>OZ038485.1:24420003-24427503 GCA_964036315.1 Acanthosepion esculentum | reverse complement strand
GTCTTTTTAAAGTGGGGACCCGAGCGCGTCCACACGGGCGGGACAAAAATTGCCCACAATCCCCGCAACCGTCGGTTGCGCTGGCCTCGGTGCGATCCCCAATCCCTCTCTCTTGTGCAATGGGAGGGCACGGCCTCCGGCAGCTGTTCCTCAGGGCTGGGCACCTCACAGTATTATTTTCTCAGTTCTATCTCTGATATTGAGCACACCTTAAGACTATATTTTTTCATATATATATATATATATATATATATATATATATATATATATATATATATATATATATATATATATATACATATATATATATATATATATATATATATATATATACACAGTAAGTCCCCGAGTTATAACAAACCGGACCTACGATGATTCGTGGTTACGTCGCGATCTCCATTAATCTTGTTCCGACTATAAATTCGTATGTTTTGTTTTACGACATATCAACCTCAATGGGTTATTTAATACCGACAATAATTTTATTTATGGTAATAATTTTTTCAAAAATGTATTGCTGCTAATATTTTTTTTTCTAAAACTGTATTGCTGGTAATATTTAAAAAAAAATACATTGCTGGTAATATTTTTATCTTCAAAAATGTATCTATAATTTAGTGAATTCCCAATAAAAAATGAAAAGCAAACTCATGTTTGTTTTACTTTCTTCCCCAGATTCGCTGCTGATTCCGAGTACTGCAAGTGAGACGGTCTTCGGCTTCGTCCTCTCATCTCGCGAGACCAAGTGACATCACCGGCAACCTATCACAATTTAATTTAATTTACATGCATTATTTTCATTTGATTATATGTATTATATTTATATCCTCCACGTGTTTTTAATCATAATTATGAGGAAGGGTTGAAAAGTTAATAGACTGACGATGAAACGGGGACGGTAGACATTGATGCTAAAAAAAACAATGCAATAATTCTTATAAGAAGAGTTGAAATTAATGTATTCATGATTTTACAACTCTCGCTTTACTCCTTCATATGAACTTTTCAGCCCACCCGCGTATGTTTCTATGCCACAGAAATGTGTTGTTATGTCCTAGATTATTATTTTACTGTTGCGTTAGCATAGCTGAGAGAGAGAGGTACATATTCATGGAAAGTCGTGGGTACGTTCCGACTTACACGAAAAATGGAGTTAGGAAGCTTCGTAGGAACGGAACTCTGTCGTAAGTCGAGGATCCCCTGTAATACATTATATATATATATATATATATATATATATATATATATATATATATATATATATATATATATATATATATGTGTGTGTGTGTGTGTGTGTGTGTGTGTGTCAGGGGAATCTAATCAGTACTTACTGCTTCAAGACAAGTATGCCGCCATATTCCTGATCAGATAGAAATTGTGGCTGCATTTGTTTCCTTTTGTTTTCATGGCAGAACGCACACTGGAAGTCATCCGGCATTGCAAAATAAATTGCCGAGAATAGTCGCATGGTATGTAGTTGGAAAGATGGAAAAAATTGTAGGTACACAAGCTGATACCCGATCAGTATCAGCCGGGTCACCGTGGTGAGGTGGGTATGATGTTGAAAGAGCCGAAACCCCTAATGTACCTCGGCTAGAAACATCAGCGATGATGCGTACTAAAGCCTCCAATAGATGTATTTTACGAAGAGAGAGAGAGAGAGAGAGAGAGAGAGAGAGAGAGAGAGAGAGAGAGAGAGAGAGAGAGAGAGAGAGAGAGAGAGACTGCGGTAGCGGGAAGGTTGTCAATTTGTTTTTTAATTGAATTATATATATATATATATATTGGATAACGCCACAGATTACCGATACTTAAGCTTTAAAATGAATTTTTAAAAATGAATAAACTTTCTTGAAGCTTTTATTAAATTTCAAGTTAATGGATTAAATTTAAAATTTCTCAAATGCAAAATACTTTGCTCTTTTTCAAAATTAATTTAAATTGACTGGAAGATGTTTGGGGAGTTTAAAATGATTTTATACCCATTTTTAGCCCGCGTTTATTGCAAAAAAAAAAAAAAAACTTTTCTGAAACTTTATTTGAGGAATATCAGCTGACTTAATTTTAATTAATTCGATTTGAAACAAATGTTATTTACTTAAAGTTTAAAATATCGCAGAAATGCATTTTTTTTTGTACACGCCGGTATCTGTTTATTTAATCTGTTTGACAGCTTGATGACAGCTTGATGTTTCTCTAATGTTGTTCTATGGGGGTTTATCCGTAAAAAATAATTGACTATAACGTGAGAGCCTTTTATATATAATTTTTACGTACTCATTAATCTTAAGAATTTAGGAAAATATTCTCCATAATCTAATATTTTATTGAATTTTGAGAATTTGGGCTTTAATCGCTCTTATTGTCTGTGAATGTTGTGTATGAACATCCGTATCTACAAAAATCGGCATTTTATACATATACAAAACACTTAAAATTCTTTCAAAAATATTGGTTTGATAATTTGTACTAAGCTTTTCCATTTATGATTAGTAAATATAGATTTGACGTAATGATATCATCTGAAATTAATACAGAATTTTAATATTTAATATTTAAATTAACAAATTATTCTAATTAAAATTAAAAAAATTAAAAGAATTCTTATAAAAGTTCATTATTTATCGAAAATTGTTTTTCTCTAGAGAAAAGTGTCCTTAATATATCTTATTTATAAAAGTAAATAAAGGCTTTTCTGAAATGTTTTAAATTTATTGCATTTTTATTTTACGATTCAGAGCAGATTTTCGGTAAATGGTGTTTGTTTTACAAAAAGAAATGAATGATTTTAGCTTATATAAATATGAAGGGGGCGAAATTTCATAAAATTAAGTGTATGTCTGTGTGTGTGGGGGGGGGTAACAGATGTAGAAAAAGATTTTCTAAAAATGATTAAAAAATAATTTATTTCATTTATGAATAAGTCCTGAAAATCTCAATAAAAATTCGAAAATTATTTGATTGTTGCAAGAATTTTCGAAACAATGTGTTTTTAACGCCAAAAATACGCTAAATTTTCTTTTACTTATCTTCGGCAACGCCCACCATCGCTGACGTATAAGAACAAGATTTTTAACAAAAATTACGAGCGTGCTAGAAAGGATTAATTTTTTTTTAAACCAATATAAAATAATCAACAATTACTTTGGTTTTACCTCTTAATAATAACAAACGTTTTGATGATAAAACTGTTTTATCAAGTTTAGGGACCCCTTTTTCATCATGGTATGCTCTTTTTTCTGTCTATTAGTTCATTCCAAACGGATAACAAATCCAAGATAACTGAACACAACCAGGAATAAAACTAGAAAAGTAAATCACCAACAACACTACCACCACACCCACTAACGCAACCACCACCATAACAATCAATATAGACCGATAAAACTATCAATACTTTTACTTACACTACTATCACTCCTATCTTTCACTTCATAACCGTTTCTTCTACCATCAGTACTACTTTTTAACACCGCCATTGTTTTTATTATTGTCATTTTTTATTATATTATTTGTATTATTATCATCATCATTACCATTGTTACCACAATTATTATCATAGCAACAATTGTCATTATTGCCCCCACCTTTTTTTTTTATAATTCCGTCATTAAGGCTCAATTTAACATTAACGCATCAATATCTATTATTAAAATTATCAATAATAATTAATATCACAACTATTATCACTACCAGCATAATCATAACCGTCAACAACACACAAGCAGTTAGCATTGAAAATACAAACATCATCATCACCATGACCACAAACAGAACCCAGCTCAACCAAAGTGGTGGTGAAAAGGCCCAGACCAATAGCAGTATAAGTGCGCGTCTACACATGTGTGTATGTGTGAGGAAGTGTAAGTTTCTCTGACGGCCCATGCGGTAGATCTGAAAAGTGTCAAGAACACCCTTACCTGCTCCTTGTTGAATCGAACATCGCTACACATAAAAAGCTAAGGTTCCGACAGCGAAATAGAATTACAACTGCGTATGTATGTATGCCCGAACGCACGGATATGTGTTTGCGCCTAACCTTGGATTTCTTACATGGATGTGTTGGTGTGAACTAAAATACATACACCTGTATGCATGTGTCTATGCGTATGACAGTGCCACTCCAAACAAACACAGAAGTTCATTCCCCCATCCCGCCACCAAACATAGTCAAGCAAGCATAAATAGATCCAATTTTAAAAAATAAACCAGTTTGTCTGATGATCGCAAAAGCGTGAAACACAGTCACAAACTCAACTTATGATGTTAGCTCTATCACTGATATTGAGCGCTTTCCACTAAGTACCGCGCGTATAAAATAATATATATATATATATATATTGCTGATTGATTCTATGCGTGATTATTTCTTTGTATATAAAATACATGCTACCTAATGTTTTATGTTTATATATAAAAAAACTATCGATCCGCAGTACAAAAAAATTCCTTAAAAAAACTACTAAGACATAACCCTATATTAATTGAACTATATACTTAGTTCATGACATATTAACTGAAAACACTTGTAAAAATAGAATACGTGGATTTACCACATCACACAAAAAACAAAAAATTCAAATAAAAAATTCTCACTTAAAATTTGAAAAACCTAGCGTTGCGACTTTGCACGTTCCGATATTGTATACAACCGTCAATAATAGCACATTCTTAAAAAAAACATCTTTCGGTCTACAAACAATTATTTCGTCTCCAAGTTTTAATTTTAAAGGGAAAAAATATGCCTGAGGATGAATAAAGGATTATTCGAAAGTACTAGCAATTTAAAAAAATATAAACAGGAAACAACTGACAACAGTTTTATGAATGAGGATCACATCATTCTATGGATTAACAGTATTTTAATGCATACATTATATTCTACTAGCGATGTGATATCGCCAATAATCTCATTAATATTGCTGATTGATTCTATGCGTGATTATTTCTTTGTGTGTGTGTGTATATATATATATATATATATATATATATATATATATATATATATATATATATATATATATATATCACGTAACTACTGTAATAGAGTGTTAAAATGAATAAGTCTACTATCTTTCCTCCCTTCACTCAATTTGAGGTGTTAACATCTACTGATAAAGCAGTATGTTTTGCTGCTAAATTCCCTTTAGATTCTACTCATGATTCATCTGAGTATCATTGACTGACTTTCTACTTAGAATTGAGCCTCTATTGAGTAGTATGCATACAACTTCGTCCATGATTTATGGTATCAACTCTAAACTGGATCCTCACAAAGCGTGCGGGCCTGATGATATCTCTGCAATCGTCCTTATGAAATGTGCTTCTGAACTGTCTCCTGTTCTCTCTAAACTCTCCAATAAATGCCTTGTTGCTTCTTGCTTTCCTGCTTGTTTGAAATCCGCTTCTGTAGTACTAGTCTTTAAGAACTCAGGCGAAGCATCTGATCCTTCTACCTCTTTCTGGCAACGTACTAGATGCTATAATAATCTCTGAATTGGTTAAGCATCTCACATCGCAGGGCCTTCTTTCAGATAAGCAATATGGCTTTCACTTCTCTAGGTCCACTGCTGATGTATTAATGATTATTGCTGAAAGAGTCTATCAAGCTTTAGATAAGAATGGTGAAATTTGGCTGTTGCTTTGAATATTTCGAAGGCATTTGACAACGTTTGGCATACTGGTTTTCTTCACAAGTTGAAAAGTAATGGTATTTTGGGGAGAATTTTTGAAATGATTCAGTTTTTCTAATCAAATCTCGAAATGGAAATTGTCTTGAATGCATTAACGCGGGTGTTACCAAGGTTTGTATCCTTGGGCCTACTTTGTTCTTAATTTTCATAAATGATCTTCTTGATGTCATTAATTCTCATCCATGCTGATGACACAACAATTTTCTACTGTCTTAATACGAAGTCTGATTGGTTTGATAAGGTCAAACTGGCAGCTGGTTTAAAAATGACCTACAATCTGTTGTTAATTTTAACGCCTCCAAAACGAAACTGTACTCTTTTAATCGTGGGAGAGAACGCGTGTTGCCTTTCATCAGTATGGCTAATGCTAACCTTCTTATCGCACCTTCTCGGACTAATGTTTTCCGCTGATATGGAAAGACTGTTAAGGGTTGTGGAACTTCTAACGTGATGTGACGTGACATGCATATATATTGAAAAATATATTTTGTCATTTAGAAAGATTAGTTTAACCTGGCACAGAGCCACAAGTTTGGTGCACTTAGTTGGGATTGAACTCATTATCGAGACTGATATTTTTAAAAAATCACTTCACCTGAAGCAAAGCGAAAAGGCCACTAAGACGCAAGAGGTTACTGAGCATGAAAGAATCTGAGAACAAATATTATTAAGAAGAGAGGACAATAAAAAAACAAACGGATATTTAGTAGACAGAAGATAACAATTGATACTGATGTTCAAAAATTTAAACACAAAGTGAATTGGAAAGCATGAAGCTGTTAACTCAGATTTCTAGTGACATCTGACGGCCAATCAAGTACTGCACTGAAATTCGTGAAGTAAACGTAAGCTGCCATTTCGACAAGGCCCTTTACAAGATCCCACCTGGCATCAAACGACTTTTTCGACATCAGGTGAAAATTAAGAGACATTACCTGTTCACTCTATTTAATAGAATATGAAATCACCCCGCACTATGAGTAAATTTTTATTTTTTTATTTTTATTATTATTGTTGTTTATTAATATAGTATTCGACTTATATTAAATCCCTAATTTATTTGTGGAGAAGTTGAATATTTAAATTGCTAACAAGCATTACATTTAATTTCTTTGTGGAGTTAAATTACTATCAAACGTTAAAATCTGTTTTTATCTAAATTGCTAAAGCTATACCACCCTCTTCTTCCTCCCAAAACCCTACGCACATCTCTTATCTCTTTACTTCCCCCTTTTTTTATTTTTCCCTTTTTTCTCTTTTTCCTTTACCCATATCATTTCCTTTGAGTTGACTGATTAAATAGGTCAATGTCTGATCCTTACCCCCTGCTTCCTCAATATTAAGTATCATGATAAAAAGAAATATAAAAATAAATTTTAAAACTCTCCCTTCCCTCTCTAAACTCGACCATGTCTCTCACACCATTGGTCCTAAGCTTTCGGCTCACATCAGCCATACTCAGAGTGCTTATACAGACAGGAAACAAAGATATCCACCATCAAAGATGATATTTTGTTATTTTGACATCGAAGATTGCTATGCGACGTTAACAGTCGCGGAATAGCAGACGCAGATTGTAAGTTCAAGATGCGGTTCTATGACGTCATACCCCGCGATAGACCGAAGTATTACAACAGAACCATATGTCTAGATGCAATGTAATGTGTTGTGACTAGTTTGAAATGTAATTTTGTTGAGTGTGGGTTGCTTCGTTTTAAGGTAGATGGCCTCCAATATCTGAACGTTATTTTTACACAGTCTATGTGTGAGGACCAACTTAATAAAAAAAATATCCACATGTTGG
>OZ038485.1:24410003-24417503 GCA_964036315.1 Acanthosepion esculentum | reverse complement strand
GTACGGGAACTCGACTCTCTGATTAACAATTCCGAGCCATTATCCATTACCCCACCCGCACATCCAAGCTTACAGCATCTGGTATTCCCAACCGGTTACCCATCTAGGTACTGACCAGGCTCGACGTTGCTTAACGTCGGTGATCGTACGGGAACTCGATTCTCCGAATTACAATTCCGAGACATTATCCATTACACCATCCGCACATCATTTATCCGAGAAGCGGTTTGATATAGAATACACTGTTGTCGCAGAGGCCCAAAGGCGGCTCCAGTCGCCTGACAACCCGTTCTGAGAAGAGGATGTTTATACGTTCGTACAGCGATGGGACAATTGCTTTAACAGCGATGGCGACTGTTAATGCTGGTAACATATGCACAATGTTTTATTTGTTTAGTAAGAAATATTAGCATCTTATTTTTTCGAGTAGCCTTCGCATGAGGTTTGTTCGAAAAATAATTTCATATTTTTGGAGGTCGGATACAAACGCGTTCAAAACGTTAAATTTATTTGCTATGAACATAAATCATCATTGGTTGCAATAAAAAACGACCTCAGTAAAATTAGTTCATTTATTACTTCTGAAAAAAAACAAAAAAACTTTGTTATTCTGGAAGAAAAACGATTTTAAGGCCGAAATTAAGATCGGCTCGGCAAGAGAAATTGGAGAGCCGAGTTCGAATTCCAGTCGGGTTTGTCACATTTACTTACGTGCAAATACATGTGGGAAAGGAAATGAATCCATATCTTCTCTCCCCAGCTATGGGTTCAATAACAGGGCAAACTGGGTGCGATAGCCTTGGTTGGCAACCAGTCTACCGTTGAAAGAAACGACAACCTATCGCGGGAAATCTTCTGCCTAGTCAGTCATGAATCGAAAGAGACATGATCGCCCAAGCGCGTATCACGTATGGCACGTAGATGACTGACTGACCCTTGGGAAAGGTATAAATCCATTTATTCTCCCCCTCCTAGATATGCACTGAATAGCAGGACAGACTGAGTCATATAGCCTCTATTGCCTCGACAGTTATGAATCGAAAGAGACATGATCGCCCAAGAGTGTATCACGTATGGCACTTAATTGGCTGACTCTCTTAAAATCTTGGTGAGACGTTGTTGAAAGTTTTTATGGGATTTTTGTTTTATTGTTAGATCACCCAATATAAGGCCAAAGGACCACTCAAAATAGAAGCTACTGAGAGAGATTGTTGTAAAGGTGTAGGGAAATAAAAGAGTATTCTGAGGATGAGTAGGATAGATTTCGGTTGAGACCAAAATAGTAGCTGTTAGGAAAGCATTCTCTCGGGAGTTTTGGCAGAATGTAACAGTTAAAAGCCTCATCTATCCCCTTTTTTGGCCTTATGCCACATTTTTGTATTAAAAAATAAATATTGCTTTTCACCTTGGTGCCTCGACCATATGAATTCCCATCTTTTTACTGTTGAAATAGCTAGATGTAACCGTAAGTTCTTTTCTAATAGTTTCTTTTCTCGCACTTCTCGCCAGTAGAACTCTCTTCCGGTTTCTTGCTTCATGGCCGGCTACGATCTTCAAAAGTCTAAAGGCAACATCAATCGCCATCTTCTGCTTTCTTGAATTCAGTTCTTTTATTGTTCTTTCCTCTCACCAAAGTCTTCTCATTCTCTTTCACTCCCAGTAATCCCTTGCGTCTTATCGCCTACAATCTGTAATGTCTTCTCGTTTTCTTTCATTCTCAGTAACTTCTAGTGTCTTAGAGGCTTTATCGCCTTGTTTGGGGCGAAATAACAATCTACTGGAATTAATTTGCGTCTTCGAAGTATAAATAATAGATAAAAACTCATTCTTTCATTTATTGACCCGAAGGTCGCATTGAATCCCACAGTCACCGTGAAATGTTGAATCCTCTGCCGACGTTATCTACATAAAAAATGCTATATCTCCGATATTGAGCACTCTTCCCCTGGGGAAATGGGAAAATGTCTGGCTCCTTGAATCACTTCAGAAATTACCAGACTCCATCTGTTATCCTTCATCTATACAAGAATCAGATCAGACCAAAAATAAAGTATTTCTGCCATATCTGTACCGGAGCTGCCTAATCCTCAAGTTCCAACCTTGACAGAGTTCAAAACCATTTACGCGGCCTTTTTTTGGAGGATGACATTTCCCACTCGACAGCCATTTTTCTCACAGATGCAACGTCAGCGGTTTATCGGTATTCTATCATTATTTCCATGGCAAATTTTCCGACGAGCTCCGTTATTTAGTGCCACCAGTTCAGACCTTTACAACCAAGACCCATCCTGTTACGTCCACATAGTCGAATCATCCTCATTTTCTACGTATTTCTTTGGTAAGAAGCGCGCTTCACTCTGAAAGCATTTTTTCCCAATATCTGCTATTTTGTGGATGAGATTTCCACGTGGATGCTTCCCCGGACACTATAATCTTAACCTCTTCAAGTCTGGGGTCAATCGTTGTCTAGCCGCCGTATCCTCGTAATCTTCACTTTCTACTTCTTTTACGTTCACACAACCAATTCTGCAACCATCTACCTTTAAGTGACTCCCAGGTATTGCATTGGGTGAACTTTAATGCACACACACGCACGCGCGTACACACACACACACACACACACACACACACACACACACACACACACACACACGTATATATAGCGTATATTTTGGCAGCATGTTTTCATTAAGACATGTCTCATTAAATAAGTTAGACAAGTTTTGTCTACTTATTTTCAATAGGGTTCTCTCATATTCACGGACAAGTTTCTTAGTATCCTTATTAAAGGAAGAGAGAAAATTACCATGTTGATACATATTCATTTATTCTAAGTACTTTCGGCATTAGCACAATGTCACCATCAAATGAATTCATCCACATAACAGATTTTCTACAGTGAACTAAAAAATATAAACAAATTTATTATTAACAACTTCCCTAATTATATTGCTGATGAACAAATAAAATGTATTAGAAATTGTAATACGAAGCAGATAGAATATAATACTTCTTCAATTAACCCTAAACTTATTATTCTTTTATATTGCAATCAAATATATTGTAATTATAAACAAGACGAAAATATCCAAAAAAATTAATACTAATATATCCACCGCAGATACTAGTAAAAAAATTAAATTAATTATATACTATACTAAATTCAATATGTCCAATTTAATAATTCGTAATGACTCCTTCCCACCAACTAACGTGTTGCAGAAAACCAATATTGTATATAAATTTAAATGTCTCTTGGGAGATTGTATCTCCAACAGAAAAAATAATATATATGTTGGTCACACTACTACTACGTTGCCTCGACGGTTGAGTTTTCATTTGAATGATGCATCAAACATATCACAACATTTACAACAGCATGCCTGTCCACATTCGCAATTTAGGAAAGTTCTCGTTGAAAATACATCTATACTTTTTCATGATAATATAAACATAAACTAAAATTCTTGAACGTGTCTATGTTAAAAATTGAAACCAAACCTTAATAAAATGAATTATGAATACTGCACAAATGTTTCAAAATGTTTACAGTAGATAGCTTAAAATATCTAGATTTTAACTAGTAGTTAAAAAACCCGCAAAACATTTGGGCATTTCATAACTTAGTTACCTCCCCCAACGTTTACATTGTGAAATTTAAATCGTACAGTGCATAACCATAGCGTTTTTCATTTCACACTTAAAAAATTAATCTTTCAGATGAACACAACAATTTTTGTCTTAGAAAAAACAAAACCCTAATGATGACATTGTGCTAATATCGAAAGTATTGAAATAAATGGATATGTATCAACATGGTAATTTTCTCCCTTCCTTTAATAAGGATACTAAGAAGCTTGTCTGTGAATATGAGAGGATCCTATTGAAAATAAGTAGACAAAACTTGTTTAAATTATTTAATATGACATGCCATATATATATATATATATATATATATATATATATATATATATATATATATATATATAACATCAAACAGGTATGCAAAGGAAACCGATACAGTACAGTGCTCAATGAACAAGGGAAAAGATAAACAGAGCAATATGAAGATTTATTAAGAATTATAAAAGATGGGAAATTGTGGAGAGCCATTAAAAGTACTGACTTTTAAAATATACTCTTAATATGAAAAAACAAATCGAATTTAAATGTACAACTTACACTTTGATGCGTTTATGTTAGTGAAAAAATAGTTTTAATGATTCTAATAAAACATTCCAATATCTTAGGAATAAAACACTGCTTCAGTTTTTAAAACGTTTTTTCTCATCATTTTCATTATAGTGCCACACGGGGGCCTGGAGTAAATTGATGAGTTTATTGCACCCTAAAAAATAGTGCCGAAATACCGATAAATGTCGGAGATTACATAAATCTTTGGGGTGACAGAACTAATTTCAACTCGGAACCTCAAAAGGGAAATTTGCATTCCAAGCACCGCGCTCAGTTTTGAATAAAAAGTTTCCCGAATAGTTCCATTTAAATGTAAATGTACATGCTTAATTCGAAAATAACAAAGACATTTTGACAAAATCTACCGTTTTGGAGTTATCGACAATAAAAGTTCGGAGTCATTCGCGTCACGATGGGTGAAGTTGAAATTAATTCTGCAGACCAAGGTTTTTATTCCTTAATAATACGAAATGAGGCGTTATATAATTGATCCGTGGGTCATTATTATTATAGGAGTATAAATTTCTTTCTCTGTTTATTAGATCTTGGGAAAAATTAGTTTTAGATCCGACTTCGAAGACGTAAAGTAAATTTTAAAAACCTATTTTACGAATATAACGACGCCTGGAAATATGATAAATTATGCAGTGATGATAGTGATAGATAAATATACTCATGGCGCATTGATACATTAAAAGGTGTGTAGGTCCGTTGCATTAACTTTGTTAAATTTTATTTGCATCCGCTAGAAATGTATGAAAAAAAAATCGCACAAGTGGGTTATATTAATTCACCAAAACAAACGACTGTAAGCGATAAAAATTTGCCAAACCTGTTTTTTACTTTTTCCAAAACAGGTGTTCTGTTTATTTAACAGTCAGCAAAGAGTTGAGACTTTTGTCTTTCCTAGGGTGGCATTTTTAGACCTACGGTCTTCAAATTAAACCGCGTACCATTATGACCAATCACAAAATAGAAGTGAAAAAAAAAAAAAATCCCGAAAAAGAAAAAAAAGTTTCTTCTTTCTGCGTTTGTTGCTCCTAAAACGAATTATAATAAACAAAACAGAGGAATCTTCACCTGAGGAGTGTATGTTTGGAAAATGGGATAGTCGTTCGGGCACTTGAAAAATATGTATGGCGGATCTTCCCCCTTCGTCTCATTCCTCCCCCAAGCTATCCGAAAATACCCGAGCGCAAACGCTAAGAAAACAACACCTGTTCAAGTTAACTCCGCCGCCATTTTATTATTTTCTCACATTCTTCTTTGCTTGCTTTCGTAGCTTATAAATTCTCACTTTCCTTTTAAGGCATAGAATAGATAAAGCACCAAATATAGATTATGACTGGGTTATTCCTACACACACACACACACACACACACACACACACACACACACACACACACACACACACACACACACATTACACAATATTTAAATCAAAAATCGTATTAATATCTAACTTTCGATTATATAAAACATTATCTAATACGTGAAAGTGAACGATTTCAAATAAGCAGGCATCATAAAATAATCCCTGTAAGAAAGGAAAAAATCGAATAAAATTACATGAAATTAATTAAAATTAATTAAGGATTTAAAGAAAAAAAAATCATTTCTGAAAGTAAATTCAGTTTTGCAATCAAGTCCACTGACGAGCGATTTAATCTATGTTATAGCAGATAAAGGGAAAATATAAGTGATTAATATATATATATATATGTGCATCTGTTTCAAATACGTGTATTCACTCTAATAGCGTATAAAGTAGAAAAATACCGGATTAAAAATAAATCTATTAATTCTTTAGAAATATATATATATATATATATATATATATATATATATATATATATATATTTATTTATGACGCGTTTTGTCCTTTAGGACTTCATCGGGCTAAATTTGTTATGTTAGTAAGATTACACATGCGCACGAACGACGGATGCTGGGAATTTGCAGCCCTCAGCGTTTACATGATGAAGTGAAATGCATTGAAAACACTATCAAGTATCTTCACTACACTAATTATTTTATATTCAATGCAAGACAAAAGGCTCATAAATATTCCAAAATAGAAAAACGGCATGTCCTGACAAACCTAATGAATCAAAAAATATATTGTTCTTCCAACTAGGTCTATCACATCTACAATTGTAAAGAATCTATCTTTACACAGCATACAATTTCTTCCTACTACATCTAATACAATAAAAGACTTAGTCAATACTAAACAAAACAATAAGTTACAACTTGAAGGAGGAATTTACTCGATCGCCTGTAAAAACTGCCACAAAAAATACAACCTCAAGGAATTTAAATAAAAGATTATATGAACACAAAAGGGACATTTTACAAAACAATACATCAAATGCGTTGTTTGCCCACCGTAATCAGACTGATCATAATTTTGACATAAAAAAATGCTACTCTGATCAAAGGAGAAACAATTTACTACAAAGAAAATGTCTAGAGAGTGTCTTCATCGCAAGGTCATCCACAGTAAAATTGCGCCCGGGCTCTTACAACATTTCACCATTCGTGGCAGAACTTCTATTATCACAGTGTAGGATATTTATTAATAAAGGTGATGAAAAGAAAAAGAAAAAAGATCTAAATGAAAGCGGTTAGATTAAATTTTTTTAATTCCCAGCATCCCTCGTTCGTGCGCATGTGTAGTCGCATCACCATAACAAATTTAGTCTAATGAAGTCCTAAAGCATGAAATGCGTCACAAGAAAACTTTTTTCACTTTTTTCCCAATATTGTTCTTTATATATAAAAAATACATATCGTTATCTCATTATATATATGTGTGTATATATATATATATATATATTGAGATCAGCACCGAACGGCGACAGTCTTTTTTATTCTTGAAACGTAGTCTGTTTCATTTGTTAACACAATCTTTTGTATTGTCCACTTATATTTACATAAGCTTTATCCCTGATATTGAGCACTTTATTTAGTACCCATAAATACAGCATACCTGAAAACTACTTTTTCCATATATATATATATATATATAATTTTTTGGTAGTATAAAATTTAAGGATAGCTAGGAATAAGCATGATTTATATGGCATTTTAATGTATATTTTAAAAGCTAAAAAAAAAAACAAACAAAAAATAACAACGCGTTTCATCCCAGTCTTATCAAGCTTATTTCTGGGATATAAAAAATAAACCTGTAAATTTAATTGATATTAATGATAACCAATGCAAGGGAAAAAAAATGATTTTCAAGAAAGCTGGAGTCCAATAACATTCAGACCCTGTAAGCATTCCCTCTGTTTACAGCGG
>OZ038485.1:24390003-24405003 GCA_964036315.1 Acanthosepion esculentum | reverse complement strand
TACTCGCTTGAACAGTAATCTGTATAGTGATCCAAATAGAGAAATAGTATAGTGAATAGTTTAGAGAATAACGATCCGTATAGTGATAGAGGATAGACTAGAAATGGTGATCCATTAAACACACGCTACCTCCCATATATGCGCTTACTCTATGATCACATGGTCTACTAAATTCAATAATGGGATCGCCTGTGTTTGCTCACTGGCGATCTATGTTCACACTCAAGTGTCGGCAGCGACACTTCATTCCTATATAACAATATATTGTTTTTAAACTACAATTCACCACGATTTTCTCTCGTACATTCATACCTGCTCAATGCGTATCCAAATGTAAACAAATGACGTCACACATTATGAAATGGACGAAGTCCGACAGTTATTTTAGGATATTTTTGTGTTTATACGTTCTTTTTATAGATACAAATATTTAAGTAAATGCTCTGCTAATAATAAACAGTATTAACGACATTTACCGGCCTGAATGTATGAGAGAAAATCGTGGAGAATTGTAGTTTAAAAACAGTAAAATTGACCTTGCTAACCGAAACGCTCCTCTGTGGGTCAATCGGTAAAGCACGTCAAGCTATATGACGGCTAAGAATATATATATATATATATATATATATATATATATATATATATATATATATATATATATATACCAGTCAATGTTTTGCGAATTTTCAAAATGGGTAACTGTTTATTTAATAGTATTCCCGAGGTAGATCTTCCCGTCCGCGTTTTAAAAAGGAACATGGCAATCTATGCATGGAAAAAGAAACACACACACACACACACACACACACACACACACACATATATATATATATATATATATATATATATATATATATATATATATATATATATATATATATGAAGAACTCTCACGTCGATTTCGACGTATGAGGATCCGACAAACTAATTCAGTCTTTGTTTGTGTTGTATGTGACACTTCGGTCCCTCTAGTAACCGGCATACAAGTCCACATACTGTGCCACAGCGAGGATCTCGATCTTTTCACCGCTTTCGTTCGTGTCTTAACTGGTCAATAAGTCTGGTTTCGAAATTTCAAATATCTCCAGTTATTTATATCCAGGGCAACTCGGTCAACGTTAGCATGAGGTACATTGGCAATATATATATATATATATATATATATATATATATATATATATATATATATATATATATATATATATATTAAATAATGCAGCTTAATTAATATTGTAAAATAGACATACAAAGAATAAATCAATATAGTTAATGTAATTAATTGCGAACTCACTTAGCTAATTAAGAAGACTGACCACACGCTGAACGACACGATCCTTGTTTTTATTAATTGTACAAGGGATTGGATGTTCGGTCCAATTTGCTTGCGAGTACTTTCGGTAAAAACATTTACCATCCTCAACCATAGATCTTATTTTTTTCTCAATATATATATATATAAAATGTGTATTATATATATATATATACATATAATATATATATATTATATATAGTATATATATAAAATATATATAATATATATATATATATATATATATATATTATATATATAATATATATATAGTGATATGGATATAAGTTTGTTTCACGCTTTTGCGATCATCATATATATATATATAGAGAGAGAGAAATATACATATATATAATATATTCTATATAATATATATATATATATATATATATATATATATATATATATATATATATATATATATATATATATATATATATATAACGTGTAAATACCTTTGGGAAAGGTATTATTAACTAAACATTTCTATTCCCAGCTATGGGTTAATTAGTAAGACTTGTATCATAAAAATTATCATCTCCCCAAAATTATTACAATCTAAAAATATTTCTGGATAAAAATAACTTACAAAAGGTTGATAAGCCGTAAAAACAAATCAATCATTCACATTATTTACATTTCAAATTTTGATTTAAGGGAGAGAAGAAAAAGAAATAATAATTACGGTTGTGTTTTACCACCGGCTGCGTTTGAACCCGTTTCACCTTTTTAGCATTTCGCAAATGAATTTACCGACTTTATTGATAGTTTAAGTTAGATTCATTTTCGGCATTAATAAGAATGCGTTTGGTAATAGAGAAAGAATTTGATTAAATATTTGATAAATTTTCACCTGCTGTTACTTTTTAGCGTTATTCGTCATAAATTTTGTACGTGGTCTGTTGAAAATCGAGAATGATGGGATTGTCAATGGTCAGGAATTACTGCAAGAGTTAATGACTCAGTAGGTTAATTATGTGGACCGTTTATATTTATTGCTAATGATCATAATATATACTTAAAGTCATGGAGTGGAATTGTCAAAGGTCATGAATTAATGAAAACACTACCGAGAGAATATGACAATTATACGAATCACGCAAATCATTGCAAATGATTTTATATTTTTTTTTTACTCCAAGCAAGGCAGTAAAGCCACTAAGACATATAACGAAGGGGTTACTGGAATAGACAAGAGATTTAAGGCTCCAAATATTCACTGCCTAATGTTTTATCCTTATGAATAAAATGCTGTTAAAATGGCCATATGATTCTCTGGAAGTCCAATAAGAAGAACTGACGGCTACAAGGATGGAGATAAGTGCCATGATAGAGAGATGAATGACAACAATAAAGAGTTCTTATTGGAGACACAATGCAACAGATACCCAAGAAAGACTGAAGGGTACAGTGCCCGAAACCTTCTGATAAAACAAAGAAAAGATTTTTAAAGAAATCATTGTACAATAAGTACAGGATTCGAACCTGCATTCCCCTAATGGAAACTGTCATAGATCTGACGTGCTTTCACCTTTCAGCTACAGAGTGTGTCAATGACCAAGCACTATCAAAATTATTCAGAATAAAGGCACTATTCAACTTTGCTTAGTCAAAATATTGTAAAGTTATTGAGTGAGAGGAACACAATATTGGAAATTGCAAAGAAGTTCACCAGAGATCAGGGAATGATAGAAGATATTGAAAAAATTGGCAAGAAAAGAAAATGGCTTTAAGAATGTCAGAAAAAGTGATTTAAGAAAAAAAAAAGGATAATACGCAATAAAATAATTGAATAATCTAGTGTTGCAAAGGTAAACATAGAGAAAAGATGCAGAATATTTCTTAACAGTAATTTATAATGATGAATGTAGAAACTCATGTATCGATAATTTGAACTAAAAGAATATATTTACTTTATTTTTCTTTTTACAATTTGTGAATCTTTAATTTCACTCGGTCGGAAGTCCTCTTTAAATACAGGGTTATTCAAAAAGAATAAACCGATTTCATTACGAAATATTTTAATAAGGAAAAGCAAGAAATATTTTATTATTGAAAAGCAAGAAATATTTTAATAAATAAATCAAGAAATATTTTATTAAGGAAAAACCAAGCAATATTTTAATAAGGAAAAGCAAGAAATATTTTAATAAAGAAAAACAAGAAATATTTTATTAAAGGGAAAAAAATTTTTTAATAAGGAAAAGCAAGAAATATTTAATTAAGGGAAAGCAAGGAATATTTTATTATGGAAAAGCAAGAAATATTTTATTAAAGGAAAAAAAAAATTAATAAGGACAAGCAAGAAATATTTAATTAAGGGAAAGCAAGAAATATTTTAATAAGGAAAAGCAAGAAATATTTTACTAAGGAAAAGCAAGAAATATTTTATTAAGGAATAGCAAGAAATATTTTACTAAGGAAAACCAAGAAATATTTTAATAAGGAAAAGCAAGAAATATTTTATTAAGGGAAAGCAAGAAACATTTTATTAAGGAAAAGCAAGAAATATTTTATTAAGGAATAGCAAGAAATATTTTACTAAGGAAAACCAAGAAATATTTTAATAAGGAAAAGCAAGAAATATTTTAATAAGGACAAGCAAGAAATATTTTATTAAGGAAAAGCAAGAAATATTTTATTAAGGAAAAGCAAGAAATATTTTTATTAAGGAAAAGCAAGAAATATTTTACTAAGGAAAAGCAAGAAATATTTTAATAAGGAAAAGCAAGAAATATTTTATTAAGGAAAAGCAAGAAATATTTTAATAAGGAAAAGCAAGAGAAAACTCCGGTTAAACTACAAGTCTCCTACTCACAATCAACTTTTATTTCCCGTCTTACAAATGCTCAATATGGCCACCGACTGCAGCACGAGAAACATCAATACGATAAGAGATTTCCTCCCAGACGCGTATCAGTAGATCACGATCCACTGAGTTGGTCGCTGTTGTTATTCGATGTTTAAGGTCATCGAGATTAGTGGGTAGCGGTGGAACATAAACGCGTCTTTTACGGATCACCCACAAAAAGAAATTACACACAGTGAGGTCTGGGGATCTCGCAGGCCAAGCACAAAGAGTAAGAACTTGGTAAGTGCCTGGACGAGGCGTAGTCTGTAAGGTTTCAAATGTAGACATCTTCTTAGCACACGCCAGATAGTGGATTTAGAGAAAGCAAGTTCACGGCTAGCTGGATTTGCGGACTTCCGTGGATTCCCTTCAAACGCTGCACAGATTCTCGCCACATGTTCCTCCGAAACTCGTGGTCGTCCTGGAATTTTCCCCTTTAAACAGACACCCGCTCTCTTGAAAGTGTTTAAACCACCCTCGAATGATCTTAGGAGAGGGCGGATTAATGTCAAATTGTCTTCGAAAAGCACGCTGAACCTTGACAACCATATTTATTTTCGCGAACTCGAGAACGCAGAACGCCTTTTGCCGAGGACTCGCTATTCTTGGGTTAAATAAACAATTGAACGTTGCTGGAGATACGACGCGACTACAGCACGCCATTCAAAACAGTAACCACTTGAAAGAGGAGTTTTCTGACTTATTCCATGACGATGCTTGAGAAGTGAAGCAATGGCGTCATGAAATCGGTTCATTCTTTTTGAATAAACCTCTATTGCTGGATAATAGTTATTATTACCGACATCGTACTTCATCATTTTACAACACAGTCCAACATTTCAGATATATAATGGATATAAGAAATCAGTCAGTTATGTGCCATGCGTGATACACGCTTAGGCGATAATGTGTATTTCGATACATGACTGACGAGTCAGATTTTTCCCACAGTAGGTTACCATTTCTTTCTGCTGTAGACCAGTTGCCATCCAAGGCTATAGAACCCAGTCTGTCCTGTTATTTACTCATAGCTGTGGGTAAAAAGATGATTCATACCTTTCCCAAGGGTATTAACACGTAATTACTCCACCGTACCCATCTATCTATCTATCTATCTATCTATCTATCTATCTATCTATCTATCTATCTATCTATCTATCTATGTATTTCGGCAGCAATTTTTCATTAATGCATGTTTCATTAAATAATATAGACAGGTTTTGTCTATTTATTTTAAGTAAGTTCCTTTCATATTGTCTGATAAGCTTAATCACAATATTTTTGGGAAAACGAAAGGAAAACACCATATTGATACATGTTTAAATCCAATCTAAGCTTTCGGCTTACATAAGCCATTATCAAAGATGACAATTTCAGTAAATCAAAAAACACACAGACGAAACTACAATGATAGTCCGCCATTGCTGCTTGAATAGGCGCCCAAAGTAACGACAAACTCGTATATACGAGACGAGGAAGCGAAAATCGCGTCGCAGCTCGTGACGTCACACATGACCACTCGAGAGTGAAAAACGAGAAGAATTAAGTATAGGAAGCCGTTGGTATAAACCAATGGCTTCTGCTATAGATTATAGGCATTTAAGAATATTTGTGGAGATTTCATAGTTTATTTTGTTCAGGTTAGGTTTCAACTGTTTTATGTATATAGCTTCAAGGATTTTTAATTTTTGTTTATTGTTTTCATGTTTAAGTATATATATATATATATATATATATATATATATATATATATATATATATATATATATATATATATATATATAATTGGTTCGTCGAGTTTAAGTTTTATCTTTTTTGAACGATTCTAATTTATTTCTGCAACAAAATTCATGACTCAGCTTTCAAAGCTTTGCTTATTTTGGTGATAGAAGAAAGGAAATAAAATAAAAAAATAAAGATCCAGGCGTTTCATTTTACAACGTTTACATTCTGTTTGTTTCTTTTTTCTTTTTCGTTTCCTGTAATCCTTTTCTTCATTAATAATTCTCTTCCTGTAATCCTTTTCTTTTTTTTTAATCATTTTTCTTTAATCCTAACCCTTTACTTTTTAAATCCGTTTCTTCCTTTAATCCTAATCCTTTTCTTTTTTTAATCATTTTTTCCCTTTAATCCTAATCCTTTTCTTTTTTTAATCATTTTTTCCCTTTAATCCTAATCCTTTTCTTTTTTTAATCATTTTTTCCCTTTAATCCTAATCCTTTTCTTTTTTAATCCTTTTCTTCCTTTAATCCTAATCCTTTTCTTTTTAAAAAATCCTTTTCTTTAATCCTTTTCTTTTTCTTTAAACACGTTTTCCTTTTTCTTCTGATTCTTTCTTTCTTTTCTCTATATTGCAAACACGTTTGGGCGCCTCGAGGCTGTCAAATGGTTAGCAAGCTTGTATCGCTAGAACAATTACGAGTGAGTAGTGAGTTCGATCCGCAATGGGTGCTCCATACTTTCGGCCTTGTACCACATCTAAGCTATGCATGGAAAATCACTATTGCAAGCGCATTTTGCTTGCAATAGGCAACATTGATTCTTTGCAAATTTGGGAAATCCAAATAGAAGATAAAACATATTTTTGTGCTTAAAAGAGAATAACTTGGAATCTTTTCGTATTGTCACAAAAACAGATACACACGCACAAAAATTAAACAAAATAAAGCAAACCGTCATAGCCATTAAATAACCACAATTATAAAAGAAACAAAACAACAACAAAAACAAAAAAAACTGTGTTAATAGCTCTTAGAGAAAAACCCAAATTTGAGTTAAAAAAGAGTATTCTTGTGCAGATAAATCATCCGGCTGAATTTGGTAATTATAGGACAGTCCATAAGAATATGGACATTGGTATAGTACGACAAATATCTTGAAGGATCTCTTTTGGTATCTCTCTATCATGTAACAGAACAAATTGATTTTATTTGTTAATATCAAAATTGGACCGTTAGTATATAGGAAAAAAACGAATAACTCACTTGATGGTTCATAAGAATTTGAGTGAAAAGACGTTGGTTACTAAAGTCACGATGAAAGTCTTGAAATAAAACCCGATATGTGTTTTTTAAAATCCTAATTTGCATTTGTCAATTCTGCCTGTGAATTTCCATGGCATCAAGATGAAGCTTTCCTTTTGTTTGTTTCTTATATTATTACGTTGATCGGAAAAGCAGGAACAAGGAACGGATGACGGACAAAGCGGAGTTGAGAGTAACTCGAATGTCTTAGATAAAAGAAGACAAACAAATGATAAAAGAAAAAGACACGTCGATATATATTGTCATACACCCACGCATACAGTTTTTATTATATATATTTTATCTGCTTATTGACTTTTTTATGCTCTGAACGGGAAGTTAGTCACTTGATTGTGACGATGTAAAGTGAAAGTCAGATTAGAAAAAACGAAATATGAATAAAAAGATTAATTGTTTAAAACTCTTTAGATTCACACACCTTGGCTCGTTCGACGACGAAAAGAGGACGTCATCCTTTTTGTTGAACATTGAAAGCATAATAGAGATGCGAGATATTTCAGACATTCAGCTTTGACATTTTTCTCGTTCTTTGAAGTCAGAGAACAGAATTTTAGGCAATAATACGCAGAACATTATATATATATATATATATATATATATATATATATATATATATATATATATATATATATGTATGTATGTATATGTAGTTTATTGCAGTTGATAGATTCAAGTATGAATAGATGTATTTGGAAAAACATTCCAAAATCCCACGCGCAATGTACGCACACACAAACACAAACACACATATATGAATGTGTGTGTGTGTGTGTGTGTGTGTGTATATGAGTGTAGACTGAGGTCAAAAGCGAGTGGTGAGAGACTCTTTTATGCTTGAATATAGTTTTCAAGTCGGAAGATTGTATTCAAGCATGAAACAGACTGTCGACACACGGTGTTGATTTCAGAGTCCACTCTTATATTTACACACGCTCTTTTCCTGATTTTCAGCACTTTCATCCAAACTCCAGAATTTCGTCGCTGAACATTTTTGTAATCGTTCGGTCCACTCGTCAGTAGATATTAATATCTTCTTCTCATAGAGTCATTACACAGCACCCATCCAGTGTTACACACAGAGACATTTCTTGGGTGTTAAAACGCAATATGAAAATTGAGATATAAATGAATATATCTGAAAGAACTGAGTTGAACTGACGAAATAGGAAAATTTATTTTTGCAACGCGTTTCGTTCCTTCACCAATTTTTTTGAACAAATCCAGGTTTTTCTAAAAAGAATCTCTGTATTTTACCTTTGATGAAATTCTTTTTTTCATTTTGGCACTTCAATTTATTAACATACACATGCGCGCACACAAGCACACACACGTATATATATATATATATATATATATATATATATATATATATATATATACATAAATATATATATATATATATATATATATATATATATACATAAATATATATATATATATATATATATATGTATATACATAAATATATATATATATATATATATATACATAAATATATATATATATATATATATATATATATATATATATATATATATATATATATATATGATTAATAAACGACAAAATACAAAATTACCTCATATAAGGGAATAACCTATTTCAGCAGAGGAAAATATCGGTTGACTCTCTTAACATTGGTGTGGACAGAGTTTGCGTCAGAAATAGAAATTTAACTGTGAAAGCTAAAAAAAAATAATCATTTGCTCTGTAATGATAAATACATTGAGCTTTTTTTGTAGATCAGTTTTAATATTTTATATTACTAGGATCCACTTGGATTATATACCGACGGATTTGTTACCTTTAATATATATATATATATATACATACATTTTTATGCATCAAGAACAATATTGGAAAAAATGTATGAAAATTTGTAAAAGTATTTTCGTGCGATGCGTTTCGTCCTTTAGGACTTCATCAGGCTAAATTTAGCCTGATGAAGTCCAAAAGGACGAAACGTGTCGCACGAAAACCTTTATCCAATTTGTCATACATTTTTACACACACACACACACACGCACACACACACACACGCACACACACACACACACACACACACATAAGTTAGAACATTTTTACTTTGACATGTTTCGCCGATGATCGGCCGTCATCAGAATTTGATTTCAAAGAAAACAATATCTTTAATAGAGAAACAAAACGTTATCCAGACAAGCAAGTAAACGTTCAACTTTTCTTTAACCGGGTCGTCATAGAAATTAGATTTATTTCAATTCTGTGTTTATTATTTAATTTTTTTCTTTTTTATATGATTTACGTATCCTATGTTGTTTCAGTATTAATTCAGTAAAATTTACTAATTTAGTAAAATCTACTAATTTAGTAAAACAAATCAAATTTAGTAAAATCTACTAATTTACTAAAATCTACTAATTTGGAAACAACACAAATTTAATTAAATCTACTAATTTAGCAAAAACTACAAATTTAGTAAAACAACTCAAAATTAGTAAAATCAACTAATTTAGTAAAATCTACTAACTTAGTAAAACAAAACAAATTTACTAAAATCTACTAATTTACTAAAATCTACTAATTTGGAAACTACACAAATTTAGTTGAATCTACTAATTTAGCAAAAACTACAAATTTAGTAAAATAACTCAAACTTAGTAAAATCAACTAATTTAGTAAAATAAAACAAATTTAGTAAAATCTACTAATTTCCTAAAATCTACTAATTTGGAAACAACACAAATTTAGTTGAATCTACTAATTTAGCAAAAACTACAAATTTAGTAAAACAGCTCAAATTTAGTAAAATCTACAAATTTAGCAAAATCTACTAATTTAGTCAAAAAACAGTACTAATTTGATAAGTAAATATAAAACTTCATTTACTTTAATATTTTCTTCCAATGGATAGTAAAACGCGTATCTGAGATTTTAATCTATTCTGTACCAATCATTTCAATATGTTTAATTTATTTATTAGTGTGTTACAAAAACCGAACATTTTTTCAGCATCTATGTATTGTATATATGAGATCCCCTTGATTTATATTGGTAGATAAAATAGTTACGTAATTTATTTTTCAGTGGTCAGGGTTCGAGCAAAGATAGAAGTGACGAATTCAAATGCTAATTAACCAGGCAAGTAGGGGGGTTTCCTAGTGAAAGATTGGCGCGATACAATCACCTAACTTGATTTTTTCCAAATTTGTTCTTTTTCTGTTAAAAACTGAGCTGTAGTGTAATGAAAAACAGGTGTGGTTTTTCTCTATTGGCATCTGTACGATTTTATTCAAGACCTTAGAAGGCGCGAAAAAGACAGAGATGTCACAAAAGATATAAAGTCTTCTTTGTTAAGATTTGACTGATTGCTTGTAATCTTACTCCGGGGACGAGAAAAGCAGGTAAAAACGAGCGAATGCTTTGTGGTTGCTCATATATAGGTGTTGTCGCCAACTTCATGCAGAGGGTGTCCGTCTTTGGTCTTGTTAAGTAGCCGCGTATATTACAATGTCTGTCTTTATATCTGATATGATCTCCCCACTCTTGATCAGTGTACTGTGTTCCAGTAAGTGGAATGTATATGAAGACAACTACAGAGTGGGGGGGGGGACTCTCAGATGATTCTTAATTTTCTCACTGTTCTCAGGAGGAAGGGAGTAGAGAGAGAGAGAGAGAGAGAGAGAGAGAGAGAGAGAGAGAGGGGATCATTTCAAGTAAGTCGATAAAATCCACTAATATATATATATATATATATATATATATTGAACAAGAGGTGATAATTAATAACTACTTGCAGAACAAAAATAAACATCTCCTTAAATACACTGCACCAGATTATCCCTTAAACCTTTCTTAATTCTTTCCTAACGTTTTTCTAGTATATTATATATCACTTCTTTTTATTTCTTACTTTTGTTTTAATTACTCCCAACTTTGACCATTATTTTTTCTCCTTCATTTCCTTTTTCCATTTTACCATACTTGAAGTTTAAAATTTAATTTTCATAATATATAATTTTCTTCTCTCCTAGCTTGTTTCCCACTTATTTTTGTTAATTTTACTGTGACACTATTTAGCTATGGTAATTGGCTAAGTAATTAACCATAGAAATAAAAACAGGAAATATTTAAGGCGAAAAAGAGCTATCCCGAAAGATAGACTGATCGATGTTAAAAGAAAGATTTTATTCTATTTACGAAAAAGATACTTTTCACAAAAGACAGTAAACCCGTAGAAAAATCCATATGTGAGGTTTTGTCAAGTTGATTAATGTCTTGCCGAGAGAGATAAGAGGAAAAGCAAGTATTAAGATATCGGCCAAGACCACAAGGCGGTCGTAAAAAATTCGGCATGAGACGATTGCCGATACAGGGCAGGGAGAATCAATGTTAATTATCTTTCCAAGATATCATTTATTTTTTTTTCTTGGCCACTGGCGAGGAGAAGCAATTTGGCAATTATAAAATTTTGGCATTGTCTCGACATAGGTGAGAGGATTGTTATTATTTACCTTATCAACGTGTCGCTTCAGACGCTGAAAAGTTGATGGCGCAATATGGCGTTTGTAAAGTTTTGGCATGAGACAGAAAATAGAGTGGAGAATTGAGATTTGGCGAGATAAAATAAGCCAAGGATTCCATTATAAGTCTAACTTCACGAAGGGACCAGATGGCAAACTTTGACAGTGATTGATGGAGTTGATAGAGAGTGCTGGCTAAGTGAATTCTGGGTGGCCAAAAGATATGATAGAAATTTGAGAATTTTGTAAACAAATATTCTAGATTATAATTTTAAGGAGGCCCGCTTAGCCACACCCGCATGACCGGGATGCCATTGGTCGAGTGGTAGCAATCGTGATAGACGGAAGTGAATGGATGAAAAAGACGGAGAAGTTATTATCGCCCACTGAATGGATTGGTATGAGATGTCAATGTGAGAGAGAAAGAGTCTAGGAGGATAGCTCTCCTCCGACCTTCCCTCACGGACGAGGGAGACCCTCCTCCCGAAATGGAAAGTGATGAATTTTCCAAAAATGTGAAGTAATCAATTTTCCTGGCCTGACAACAAAGAGATTTCTTGCTGGGAATCGAGATTTAGCGAGAACCTCAGGCCAAGTCTGGCCCCACACCGGGTTTTGGTCGGTACCCATATAAACGAACGTCCATGGGACGTTCAGACAGTTCGAGTTCTGAGTTGCAGTCGCAGTTGAGCTGTTTTTGGAGTTAGTCAGAGCTTAATCTGAGTGTTGCCTCGCAGAAGCTGACCGAGAGATTCCACGACCCTCGACTTCGCCTATCCTACCAATAGCAAGTTATACTGACGAACGAAGCCAAACCAGCACCTAAGAACTAAATCAGCTGACTTAAGATACCAACTTGCTTGAAACATAGAAGTGTCACATTTCGTAGAAAACGGGCTGGGAGAAAAACACACTCCTGTATATAACAGAAGGATAAAGTTAACATACTTGAACCTCTTGGGTTTTTCTTTTATTTATTTATTTATTCATTTTTTTCTTTACGCTTGTGCGATACCACCTTCAGTCTGGACTCAGCTTACACTATAGCCCGACGCCTGATTGATCTCGTCTACCTAATATCAAAGTCACAACGTGGGTAGGTTAGACTTGAGATCGAAGCAGTTACTCCAGTAACCAGACGTTGCCAGTGAGCTGGGAACGATAGAGCTGGTATTGAACCGGTACAGCTGATGAAGCCGTTAACACCGACGACCAGAATCCGACCCTGGACGGGCCAGTGGCACATATTGGTATCCTGACCAGGGGATTTCGCCGAGTAGCGACGACCACCGATCGACCGGGACACAGGCTGGTGGCAGCGACAAAGTGTCAACCGCAAAACGCCGGTAGAAGAAACATCACAGTTTCGCGCCGCGACTGGGAGTTGAGCACGGTCCGACGGCTGGGTGTGACATACTATTTTTAAGGTTCATTGTTAGTAATCAGGTAATATCAACGTCGTGATAACCAGATACATTTTGTGTTAAAACTGTAAAAGCAGTCAGTTTGGGCTCAGCACTCGAAGATTGCGTTGTGCACGAAACTCGTACTAGAAGTGTGAGATAGTATGTATATTAATATATATATATATATATATATATATATATATATATATGTGTGTGTGTGTGTGTGTGTTTGTGTGTGTGTATGTATGTGTATGTGTGTGTGTGTGTGTGTGTGTGTGTGTGTGTGTGTGTGAATATCATTTTATTTGAGTAGACGCTCTGTTTATTTATTAAACAGTATGCCTTTTTATTTTCGCCTACCGGCCTGAATATTCTATAAATTTTATTCGTTGAGCGTATATTTTCTTTAATAAGATTTCTCGACTATTCAGGCCGGTAGACGAAAATAAATAAAGATACTGTTTAATAAATAAACAGAGTGTCTACGCAAATATAAGTATCCACTGAAAATATCTAAAAATAAATTCATTGCTTCTTTACGAATATATATATATATATATATATATATATATATATATATATATATATATATATATATACGTGTGTGTGTGTGTGTGTGTGTGTGTGTGTGTGTGCGTGCGTGCAGTATTTTGTTGAAAGTGCTCAATATCCGTGACAGAGCTAACATATGCGGTTGCATGGAGAGTTGTTTGTAACCTAATATTTGTCTCTGCACCACTGTTGTGTTACAGGAGCCGTATAGCTCGTCGCTCCATCTTGTTGAAGTGCCCACTGTTCATTACCATAATTGGCATTACAGCAGGACTTGGGTGTAACTTCCAAGATGTCCTCTATGTACACTTCCTTGTTGATCTTTACCTCTTATCTCGGTCTATCTTTGATGGAGGAAGTCTCGTTGTATCGATCGATTGTCCTTTTGATAAACATTCTATTAATTCCAAATTGCTTTCCAGCTTTAAAAATCTTAGGTGGAGTCAGTTAATTTTCTTGTTGCTCAATTACAAATTTAATTTTAATTTCTATAGACATATGTTGCCAGTAAATACTAAAACACTTTGAAAAACAAATAGTATATGTTGTTGGGCGACAATGTAGTGACTAAGCATTTAGAAGTAGAATTCATTTGAAATTTTGTAACAGCATTTATGCCGTAACCTGTATTTGTGCAATGAATTAAGCTTAGAATATGGGGAAAATCCTTCCATTCACTTACACGGAGGGCCCAAATTGTGGTTCTATGGAAACAGTCATGCACACCGCTCGTGTGAATCTATATATAAAATTCTGTAACTTCCGTTAGGCTGTCCGTCCGTCCCACCTTCTAAAATAGCCATAAATTGACGGATCGAAACCAAATTTTGGGGAGAAGTGCAAACCTGTAAGTGGGTACAAAGCACTGGGGAAGTGCAAACCTGTAAGTGGGTACAAAGCACTGGGGAAGTGCAAACATGTAGGTGGGTACAAAGCACTGGGGAAGTGCAAACCTGTAAGTGGGTACAAAGCACTGGGGAAGTGCAAACCTGTAAGTGGGTACAAAGAACTGGGGAAGTGCAAACATGTAGGTGGGTACAAAGCACTGGGGAAGTGCAAACCTGTAAGTGGGTACAAAGAACTGGGGAAGTGCAAACATGTAGGTGGGTACAAAGCACTGGGGAAGTGCAAACATGTAGGTGGGTACAAAGCACTAGGGTGCGTAGCTTAGTACAATAAATTTTCATTAATGTTTTTTGAAAAATTAAATATTTTATTATTTAACATACAAAATACTTCCACTATTTTAAAAACATTTAATGATTGAAATAACAGATACTTATTTAATAAAAATACAATATTGTTTTTGTATATATTTTCTTTAAGTTTTTAGATATAC
>OZ038485.1:24317503-24385003 GCA_964036315.1 Acanthosepion esculentum | reverse complement strand
ATGTATTGCTGATAAAAATTCATTGCTGGTAATAATTTTTCAAAAAATGTATTGCTGGTATTAAAACCTATTTTTAAACTTTCATAGTGTTTTGACCCTAGTTTGGGAGGGTTAACTATTTGCCCATAGCTGGAACCCTAACAGGTGCTACCACTCCGGGTCAGGGTGAACCTAGGAACACCAGCAATTAAGAAGTGGTTCCACGCTCCTCAAAACCTCCTGATCAGAGGCCTTGCTGTCGGGTGTATTTTATCGTCTTACCCAGGACGCCTCATTTGGGTGGGTGGAGGGTTTCTATTCTGAACCTCTAGCCGCCAGTTTGTTGTTCTGTAAAAAATCTTGTGTTTCTTTAAAAGTGATATATAGGAGAAATCACGAGAAATTTAAGTCTTTTATTATATGAAAACAAAAGTGTTTCTTTTTTTTTTCTACGGCTAGTTTTCCTTCTCTTAGACTGGTTGCCACCCAAGGTTATATTTTAATCGTAATTTTAGCAATCTAATCCGTAGCTGGAAATTATTTACATTAGTCGACAGATTTCTTACAACAAATATCGCAACCATGACACAGTGTTGGTAGTAGACACTCCTAAAGGAAACTACAGTGACTCCTAGAGAAGGCAGTGAAGGAAAGCGAAAAGAGAGTACTAAACAGTTATAAGAAGACATTATTTATGGTTGTAAGCAAAAGGACCAGCCCAACTTGCAAATTACAAATTGGGGATACCAAGAGCAAACAAGAACAACATTTTAGATATCCGGGAAATGTTTTAACGGAGGATGGAAAATGCGACACTGAAATTCGTAAGAATAGCGGAAGATGCCTTGCAAAAGTTAAGCAATATATTAAAAAAAAAAGAAAAATTTAATTAAAAACAAAGAAAAGAAATCCTGAACAATTATGTAATATCGGTTCTCTCATATGAAAGTAAATTTCGGACAATCTCCGCACCGATGAAGAACAGAAATGTGCTTCTACAGAAAGATGCTGAGAATACCATAGACTGAACATGTGGACAACGATGAAGTTTTAGAGAAAATGGAAACAAAAAGGACATTTGCACTAAAAGAGATAGTTGAAATTTCTAGCAGACATTGTGAGGAAAGGAGATTTAACAGTCACGTGACATACAAGAGGGACAGAATAAAGCGGCGAGTATCCTAGCTAGCGGTCTTATGTAAATAATTGTCAGAGCGGGGATTAGGAGAGACAGCAAACAGACAAAACTTACTGAGAACTACACAAGACAGGAAATTGTGGAGAGCCATGACCGCCCACATCCTGGAGGAACAAAACACACAGAAGATGAGAATGTTGAGCATTCACAGGAACAATCTCTCCTTGTTCTCAGCAAAGTTTATTTTTCCGTGATATAACCCCAGCGTCAAGGTTTTTCTCATAAAAACATGATGAAAATAGAAATCCTTCATTCTGCGCTTAAAACAGTTTTCTTTTTCATAATAATAATCTTATGAATCCAACAAAAAAAAATCTTTTATAAATCCATGGCTAAATTTCGTCTGTGCATCCCCAACTGTAGCTGTGTTTTATAGATTTTACGCAAAGGCATCCGATAAAGTACGCCACAGACCTATTGGAACTGTTGGAGCCTTGCTATATTTGGGAAGGATATCACAGTAATCACGAACCTATATTGGCTGCAAACAGGTTGCATTCGAATAGAAAATGAGTTCAGTAGATATACAAAAATAGAAAGGGTCATGAGACAAGGACGTGTCTTCTCACCGGACTTGTTCAACCTATACAGCGAGGTGATTTTGTGAGAAGTAGAAGTCCTATCAGGATTCATTATTGGTAGCCACAATCTTAACAACATAAGATATGCAGATAACAGTGTTGATGGCAGACACGGAAACTACAAAAAACTCATACAGAAGGCAGTGAAGGAAAGCGAGAAGAAAGGACTAAACATCAACTGCAAGAAAACAGAATGCATGGTTGTTAGCAAAAGGATGAGTCCAAAATGCAATTTACAATTCGGAGATACCAAAATTAAACAAGTACAAAAATTTAAGTATCTGGGCAGTGTTTAAAGAGAGGACGGGAAGGGCGACACTGAAACCCGAAGGTGCATTATGTTATACGCCAAAGTGGCTTTCCAAAATCTAAGCAGAGTACTAACAAACAGAAAAATTTCATTAGAAATAAAGAAAAGATTACTGAACTCTTATGTGATATCTTTTCTCCTATATAGCAGTAAATGCGGGACAATCTCCTCAAAGACTTAAAGCAACAAAAATGTTGTTCTACAGATAGATTCTGAGGATACCATGGATCGAATATATGAGCAACGATGAGGTTTTAGAGAAATTTGAAAACAAAAAGAAAACTTATAGTTAACATCAGAAAGAGACGGTTGACATTTCTAGTGCGCGTAATGAGGACAGATTGAAGGCAAGAGGGGCAGATGAAAACAGCTTATAACATAATTAGTAAGCTTGATGGCGCAAAAAGGGCTTGAGAGAAATAACAAAAAAAATTATTAAAAAGTTACAAAAGACAGAAAATTGGAATGAGCCATGATCACCTATACCCTGAGAGGACACGGCAATTGAAGAAGCAGATCCCAACTGACATCAATAGAACGCAACAACCACCCGCCAGGAACACTGGTATTTACTCATCTCAAAATGTGATACGAGGTCAGTTTCATATGGGGCACCCGAGCGCGTACACACGAGATAGGGCCTACAATTCTACAGTCGACACTGTAACACTATCACATAAAGAAGTGATTACCGGCCTTTTATATATATTACTAACAAATGACATTTTCAATGTTAACGATAATATTTAATTTGCATAGCATGTTTCAATAAATATTCCTTCTGTGTTATTTATTCTTAATTTAAATATTAAAATTTGCCATATATAAGCAATATCTTTGTCGATATTTTTTTAATTCGTCGTTTCAGTATAGAAAGACTTTATATCTGCCTTTTCAAAATTCAGTCGGAAGATAGAAAGCATTGAGCGTTCATAATAAGCATTGTCTTCGCATGCTATTCCCCTTTACTACAAATTAGTCGAATCGAACCGAAAGAATTTATGGGATTATCTAAATAAGTGAAAATAATCTGGTTAATAAGATTTTCTTAAATCTGTTCCGATTTATTTAAACAACTGGAAAAATAGTATATTGAACTAATTTGTTATTATTATTATTATTATTATTATTATTATTATTATTATTATTATTATTATTATTATTTTCTTTGGATCTGGCGTTTACACATTTCTTTCCGGGTCCCGCCCAGGGACCCAAGGTTAGAAATGGCATCATGACACTTTCCACTGGAAAAAAAAAGAAAAAGAAAATTATTACATAGTGGGCTGTACTTGTCTGAACAATTTTTTGTATCTCTTTGAGGCATGGACTTCCAAGGATCCCTTCAATTAGTCTACTGGAATGTTTTCCAACCAATCCTAAGGCTTCAACTACAACAGGGATTGTTGATGTTCCCATGTGCCACATTTTTGAGATTTCTATTTCAAGGCCCTTGTATTTTGACAGCTTTTCGAATATCTTCAAAGATACATTGCAGTCTGCAGGGACTGCCATATCAATAAGGTGGCACTTATTTTGTTTGTGGTCTTTAATAACAATGTCTGGGCGGTTGGCTTTGATTGTTCTGTCAGTGTGTATTGTGTAGTCCCATAGAATTGTAACAGGTCCTATATCCGTAACCGGGTCTGGGTGGTGTTCGTACCAGTTTCTTTCAGTTTCCTTCCCGTAGGAGTTGCAGATTTTCCAGTGCAGATATTGGTTCACTCTGTCATGCCGGGTTTTATATTCAGTGGGTGCCAATATCGTGCAACCTGATACAAGATGATCAATGGTTTCTGGATATTTATCACAGAATCTGCATTTTGGGCTAATACAATATTTTAGTATATGTGCTTGATAATTCCTAGTTAACAAGCATTGGTCCTGTGCAGCAAGGATAAAACCTTCAGTTTCAGATTTCAACCCTGCACTACGTAGCCACTGATGGGTGCGGTTTTTGTCTACGTCAGCTTGTTTGGTACGGTAAGAGTATTGGCTGTGGAGCGGTTTATCTTGCCATTGTTTCTGTATCTGGTCGGTCGCATTTGTCTTTGCATTCTTTTTGAAGTATTTTGCAGCTTCAGCCAGTGTACAGTGATGTATTTGCATTTCTGCGCCCATTTGAAACTCCATTAATTATTATTATTATTATTACATTAAACTTTACAAAATTATTAAAATATTTCTCTCATAGAATAATGATAAAGAGTTGCAATCTTATTTCCGACAGCGTTTGTAGTAACCATTGTTGTCATCTGACAGTTCGCATTACAAACAAGTTGAGCATAGATGAAAAATATTTTGTAGATTTCTTTAAATAAATCAAAATAATCTGTTAGATTTTCTTAGAACTGTACCAAATTATTTAAGCAAATGAAAACAGTAAATTTGCCGAATTAATTTCTATTATTAATAATACAAACCATAGAAAATTATTTATCTCTATGTAGGAAATTCAAGTGGACTTGGCATAATGATAATTAGCATAATAAAGAATTTTAGAAAATAGATGTCTCACTGGAAATGTTGCTTATACTGAAATTTTAGAGACGTAAAAGAAGGCGTCCTGGGTAAGACGATATACTACATCCGACAGCAAGGCCTTTGTTCATCAGATTTTTGAGGAGCGTGGAACCACCTCTTAATTACTGGTGTTCCCAGGTCCACCCTGTTACGGCCCCAGCTATGGGCAAGTAGTTAGCCCACAAGCTGGGTTGAAAGCACTAGGAAAGTGTAAAAATAGGTTTTAATACCAGCTATACTTTTTTGTAAAAAAATATTACCAGCAATGAATTTTGAAGAAAAAATTATTAGCAGCAATGCATTTCTGGAAAAAATATTGCCAGCAATAAAAATCTTGTCGACATTAAATAACCAATTGAGGTTGATATACCGTAAAACAAAACAAGTCAAACCAATATATACTGAGATAGATCGATAGATAGATAGATAGATATGAAGAGACCAAGATATAGATAGATAGATAGATAGATAAAAAATATTACCATCAATCAAATCTTGTCGTCATTAAATAACCCATCGAGGTTGATATGCCCTAAAACAAAATAAACCAAACCAATATATACTGAGATAGCTAGATAGATAAAAAATATTACCATCAATAAAAATCTTGTCGTCATTAAATAACCCATCGAAGTTGATATGCCCTAAAACAAAATAAACCAAACCAATATATACTGAGATAGCTAGATAGATAAAAAATATTACCATCAATAAAAATCTTGTCGTCATTAAATAACCCATCGAGGTTGATATGCCCTAAAACAAAATAAACCAAACCAATATATACTGAGATAGCTAGATAGATAAAAAATATTACCATCAATAAAAATCTTGTCGTCATTAAATAACCCATCGAAGTTGATATGCCCTAAAACAAAATAAACCAAACCAATATATACTGAGATAGCTAGATAGATAAAAAATATTACCATCAATAAAAATCTTGTCGTCATTAAATAACCCATTGAGGTTGATATGCCATAAAACAAACCAAACCAAACCGTAAAAGAAGTTCTACGGCAATTTTTATCTATTCGTACGACGGGTATTCGGCTAGTATACGTAAAATTGTTAGATATTGTAAACGTGTATGAAACATCTTAAAACATTGGTTTATAAATATGTAACAAAATTTGGCAAACATTCATTAGTTGTGTTATCACTAGAATAAATATGTAAGTTTCCTTTGTTTGCATAAGAAATGGTGTCGTCTTGCCAAAGAATAACATTCTATTGTTAGATAGGTAATTTTGTTTGCGACACGAAAATTACAACTTGCTCAGACGAGTTAAACGATATTGTTTTAATGGCAATGGTAATATTAGCCGGTTCCTTATAAGGTAATATTTGGCATTAATTAACCGAACAGCCAGTACTGCTGTGGGTTGAAATTTATAAAATCTTACTCTTAAAACAATTTTCCCCAGAAAATAAGTTTCTCAAGTTCACTAGCTGTTATCGCTCTTTCTACTACTAATAGGAGTTTCCTTGCTAACCTGTTGTTTGAAGTAGTGTGGAACGTCAACAACTTGGTCATGTCATTGTTTTCTCTTCGAGTTATATCTGCTATCCATTTTAGCTGTTGTTGAAAGTTTCCATGTGATGTAGTTTCTGTTATTTGGTAGAGTTCTTTGTTTGTGCTTCTGTAACGCTAGTCTACGATATTCGAAGAAGGACGGCCTCCGCTGAGCTTACAGGCTTCGCTTGCTCGAAGCCATTTCTAACAATTGATCTTAGAAAGTGGTTGTATATAGTTGACAGTAAACGATTTGTTTATAAATCACTTCTACTCAGATTTGAGTACATGCTAAATAAGTGTTGAATAACTCCACTACTGACGTAAGAGTGGCTTAGGCAAAAAAAAAAAAAAAAAAAAAAAGAAAAGAAACGAAAAGAAAAGAAAAGAAGGAAAGGGTAAATTATACAAAGAGAATTATTAATTATGCTATTTTATATTGTATTCAAGAATTCTTCCAGTCCTTCCAGTTTAGTAAAAGTAAAACATTTTGTTTTCTATTTTTTAGACCTAAGCATAAAGATTAAACAATGTTAGTATTAGTGTATATACTCGCGTATCATGTGACTTTTGAAGATCTAATTTTGAAGATAATTTTAAGACGGTCGCATCATACACGAGATATAAATTAGCGTATGTACTGCTGGCCCTGGCTACGCCGTTGTCCAGAGTATATATCCATTTACTGTAGTCAAACTGGCTTCAAAATTAGGTCTTCAAAAGTCACATGATACCCGAGTATATACGATAATTCTTTTGCAAAAATAAAGCAACCCGAGTACTGAGCAAAGTGTTTAATAGATTAGGAAAATCGTGTATTGTGTTCGTGGCATCAAACAGCTTAAAGAACAAGGAAGTAGCTCGTGAATGTCGAATTTTATTGCACACATCCTCTTTAATCTTCCACAAAGCCAACGTAACGCTGTATACGGATTCTAACCTTTGCTAGTGATGCTCGTGTCTAAATCTTTCTACGCTGATCGCTTTGATTATACACTTTCTCAGCATCTTTTATTATACAATGTGGGATATTATTTAAGCTAGTATAATTTACACGGTAATTTTACACAGCAATTTACAGCAATTTACGTTCGAGGATCGTATACAGAAAAAAAGAACATGAGAGAAAAAAAACATTATTAAGGAGAGCGGCCAATAAAAGAACAGGAATTAAGGCGATAACGATTGACATGGCATTGAAATTTTTGAAGTTCAAAGTCAACTGGAAAGAAAGAAGCCGAAAGAGAGATCTACGCGCGCGAAGCGTGAGAGAAGAAACTGTTAGCGCATAACTTGCGGTTACATCTAACCATTTCAACTGTAAAATGAGGAGACCTTGCCGCCAATCTAGTACTGCGCTTAAATTGGTAAAGTCTAGTTACGAAAGGGGAAATCTCATCGCAACAATTACCATGAAAACATTTATAGGAAAGTGTTGTGGATTCCGGGAATGGAATCCTGCACAAATAAATAAACAACGCCAGTAATTGAGATAGAAAAATAAGTGTATTAAACGTAAGAATACTGACTTGAAGTGAAGATTAGTAGTCCAGGAGTGCGGGTTAGTAGAAAGTATATGTACAAGTCTCTGTAAGTGAAGCCGTAATTATCTCTCTCTCTGGACTCTCGTATAACTCTCTGTGAACACCCTGTGTACTGTCTCCGTATCTCTCACCCTGACTCAACGTATCTCAACCTGCAGGTATTCTCTCTGTCAGTATAAGTATACTTTGGACGAGTCCATCTTGTGTAAAAGGGGTCTTCCCCCACAACAGAAAGACACAGGGAAACTAAATTACGGCGGTGGGAAAGTGACTGAATTTGAGGTGCCAGGCCAGGAACAATAACATTACAGATTCTTCTTTCTATTTTATCATTAGTGTGGTGTCTTTAAAGACATTTTTGACTTGGTTGAAAATTGTCTCTTTTGCAGTATTACGGTATATATTTTTTTGAAGCATACCTACGGACGATAATGGGTATGGCGCCATTCCCATAAATACAGTAGTGAATACTGTATGTTGGTCTGCAGTTGGAGATTCGTCTCCAGCTGTGCTGGTCAAAATCTCTGCCTCCGGGCAGAGAGGAACCCCCGAGGCTTTGTCGAAGGGCAGAGTCTCGTCTCGAAAAACAGCTACCCGACCCCACTTTATACGGGGTCTACGGAGAATTTTTAGCCGAGCCCACAGGCTTGGATACCCCACATTAAATTCGGCCTTGTGCTACATATGGTCGCGTGGTGCGGTTGCTAGATATCAGAGTTGGAGATTCATTGTGGAATTCACTTGACTCATTTCTAGCAGTTGACAACTTCTTCTACGCGCCGTTTTCGAATTTTATATGTGTTGTTCTTCTCCTAAGTATTAGCGTTAATTATTCAGTAACCTTCTCTAGGTTACAGCAATATTCCTGACCTTAAATTTTATTGAGTGTGATCTGCGGCTCACATAAAACATCGTGTTCGAGAAATTACAAAAATCATCATTTATCTTGACGTCATCATTAAACTTCAAACCGAAAACATTTGCTAAATATTGAAACACTTTGCTATTCTCTTTTTTTGTCATACTGGCAAACTATTTGCTTGAAGGATACAATCTGTAACCAAGCCATCAGTTCCATCCAATGTAGCTCTACATTAATCAATAAAATTTACTTCTTCGTCTAACTTACACGTTTGTTTGTGATGTTAACTCAAAAGTGGTAATTTAGTTGCTTCATTTATTCAACTAATTTTCTTAATATCATGCATCTCTCTGTTTACGTTTACAATACCAGATTTAGAAATGATGTGACTTCCTCTGACCATTTGTAAGTTTCATTTATGTAAATCAAGAGGTTCAGTTTTTAATTTATCAATGGCAGTATCATCATTGTCATCATCGTCGTAGTCGTCAATATGGAACTTTATTTCCCTTACATCTTACCATATTTTCAAACGATGAATATCTTCCAATAACACACACACACGCACACACATACTCACACACATACAGAACGAATAGAGAAAATTGCATTCTCATTCTTAAAATAATACAATTACTTGTCGAGAACATATTTTTTTCTATAAAAAAGCTTTTTTTTTGGTGATGGAGCAGCCATTTTGTATTTCGAATTTATTTATTTTGAGCCTAACTAAATGTCTTAAAATTAAAAGTTTAGTTTTTCATATTGATAATAAAACCTTCAATCGTCAAAATAAAGATCTTAATTCCACGCGACTTTTAGACTATTAAACGAATTCAGATTGTTGATGAAAAGTACAGATCAATTTCACAGATAAATCAGGTGTCTCCAATGTGGCTGGTACCGTCCGATCGTAATCAATTTTAACTTAAGTTATAATTTCAACTTAAGTAATAATTTGTGTTGAGGGAAACTGACTGACTACAAAGAAAATACTTACATTTGGTTTTATTATTTACTAGTAGTACCCGTGAAAATGTCACAACTTTCCTGTTTGAATTTTGTTTCTTTCTTTCTTTTTACTGAAACCAAGTAGCGTCTCTGATATATCTTTTCCCTCTTTCCTTGTGATCAAAATGGAACAGTCCATTATTGATGACGTATTGACAGGTCGTTTCTTTCTTTCTTTTTCTCACTCAAATCAAGTAGCGTTACTGACATGTCTTTTCCGTATTTTAACGCGATCAAAACGGAATAGTCCATTATTTATAATGTAGTGGCAGAACGTAACGCAACACGCGCGAACTAAGGGATAGACAATCAGAATATAATAATTCTGATTGTTTCTCCCTTAGTTCCTTAGTTAACTGAAGTTTCTTTGTCAGACAAATCATTACTGAGGCATGTTGTTTAATAAATTTTGTACTCAATATCCATTTTAATCAACTATCGACCCAGTTAATAATTATCAAAATTATGTTGAACTGGAGTTAATATGATGTAATCATCATCACGCAGACGGTCATATCATATTGAAACACCGGTTCTCATTCGACCAACGAAGTTAAGCAACATCGAGCCTGGTCAATAGCTAAATGGGTGACCACTTGGGAATACCAGGTGCTATAAGCTTGGATATGATGTACGGGTGGTGTAATGGATAAAGGTTCAGAATAAGAAATCGGGGAATTGAGTTCGAAATCCGGTCTGGTTTATTTTATTCACTTATGTACAAATATCCTTGAGCGATCATGAATCGAAAAGAGACGATCGTCTAAGCGTGTCACATCCGTCCCCTACCAACACGCATTAGGCCGGCGCGGTAGGGTAATGGCCTATTCCCCACTGAGCCTGGGAAAGGCTTACGTCCAATAAAAGGACATTCGCAGACAGAGAAGAAGAAGGATCCTCATCACTGGTGATTTAATATTTTCCATAATTCTTTTTCTCGTGATACAATAATGCCACCTTAGTATCACATACCATGTTAGCGTCAGACATTAAAACCAAAGACTGTGGAATATTTCAAAGAGCTCCATAAGCAGTTTATAAAATGAAATCCAATAATTTCCGCAATGGAAATCACACAGACAAAACCAAAGATGGTCTCGTCGCATGTTACTAAACATTGGAACTTACTGATAAAAATCGAGACAAGGCAGCAATTTTAAAAGTCATTACTTGCAGGTGAGACAACCATGAGCTTGCGGATGGAAGTTATAGCTGTTGACAGGGAAAAGAAAATAATGTCAAAGATCAGTTTCTTTGCAAATATTACAAGAAATGTTTTCTGCTTAGATTTTTACTACATTTTTTTTTACCAATTATACAAAAGATATATCATTTCTTTCAACAGATAACTCATACTCTGAAAAGCATTTACAGATATCGTTAATAGACAAGTCATCAGCAATGATTGGACTCTCCCAAAACTTTTACAATATTTAAAGAAAGAAATTAATAATACTTTTATGTCTTCATTGTATTGATCAATTGGCATGATCTTTTTACACTATTTACATTGTTCCGACTGTTGTCCTCATCTTTATTGCCGTATTCACGACGTTTTGGCCGTTGTACCCTCCGGCCTTCTTCGGGTGACATACGTTCGAATTTCGAACCGGACCCTTTATTTAGTCCACGGGGGTAGAATGTTCTAATTCAACATGCCATGCCTTTGGATATCTCAGTTTCAGAGGAAACTAAAAATTTGGAGAGTTGAGCTTCTAAGGGGAAATAACTGAAACTGAGATTTCCAAAGGCATGGCATGTTGAATTAGAATACTCTACCCCTGTGGACTAAATAAAGAGTTTGGTTCGAACTTCCAACGTATACAATAGCTCATGTCAGAAATATAGACAGACGTTGGCATGATCTTGTTGCAAAGTAAATAGTCTGAAGTTTGCATTTATTTTTGACTTTTGTGATAAATGTTATAAGATTAAATCGCATGTAAAAGAATGATCGAGAATTCAGGGAATTTTATGAGGACTGTGGTGCTCGTATCGTCGATTGTTTGCATCGAAGTTCGCCGTCTGTTCAAAAGGCCAATGCTTGACACATTCTGCAGAAATATATGACATTGGTTTGTCATATTTTAAAAATGCCGAATATATGTCAAATTAAAAGCCAGAAAAAAGTTTTTTTTGTTTTTTTTTTACTTAGCTAATATATTCTCAATTTTAAATGAACTTTATTCACATCTTCAAGGATAAATTAGGATGCTAATTGCATATAAAATTTAATTTGCTTATCTCTTGAAAAACTGAATTTATTTTCAGACAATGGATGACTCAAGAATTTCATAAGTTTTCTAAGTTATTTTCATTCATTAAAATTATTATTTTTTAAATCCTTTCACCCAAGCAAGGCAATAAAGCCACTAAGACGTAGGGGTTTGCTGATTAAGGAGCAAGAACAATAAAAGAACTTTAATTAAGACAGGAAATCACGATTAACATTGCATTTAAATTTTTGAAGATCAAACTTAACTGGAACGCAAGGAGCCGGGAGAGAGTTCTAAAGGTGAGAAATGCTAGAGAAGAAACTGTTAGCATAGAACTTACGGTCAATTCAACTGTAAAATGACGCGATGTTCCCATCAATCTAGTACAAGGCTTAAAGGCATAGAGTCTAGGTACTTGTCGCCGGTAACCGCTCGCATCCTTATCCCATTTCTTCCCTCTGGCACCGGTGACAGCTGTGAGGGCTCAGCCTATACTAAGTACCGTAGAGGAAAGTTCATCAAAGCAATTACCATGAAAGTATTTATAGAGAATGCACAGTGAAGTTAAATTACAGTGGTGGGAAAGTGACTGAAGCCGAAATGCCAGGTTAGGACCAAAGACATTGCAGATCCTTCTTTGGCTTTTATCAAAGATCTCTAAGTAAACAGCAGGAGCAACAGGTGGAAAATGTTTTCAAGATATTACTAACCTTAAAGAGCCTTCATGGGTAGAAACCTCATTTAAAATAAATATATTCGAGTTACCAGAAAGAGTCGTAATCAATGTATTAACATCAAATTCTTTACTTCATATTTAGTTGAAACAGAATTTAATGCAGTGACAAGATTATTTTCAAGTAAAGGAATTGTATGACTCTGACACAGAGGAGACACGGGCTGAGGAATCGGAGAGCCGAGTTCGAATTCCAGTCGAATCCATTACATTCACTTACGTGCTAATACCCTTGGGAAAGTTATGAATCCTCTTATTTTCTCCCACCAGCTATGGGTAAATAGCAGGACGAACCGGGTTCTATAGCCTTGGATGGCAACTGGTCTATCTCAGAAAGAAATGGCAACCTACTGCGGGGAAAAAAATCTACCTCGTCAGTCATGTATCGAAAGATACATGATCGCCTAAGAGTGTAACTGACTGATGACTCTGACAGGAAGGGGCAATATTAGTTTCTGAATTCAATAAAACCAAACAAGGGTTTAGTTATCATCAAGCATTAGTGAAAGTTCTCATTAACGATACGTATTAACTAAATATTTATTTCGTCTTATACAAATCTGTGAATTCATTTTATATATTGAGGTTCGCAAAGCATTTATGAATTGTCAAAAGATACTAATAAATACATCGCTGCTACTGTTACTACGGTAATAAAGGCAATTAAAAATGATTTTATGACCGGTTTTATCAGCTATGTTTGTACAAAGTGCTATGCTGTAAAATAGTTTCAAATTTTTATGTTAGATGGGTGGGAAGATATTTTAATCTCTATAAAATCTGTCTAAGTGGGTGGCGAGCAAAAAATAGTTGAATATCCTTACACTAAATTCTGATGCATAATCGTTAATTGAATTGTCCGTGTTTTTCGCCTTACCAAAAAAACTTCTTATCCGACTATATTTCTGATAGTAAAATTCACCCACCCAATAAAAGGCCCAAGACTCACTCAAGGTCGAAGGTAGCTGAATGGGGTGTGTGATATGAACACAAGAATGAAGAAAGAAGTGAATACTATGAGGATAACGAGGATAGATAAGCGATTGATCCTTAACTTGAAGATTGTATTGCTCAGAAAAGTATCCACACGTGAGCTTGTTCCACAAATTAGCAGTTCTCGGGGAATAAACGGAATACGGAAGCGATAAGGGTGATTCGACCCCTTGGATGTAGCATGGCGAGTTCTAGCTGTAAAGATCTGAACTGGTGGAGCTAATGAGTGGAGCTCATCTAAACATTTGCCATGTGTTGTGAGGGAGAATATTTCCCTACAAGCTTGGATTCGGCCGTCGGACGAAGGATATACAAATATGCCTACATCAAGAGGAGTAGCAGGATAAGCAGTATCAGCAGTAGCTTTTGCTGAAAACAATTAGTCATTCACGGCTAAACATTATCTTCCCTAGTTTCTGTTCTACAATATGTTTCCCTGTACCAAAAACTAATAAACTTGTTGTTAAACCAATTCAGGTTCTGCACTGTTGTTTTTCATAACTCAGTTACAACACCATGGAATTAGCGACAGAGTAGCGATAAGTTTTCTACATTTCATCTGTGGGAAAGGGGTTGTCGGGTAGAAAATAATCCATCCTCCACAAGGCCGTGTAAACGATGTTTTAACTCTGTCAAAGCTGGAAAGGGAGGATTGGGCAGCTCCAATCCAGGCCTGGCAGCAATAAAAGAAAAACAAAGATATAAGAAAACGTGGAAAAAATAAAACTAAGAAAACCGGGGGAATAAATCTACATAAACAGTAATAAACAGTCGTTTATACATTCTTCTATGTACCATGACCCTCCAGGACGTTGGCGATCATGGCTCTCCACAATTTTCCGTTTTCTGTAGATCTTATTAACTTTTATCATTTTACCATCTCTCCCAAATGTCTGTGCTTCAAGTCTCTTCTTCATCTTTGTGGAGATTGTCCAGTAATCACTGCTATATAGAAGGATTGATACTACATAACAGTTCAGTACTTTTTTCTTTGTTTCTAACGATATCTTTCTGTTTCTTAATACTTTGCTTAGCTTTTGAAAGGCACTTTCGATATCCCAGTGCGCCTTCGGATTTCGCACATTCTGTCCTCTGTAAGAACGCTTCTCAGGTATCTATTTCACTTCGGTACCTCCAATCTCTTGCATGTTGACCTGGTGGTGGTGGTGGTGGTGATTCTTCTTCTTCTTCTTCTTCTTCTTCTTCTTCTTCTTCTTCTTGAGACCGTAACGTTTAAACCAAGGTAGCGGCTTTAACTGATCCCCTGATTTTTAAGTAAAAAACTCTATATGTTATTATTACTTTTATTTTATTTTTTACAAGTGTATTTAGCACTTTTTAATATTAATATTTCCAGTTCAGATCCAACTCTCACCATTAACCTTTTATGTATTATATATATATATATAAAGGGAAGTTAAACTTTGATAATCCTATAAGACATCTTGAATGGCATTAACTTACTTGGTTCCAGATAGAAAATGCTTTCAGAGTACAAAGAATTCAGTAGCGAAGTATCGTCTTTGCATTAGTGTAACTAGACAATTCCAACCCATATATAACCAGAACAAAGAAAGCTCATTCCCTAGCATATTGAGATGCGTGTTGTCCTTCCCTCTCAAATATACGCATATTCTATTAATCTGTATATTTGTCACTTACAAGTTCATTCTAGAACGCACGAAGATATACTTCCATAGACAGACGAAAGTGCGCGTGCGCACGCACACACAGACACAAGCATCTACCTATCAATCCATATATCCATTGCGTTTCTTTTTCGCACATATGCAAACAAACATATACTGATAGGCAAAAGTAATACGTAGAGACATAAAGTGTGTCTTTTTCTCACCTATAACGCCATCGAAGATATTTTTTTTTCCTCATCAGCCAACCTATTTGTTGCTCTATATTTCTGACAGAATTTCTTTTCGGCGCACACGTGTGTATTTTTAACTTCTCGTTCGCTTTCCATATTGTATTAAAGTTGTTTCTGTCTTTCTTTGATTTACCCACTCCGGTTCAATCTTTCTTTCTTTCTTTCTTTTTTTCTTTCTTTCTTTCTTTCTTTCTTTCTTTCTTTCTTTCTTTCTTGCTTTCTTTCTTTCGTTCTTTCTTTCTTTCTTTCTTTCTTTCGTTTTCACTTACACATACATTCCTACATCTCAATCCCATTGACACACACACACACACACACACACACACACACACACACACACACACACACACACACACACACACACACACACACACACACACACACACCGTCTCACGAATACATAGCTACCCCTCTTCTTATATACATAAGTTCCATATCAATCTGTTTTTTTCTAAAATCTGTTTATGTTTCTTCATATATTCCTCTTCACTCGTTTTTCATTCAGATACACGAATACATGTTAAGTGGATGTTCGGGTAACATGTCAGTTATTGTTGTGGAAATTGGAATTTGGAAAGGTATGAGTCCATCTCGTCTACGGCTCTCTCAGTTAGCTTTGGGTACCAACCTGGATAAGGACAACTTTAAATCCCTAACAAGTGGGGGTTGCAAACCTAATTGCTACCGAAGCTAGAGTAGCAGCACTTAACGTTGGGAAGTTGTGATGGGGGAAACTCCAGGGCTAACATACATCATATTTATGGCGCATGGCTACATGCATGGTGACCCGAGTGAGGATCGAACTCACTACCAGACTAGCTCGTTAACCATTACCCCACGCCGAAGTACCTAGTGCAGGTGAGCTTAATTTTAACATGAGGTCACACATGTGGACTACCCAATGAGGATAGAACTTATTACTAAATAGTAATTGTCAACCGGACTAGCTCGTGAACCATCACCCATGCGAAGGTAGACAGTGCACCTTCTTTTTTATTACTAAGTTCAGCATAATTTTGGGTCAAGGTCACAAATATAGAGCGCCCAGTGAGAATAGAACTCATTAGTAAGTAATTATTAACCAGACTAGCTCATGAACCATTACCCCACACCGAGACATCCAGATACATCTTTGTTTATACTAAACTTATATAAACATGAACGCATATATGCATCAGTTATAAACATGTTCTGTATCTAAGAAGGGTCAGTTTAAATCAAACCGAAACGCCATTTGTGTGATATTTTTCGATGTTAACCTGACTCATACTCTTCCACAGTTAAATTTTACAAGCATAGGCCAATTGTGTTTATAAAACATGCTTTTCTTTAAAGGATATACGAACCTTGCGTAGACATTCCATTGTGAAGTTCTGGATCGCTCTACTTATTCCACTGCTTAAAAGTCCTTTAATTTCTTGTTAAGCCGAACCAACGTTTAAGACCTTGGTAAATCGAAAGAATAACTCCAAAAAATAAAAACGAAAGATGTCGCATTACGAAAGGAATCAGTGTAGATCGTTCGAGAGGACTTTCCCCCTTAAATCCGTAGTATTTACGAATGTTTATCGAACCGGTATTTGGGGAAAGACAACGAAAATCAAAGCCCGGTTCGTTTTGTTTGTTTACAGACTTAAGCCAACTTGGCTTTTGTGACGCCAGCAATGACCGGCTTCCCAGTTATCTCCCTTTCCCCTACAGATGACGCCACCGTCTGAGAGAACGGAAAAAAAAATGAAGGTAAAAGAAACTCTGATCTAGAATGACGACCATCATAGAAAAGATATTTCCTAATAATAATAATAATAATAATAACAATAATAATAATGAGAGCAACAACAATGAACTTGCTGATTGTCCGGGGGCGTGGGTGAGATGCAGTGGTTAGGCAGGGTCGGGACAAAGGCATTCGAGTGTTAACGGCTGTGAATGCGAGGATGCAATAAATGTGTACATATGTCGGGATCATATTTGTACCTGCATAATACTGTCTCCCACGATTGCATGAGTCAGATGGGCGAACGTTAAAGCGTGCCAGAGAGACGCCACCTTCCCTAAATGACACTTCATCCGTCTCTCCTGCCCCCTTATTTATTTTCCTCCCCTCCTTCACATTAACGCTTATATTTGTTGCTTGGCCAGGCGATATTGATTCGAGGCTTTTGCAAAGGCCGCTCTTTTCTTTGGGCTTGATTCAATTGATTTAGTCCATAAAAGAAAATTTCTATTTGTTTATCTGTCCCAAACACCAAAGGCAAAGGCCCCCCCCCCCACAAAAAACTCCCCAAAAACAAATAATCATATAAAGTTCAACACAGACTGTAACGAAATATCTTCTTTAGTCTAAAATAGCTGTCATTTTCTCAGATAAATTTTGTGTTAATAAACTTTACTTGCCAGAAAAAAAAAAGACTAGAATCTGCTTAAGATGTCTGTCCTTACTAAACAATCATCCATCGTAATCCTGGACAGGTTTAAACTTTGCTTAACTTTGGTGATCAGACTAGAACTGCGTCCTGGGTAAGACGATAAACTACATCCGGCAGCAAGGCCTCTGATCAGGAGGTTTTGAGCAGTGTGGAACCACCTCTTAATTGCTGGTGTTCCCAAGTCCATCCTGACCCGGGGTGGTAGCACCTGTTAGGGCCTTAGTTATGGGCAAATAGTTAACCCCCAAACTGGGGTCAAAACACTATGAAAGTGTAAAAATAGATTTTAATACCACCAATACATTTTTGTAAAAAATTATTACCAGCAATGAATTTTTGAAGAAAAAATTATTACCATCAATACATTTTTGAAAAAATATTACCAACAATACATTTTGGGAGGGGAATATTACTCGCAATAAAAATCTTGTCGGCATTAAATAACCCGCCGAGGTTGATATACCGTAAAACAAAACAAATCAAACCAATATATACTGAGATAGATAGATAGATAGATAGATAAATAGATAAAAAATATTACCAGAAATAAAAATCTTGTCGGCATTAAATAAACCATTGAGGTTGATATGCTGTAAAACAAAATAAAACAAACCAAACCAATCAGACTAGAACCAATGCTTTCAACGTAACTTTATTTGTTTACAAATGCTTAGTCTGGCACAAGGCCGCTAGTTACTTTCACCCATAACTTTCACCCGTTTCGATACTGACAAAGTTCAACATTGCTTAACTTCAATAATCCGACGAGAACCATGACTTTAATTACTAAAACTAGCTTAATCTGGGAGAAGAGCTTTTTAAACATTTCACCCCAAGGAAGGCAATAAAGCCACTAAGGCACAAGGGGGGGGGTTACTGAGAGTGAGAGAATATGAAAAAAAAGGAAAATATTATTGAGGATCAAGAACAATAAAAAAAATAACAGGAATTTAGAAGACAGAAGTTAACGAAATTTTGCATTGAAATTTTTGAAGATCAAAGTTGACTGGAAAGCAAGAGCCGGAAGAGAGTTCCACAAGTGAGAAGGCCGAGAAAAGAAACTACTAGCATACAACTTACGGTTACATCTCTCGCCAAATCAACTGTAAAATGATGATACCTTGCCGCCAATCTAGTACCTATTCTTGTAAATTTACTTACAGTAACTAATGTTTCTGAACGGTCACCCACCTTGGCTCTTGCCATGTTAAACGTTGCTTAACTTCGTTTGTCAAAGACAGTGATTTTAGCGTGATTTAGACGTAAATCAGACTAAGAGACACATATGTATTAAGAAATATATAAGAGATGAGCTGGATAAACATTTCATTCGTCTTATTAAGCAAACATAAAATACATTTATTAAGTACTCCATATTAAATTTATCGATCAACCTCGTTGCGGTTTTCAACCAATATTTGATAAATACTAAAGACAACAGTATTTATATTCGGACTCTTGTCCTGGCGAAATCCGAAAATCGCTGTAATGAAAACTTGGGAATTCGACATAGATATAAAAACTAACCTAAATGAAGTAGATTTTCTAGATGTTACCTTCAACCTTCAAGAAAAGGCACATACAAACCATACAGAAAACCCAATGATAAACCACTCTATATACACACATCTTCCAACCACTCGCCTTCTATAATCAAACAGATACCAAAATCGATTAACCGCAGACTTTCCGACAATTCCTCCAATGAATCTATATTTAACAAAGCTAAGAAAGACTACGAGACAGCCCTAAAAGATAGCGGATTCCCAGCAACACTCACATACTCACCACAGAACACAAAAAAGGCCAACAGGAAAAGAAATGTCATATGGTTCAACCCACCGTACAGCAAAAACGTAAAAAGAAACGTAGGAAAAATATTCTGCAAACTTTTACACAAACACTTCCCGGAATCAAGCACCCTACACAAAATATTCAACAAAAACACAGTAAAAATCAGCTACAGTTGCACCGAGAACATGGCACAAATAATAAAAAAGCACAACAGGAAAATTATTAACAAACCACACGAACAAATTAAACCCACGTGCAACTGCAGAATAAACGGTAATTGTTTACAAAACAACGTAATCTACCAAGCCACGATAAAATCACCAGATAATGAAGAAAAAGTATACATAGGAGTAACTGAAGGACCCTGGAAACAAAGAAATTATGTACACAAAACATCTTTCACAAATAGTAAATATGCGAACAGCACAATGCTTTCTAAGTATATCTGGGAAATAAAAAACAAAACGCACACCACACCAAAAATATCTTGGAAAATAAGGAAAAAATCATCAGCCTACAACAACCTATCAAAAACTTGCAAACTTTGCTTGGAGGAAAAAATAACTATCATTATCTTCCCAGACCAAAATAAATTATTAAATAAAAGATCCGAGCTAATCTCAAAATGTAGACATGAAAACAAATTTTTACTACGTAACTTAAAAATCGAAAAATGAAAAAATAAATAAATACATAAACAAACAAAATGACAATAAAATAAGCAAAATAAATTAATCCAAACAAATTACTATATCACACCTGTTAGAATAGACGAAATAGAATAAAAAATAAGGAACAAAATCAATAAATAAAGTAAATAATAAACAAAATATTAGACTATAAATAATCAAAACAAAAAATCGGGCGAAAAAGAGCTATAACTGTTATATAACGATAAAAAAAATGAATAAAAATAATATACTTAAAAATCGAAAACCAAAAAGAGAAAATATACAGTGTAATAAATAAATAACAAGTATAATAAATTTATCTAAATACATCCAAATATATAAATAAACTAACAACCGATACCGATAAACTAGCCGTTTAGAAAAAACAAATAAAGATAATCAATCCAAATAAATAAATTAAAAACTGTTCCCGCCAAAATAATAGTCAGAACAAACCACAACAATCAACCCCAAAATTCAACAAATAGCTTTATCTTCCCAAACAAAAACAAAACTGTTAAATAAGCTAACAAATTTTTATTACGTTAATAAAAACACCGATCTAAATAAAAATAATAAATAAATAATATATAAGATAAAAATAAAAACAAAAATAAATAAAAACAAGGAAAATAATTTGACCCAAATAAATAAATAAACGACATTCAGTAAAATAGCCGCCATAATAGACCACCCACAATAAGCTCTATAAACAAATTTTTACTACGTTAATAAAAACACCGATCAAAATAAATAAAAAATAAAATAAATATAAAAGATAAAAAACAAATAAAATTAAATAAAAACAAGCAAAATAATTTGGCATAAATAAATAAATCGACAAATAAACGACTTCCGGTAAAACACCTGCCAAAATTGACTACCCACAATGCACCACTGACCCGTATATATAAATAGCCGAGAAACAGCCTGATGATTGCATCTAGCATGAAACAGACTGTCGCCTCAAAGTGTTGACTTCTATGTTCTCTTTTATATTTACACACGCTCTATCTATGATATTGAGCACTTTATCCCATAAATATAGCACACTTTAAGACTATATTTCTTCATATATATATATATATATATATATATATATATATATATATATATATTGTAAAATTCTAAAATTAAATGATTATACTATTGGATATATGCAGTCTCAGGGAAAGGAAAGTCTTAAGGAAAGTCAAGTTAATGGCCTATTAAGCTTCCTCCATGTGAATAGGAGTTCACATTTTGAATAATAAGAATTATATGTCACGGCCTGATCAGGATTTTAGAGAGTCTGATGTAATGAATATGCATGCACTTGTATTCCCCCTCACAGGAATATGCTTGGCTGGTGTCAGCCATAAATACAGGATGATGAACAGGTACAGGGGTACGCCATTGTGGTACGCCATTGTAGTACGCCATTGGACTGAGCCATTGACGACGCCTATTGGCCTACGCCTATCGCTTAAGCATATTGCCTACGACTACGACGAGTACCAGTCGATTACGGCTACCTGCTAGATTGTACTACTCGGTTACAGTAGCCAAAACCATTTAGCTACTTAGAACAAATATATCCCTTTCCGGGACATATCAGATTCTTAGGTGAGGCAAAGCCAAAAATATGTTGGGAACCACTGATATAGACGCCGTTTAAACCACTGAAGCAAAATTGGTCCAGCAGGTAGAAGAACACTGTTGAAGAGGTTACATGCAGAACCCCTCCTCTACTATCATCTAAGAACTTTTCAGACGCCCTAGTTGAGAGGTTTGTTGTTGTCGGGTTCGTCTAATCAGCCACATAAGCATCTAACCACTCTAAAAGGTCGACTTCGCTAAAATGACTGTCTACAATGTAACCTAGACTTTTTTTTTCACCCACTGTATATTTTAGCTTGTTATTCACGCCCCCAAATACCAGATAGTCCTAATCGAATTCATTGTCAATAAGGAATCTTTGTTCTAAGAGGAGCTGATCTGTGCTGGCCACAATCTGTACTAGGCTCACTATAAGTGTTAACAAAGTACATTTTGCACTCGCAGTAACACCAGAGCATCAAATGATCGAAGAACTGACCTCAGAGTTAACCTTCGATCCATCGGGGTATACTGGCGCCTGTCAGTGTCTGCTTCCGACATGTAAACAGGTGGTCGATCCTCCAGCTGCGCTTAGGATGTGCACATGATGGACAACTAGATGACAGGAAGATATATAGAGGGGAAAAGACACGAGAGTCATTCATATGCTCGCGAGAAGATCCAAGTTCGGAGAAAGCCCATAAATCTACACATCGAGATTAATTGATGCAGTCTAGAATAATAAATAAACAATACTTTTACGTATGAAAGATTTAGTTTTGTTAGCCTTGCAGCGATAACGTTACTATATACGAAGTTCAGATCAGTCTGACACGGAGCTAAACAGGAGATAATTTGGTAAGCGTTGTATGATTTGGAAACCTGCATTCGAAACTTAGGCTTTTATTTGGATTCCTGCACCGTTCAAAGGTGCAACTATCTTAGCCACAAAGTAGGTTACAATTTATGCACACAGGCTATCCTCCTATAGAGACAATATAATTATTTTTTTTTGTTTCCATTAACCGATTTCTACTCATTTGATAATCAATACAGACGTGGAGTTGTTTCGTTTGCTTCGTATGTTTGATTGTTTGCTTAAATTCAAAAGGAAATTCCATGAAAAGCTATTCAGGCTAAAAAAAAAAAATGAATTTCCCAGATAAGAAATTATCATTATTCTGTATTAAGCTATTCAACACAATAGCCTAATAGTTAACAGTATTGGCTAAGTATTGCATTTTGCTAGCTAGTAAATCTGATTACTTGCATTATTTACATTATCTGGACTATTATCCTCATCTTCATTGCAATATTTACAACGTTTCGCCCGTTGTACGCTCCGGTCTTCTCCAGGTGATTGGAAATTCGAACCGAATCCTTTATTTTGTTAACGGAGTAGACTGTCCTCGAGGACACATGGTTCAGTGGATACAGACGTTGGTTAGATCCAGTGACTAGACCCAAAGATTTGTTATTTCAATATCAGGTGAAACAAAAAAAAAAATTGCAGAGCTGAGTTAAAGGAAAATGAGACATCCGGAAGAGACACGGCAGGCGGAAATAGAAGAATCTACCGCGGTGGTCAAAATAAAGAGATCGGTTCGAAATTCCAATCACCTGAAGAAGAAGACCGGAACGTACAACGACCGAAACATCGTGAATATGGCAATGTAGATGAAGAAAACAGTCCGAATAATGTAAATAATCATAATACCTCATCTCAGAGATATAGAGGCCGAAACGTTGTGCATATGGCAATGAAGATGAGGATAACAGTCCGAATAATGTCAATAATGTAAGTAATCATAATACCTCCTGCCAGAGATATAGACAGATATTGAAGGCCGGAGCGTACAACGACCGAAACATTGCGAATATGGCAAAGAAGATGAGGATAACTGTCCCAATATTGTAAATAATGCAAGTAATCATAATACCTCATGTCAGAGATATAGACAGATATTGAAAGCCGGGGCGTACAACGGCCGAAATGTTGGGAGCATGGCAATGAAGATGAGGATAACAGTCCGAATAATGTAAATAATGTAAGTAATCATAATACCTCATGTCAGAGATATAGACAGAGTAAATATGAGTTCAATCCCTGAACTAGTCAGTCAGAGCAAAAAGGAAAATATATATACGCTTCAAGATACTTTGTCGGTCCCTAGCATTTCTGCTATAAACTAACTACTGTAGTTAGTTTATAAAACAATGCTGAGAATATCATGAACTGAACATGTGAGTACCGAGGAAGTTTCAATGAAAATGCCGACAAAAAAGACACTTATACATAGAATCAGAAAGAAACAGTTGGGTACATAATGAGGAAAGAGTGCTTGGAAAATTTAACACTCGCATGATATATTGAAGGCAAGAGGGACAGAGGAAAGCAGCGCATGATCTACCGAACGAACTGGTTGGCAGAATAGGGATTAGGTGCGTTAACAAAAACACAAAACTTAACACGGGCTACAAAGCGCTGGGAATTTTGGAGAGCCATGATCGCTTATGACCTGAAGAGTCGGTGCATAGAAGAAGAGATGAAAAGTTATCTTCCCTGACCCCCCCCAAATATATAGCAATAAAAATTGATTATAAATATTCACGAGAGAAAAATAGTTACGAGACCCGCACGAGACCCGCACGAGACATCGTTAGGAGAAAAAGTCAATCATCCTCTTTTTCCTCCTGGAACTTACTGTGAGAAGACGTACTATTTCAGGCTCGTAATAACCAAACAGATAAGTACAAAATTTAGTTTTTAGTATTCAGTCTTTTGCAAGTAGATATATATATATATATATATATATATATATATATGCAAACCTTGAATGAAGAATTTCGAATATATATATATATATATATATATATATATATATATATATATATATATATATATATATATATATATATTGTTGAGGTTTTTGGGTACTCTGGCATACTAGTGAGCCAACCAAAATGAACTGACTCATTTTATAGTTCACCAATAGAAGTTTTAATCAATCAGAAGGCTCAAAATATTCAATTAGACGTGTATAAAGGCGGCCATGTTTTTCCCCGAATATGCACTGCCAGCTTTTGATGCCTGAACAGTCGAACTCTCTGCCCTCGGGCAGAGAGGATCTCGGACGAGGCTCCGCTGAGGCGCAGAGTCTCGTTCGGGGTGGTAAACTGTCCCTGAACCCGTTTTTTACGGGTTCCAATAGGGAATATTTTTAAACCCGGCCTTGTGCCACATGTAACCCTCGTTGGCTGGGGGTGGCTAAATATTTGATATCGAAGACTGAAGAATTACGGAACAGCTGGTGGTGGTATTGGCGATATAGTCAGATTCAGTAGAGTGTCTGACTCGTGAGTGTTAATCTTTAACGTTGTTTCAGCTAACAGATTACGTACTGCGCAGTATTCTATATTCATAGACTATGGTGAACATGGTCAACAAAGGTTATGAGCTCAGATTACGACTGTATTTTGACGGAGACGAGTCAAAATACGAATTGTGGGAAGTGAAATTCCTAGGCTACCTTAGAATACCAAAACTTCATGACATCATTCTTTGCCAAGATGATCAGAAAGAAGATGATGATTTTATGGAAAGAAATGCAACCGTGTTCGCCGAATTAATACAATGCCTGGATGACAGGAGTTTGTCTTTAATAATGAGAGAAGCCAGGGACGACAGCAGGCAAGCTTTAAGAATATTGCGTGAACATTACTTGTGAAAAGGTAAATTATTGTTTTATATACTGAACTAACCTCGTTAAGGAGACGAGAAAATGAATCTGTAACAGATTATATTATACAAGCTGAGAATGTCACAAATGCCTTAAAAATGGCAGGTGAGACTATCTCAGATGGGCTGCTAATAGCCATGGTTTTAAAGGGATTACCAGCGACATTCAAACCATTAACGACAGTCATAAGTCAAAAAGATAAAAAATTAACTTTCACTGAGTTTAAAATTGCGTTACGTAGTTATGAAGAAATTGAAAAAATGTGTAATCCTCCAAATCAAGGAAATAACGTAATGCAACTGAGAACGTCATTTAAAAAATTCAGAAAACCAGTCCCTCAAACCTTCCAGACTAGGAATTATGATATTAAAAACAAGGGGCTTAATAACAACTATTACAACAACAACAACAACAACAACAGGAACAGGAACAATAATAATAGAAAATCAAATATCATCTGCTTTCGTTGTGGAAGAGCCGGGCATGTACGTGCGAAATGTCAATTTCATACAAGGAGAGATTTTTGCAAAAATGTAAAAGATTTTTCGAATGAGCGAACATATGCTTTTTCGTTTGGGTTGGATACTATACCCAATAGTTATAATTATTACCTAGTCGACACCGATGCGACAAATCATGTAGATGAAACAAAATTTATTAATTTTGACTCCAACTTCGAGCCAGATTCCCACTTTATTGAGTTGGCTGACGGTACCAGAGCTAATAATTTAGTTTTAAAAAGAGGCGATGCCTGTATTTATTTACGCGATACTAAAGGAAATATTTGTCAATGTTTATTAAAAAGGGCTTCATATATCCCTAAATTTAAACAAAATATTTTCTCGGTTCAGTCTGCTGTTAAAACTGGTGTCAAAGTTAATTTTCACCGAGACAATTCAAAGTTAATATACCCAGACGGAACTGAATTTAATATACAACGAAATGGACGTTTGTATTATTTGAAAAGTATTAAATCTGTGAAAACAGCCACCCACGACTTAAGGACTTGGCATAAAATATTAGGCCACTGTAATAATTCGGATGTTAAAAGATTGCAAGAACACGACACTGGGATGAAAATTAATTCTCCAAAGGGCTTACAACATTGTGACACATGTATTAAAGGGAAAATGACGAAATATAGAAATAGGGGTCAAATCCCAAAATCAACAGACATCTTTTTCAGAGTTTATTGCGACTTAGCGGGTCCAATTTCACCAATGGGTATTGGCATCTATTCATATGTATTAAACTTTGTGGACGAATATTCAGGACTTATTATGATGTATTTTCTGAAAAACAAATCTGATACCCTACAAGCTACAAGAATGTATTTATCTGATATTTCACCGTATGGAAAAGTGAAAATAATTAGAACAGATAATGGTGGAGAATTTACTTCTGATGATTACGAAAACCTCCTAATAAATGAAGGCATTAAACATGAGAAGACCAGTCCCTATTCGCCGCACCAGAATGGAATCGCTGAACGTAGTTGGCGGACTCTTTTCGAAATGGCTAGATGTTTGCTAATAGAATCTAAGTTACCCAAAAATCTGTTAGTCTATGCATTAAATACATCCGTATATATAAGAAACCGTTGCTATAATAGTAACATTAAAAAGACTCCCTGCGAGGCTTATACGAACTACAAACCCAACGTAAGTGGTATGCATATTTTTGGTACAATTTCCTACACATGTCAACCACAGGGCAAAACTAGATCCAAAAAGTGAAAGAGGCATATTCATTGCCTATTTCAAAACAAGTCCGGCCTATATGATTTATTTCCCACAAAGTAAAATAATAAGGAAGATCAGATGCGTCAGATTTACAGATTCCTTTGAGCAAGTGGAGGATCCCGAAGAAAAGAACATTAACTGCGAGGAACTGGTCCAACACGAACTAGTATGGCCTAATTATGAGATAGGGCCTATAAATATAAAACCCGTTCAAAATCCACAATTAAAGGAAGGTGTTATACCAGATGATATAGACGAGGAAAAATCAGACGCAGACCTTGAGTTAAAAGAGGAGGGCAAATGGATGTTAAAGCAGCGTATTTAAATGCTCCGATTGACTATGGAATATACATAGAACCGCCAGAAGGTTTTGAAAAAGGTGATAATTATGTATGGAAACTCAAAAAGTCACTATATGGGCTCAAACAAAGCGGAAGAACGTGGAATAAATTACTACATTCCTGTTTAATTGAACTACATTTTGAACCCCCCCCCCCCCAGTTGACGCATGCCTGTACACAGGAAAATTTAATAATGAAATATTAGCAATTCTGATTATTTGGGTCGACGATATGTTAATTACTTCAAAATGTGAAGCTGCTCTATTAAAAATTCCTTAAATATATAAAATGACCGACTTGGGTCGACTACCATGGTTTCTTGGTATACAGTACAAATTGAATATGTTCAATCGGAAAATAACGTGTCGGATTTGTTTATAAAGCCAATTACAAAATTGAAATTAGGGCTTTCATTCCTGTCATATTTGGTCCTGACCTATAAGGTCCTTATTAATCCTGGGTAGGACGTAAAACTACATCTATTAGTTATTGTCTCAAGAGACGTCAGTTTTTGGTATGAATGTGAGTCCTTAGTTTCAGGGTATAAAAGTAAATAGTCCTACTTTTAGCCCAATCCTCCTCTCAATGACTCTCAGAATCACTCTAACCCGGAGTGATAGTGCCTTTTTAATGGGTTCAAGCTATGGGTAAAATAACAACTTTTTTGTTGAGATCACAACCCAAATTTATAATATTGTTATTAATGTTTATTAAGCTGAAATACTTAACAGCGGACAAAATGATATAACTAATTTTTGTGGATATTAATTTAAAAAAAATTTAATTACAAAACAAAAAGATATATTTTATGAATACTAAAGTATTTGTTCCATATGAATATTGACTTTACTAATATTTTGAAAGAAGATTCCATAATGTACCCAAAATGGGTGTGTGTGTTGAAGCTGACTCATTTTATAGTTCACCAATAGAAGATTAACCAATCAGAAGGCTCAAAATATTCAATGAACGTCTATAAAGGCAGCCATGTTTTTCCCGAATATGTACTGCCAGCCTTTGATGGCTGAACAGTCGAACTCTCTGCTTTCGGGCAGAGAGGAACCCCGACGAGGCTCCGCTGAGGGGCAGAGTCTCTTTCGGGGTGGTAGATTCTTTGAGCACCAGCTCAAGATGAAGATTAGAACTGATAGAAAACGATTGCATTCGACAGTCTTTAGCGAAAGGTGGGTAAAAGCGGCGAGCTTGGTTCGTTTGAACGGGGCTAGCCTTGATTTTCTTTTCTAGGTCAACCAAAGTTACATCGGGGTGGTTTCCTGTGGAACCCTCCCCTTGGTTAGGTTAGACAAGCTTAAGTGTACCTAGTTAATGTGAGTAAGTGTTGTTCCCGGCCTGTTTCCCGGCTATCTTTTCAGTTATGATCCAAGTCGAGATTCCCAACCTCCCCAGTTTGTTTTGCCCCCCCCCCCTTTCATCTCGACTAGGTCAGCCTTTTATTTCCCCATGTCCGTGTTATTTTATCTCTTTCCCACTCCCTTAGCGAGAGTGCTTCTTGATTCTGTCCTCTGGGCAGAATACAGCGGCCTCTCTATTTTGAGGGTTGGACGGGCCCTACTAACACGAATTATGTTTAGTTTAAATATTTGTTGAATTTTTAGTTTGTTATTGGGTTCATCTCCCTCCCCACTTTCATCTTTTCATTATTAGAATTTTAATGTATTTTATTATCATCCAAATTTTTATGGTGTGGGGCGCGTTTTTTGTAGGTTCCCCTGGTGTGGATGTGGTATTATGGTGGATGAAGGTTTGAATGGCGACGGATGAGTTCTTGTGGTGAATGAGATAATTGTAATGTATGAATGGGTCGCGAATCTGATTAGCTAGGTATAGGATAGTAAGTAATGACCAGCCTTACCCCTCCCCATTTTCGGCCTTGTGCCACAATTTGTACTTTTTGTGCAAATAAATCATGTCTCCTTCGGGGTGGTAGACTGTCCCTGAACCCGTTTTTACGTGTTCCAATAGGGAATATTTTTGGCCGAGCCTACGGCCTCGGAAAACTCACGTTAAACCCGGCCTTGTGCCACATGTAACCCTCGTGTGTGTGGGGGTGGCTAAATATTACTGCCAGCCTTTGATCTCGAAGACTGAAGAATTACGGAACAGCTGCTGGTGGTATTGGCGATATAGTCAGATTCAGTAGAGTGTCTGACCCGTGAATGTTAATCTTTAACGTTGTTTCATTGAACAGATTACGTACTGCGCTGTATTCTATATTCATAGACAATGGTGAACATGATCAACATATATATATATATAAAATATGTGGGGCAGTTCAATTTATATTACAATGAATCATTCATACAAAAAGTAGATTAGTAAAGTTAATGATATAAAATGGCGAAGTCCTTTCGCAAACAAAATTTTAAACTTGCATTAACCTACAAATCACTCGATGAATGCTATGATCCTTGTTTTTAATAATTATAAGCTGTATAAGGTCTTTTTTTAATACGCAAGTACTTTCAACTGTACACTCAGTCATCTTCAGGCATGGAATTATTTTGTTTTTAGTAAAATCTAGGTAGCATCCGAGACGAAAAATTAAATGCAAATCGAAATATGTTTTAAAAAAAAATGTGTTATTGTTAACGGATACAAACTTCTGGAGCGTGTATTTGGAGAGTTATTATTTATTCCGTCGAGAAGAAAAAACTCTGCGCGATGCAATGGCATCAACAGCTGAAGAGGTGCTTGGGTTTCTGTTGTGGTCTTGTTAGGGCCAGCAATAAAGACACAAAGAGAGGAATTGAGTTAAACAAATATATTAACAGAAACAGTACTACAAACATATAGAAACGAGTGTGACAGCAAGAATGTTCGGTCCAAACTTCAGAACTGACTGCTGGAAACTTCCCTCTCCAAAAGGCAGTACCTGCTCCTATTTATAGCTAGAAGAGTCCATGCGTGCGTGGGTAAATTACCATAACAGTTTCAGAAAAGGAAAAATCAACGAGCACCAGGAAGAGATTGACCAGTTGATTAATAAAAAAGAGAAGCACGCTTTGTTTTCGAGAACGTCACTTCAACTGAAAAGACAAAGATCTATTAGGAGGCAACGAAAAACTGCCAAAGTTGACTCTGTGCAATACAGAACACCTGGTAGCAGGTAAAGGAAGCGGAAATATGCGAACCAACAGGATATACGTCACTTCTATACATCCCCAAAATATTTGGCCCCATCAAATCAACAGTGGCAGGACTTCAGAACTCGGACTGTACAACCATCCTTCCAGAGCCTTCTCAACGACCACGCCACCACTCCAGAAGACCTCCTGTGAAACACCCCCAAATTCCTGCCCAGCATTTGATATCACTCCTCCCAATTTTTCGTTAATTGAAAGTATCACTGCGATTCATGAAACCCGGAAAAGCTCCCGGACTCAATAAGGCGCCTCTGGAATTTTTCTCCCATGGTGGCCTCGAACTGAAAACCCGGTTAATGTTTCTGATACAGAAAAATCTGGGTCGATAGAACAGTCTCTGAGGACCTTAAAAAAACAACATTGTAAAGGTCTTCAAAAAAATCAGACCACTCACTCTGCGGAAATTATTGTGGCATCTCCCTCCTAAACATCCCCGGCAAGATCTTTGAATAAGCAAGCGTCGTGTGATAAGTCTTTCACATGAAATAACAGCTGCAGCCCGACCTAGGGTTTCTGATATTATTAACAATATCTGTGTATATTAACTCAAGGCTTGAAACTTGTGAACTGGTGGATTTTCTCAGCAGATTAGGTTTTACAGATAATTATCGCGAGGTACTTCGTCTGTATAATGCCATGCTTCCAAGACATGAAAAAGACTATGATTGGGAGGAGGCGCTTGTGAACTTTATTTTTTGATTTTAGATGTCCATACATTGACAGGGCATGGCACATGACATGCTATGGAAGGGATTGTTGGCAGGACACCAGCGGGAAATGTAAATGAATATGAACTGCCAGGGTCAACTAATATCTGTGCTGCAGTTGAGGCGAGTAAATTTAGTGATTTGCCTCTCAAATGGTATATTAGACTAGAGGTTCCTGGCCTCAAGAAGGTTACGGTTGGTCCATTAGAACCACCAAATGCTGAACCCTCTGGTATTCTCTTAGCAATAGCCCTAGACCCTGTGTGACTATCTAGTTTCTCCTTATGCGACCAACCGAAGTGTCCTTCATGAAGTGGTTTCAATCAATCGGTAATTACACATGGAGAGTTTCATGTGAACTGCATTAAAGTACTCCTTTTCATAAACCCCAATCCAAGCCAACTGGATACCATTTACACAGCTCTTTCTGTTGCACAGAAGCTGACAATTTGGTTATTTCACCAGTCATATTTGACCAACCATTGTAAGCAAAAGACACTGAAATCGCAAAGAGTTCTTCCAATTTGCCAAACATTTTCATTAGACTAGGCTGATTTCTTTTATTGATATCATACCCAGGCTCTATTGGTCACATCATGGGTGAGTCTGATTTGAGCGACTAATGGCAAACAGTATATCCTACAAACTTTGTGAAGCACATGCGCAGTGGCCATGCCTATGCACGAGCTTTGCGCGCCTACATGATTTCATCTGCATCAGTCATGGCTAGGATGCTTGCGACTCCCGGCTGTCCGAGTGGCATAAACCTTGATGGTTTATGAGATGCTTTTGGATCACTCATCCTCATCTGAGAGTCTTCTTACAGAGCGTGTGACTACCCAGGTGTGCCAGATAGTCGAGGATCTACACGAGGAACTATCTCTGTCCAGTAGAACCGGGAAGCTCTGTATCCAATCCCTGAAGATGGTCAAACTTTAATTGTTCTTCATTCGTGCTGAACGTACAGGGATTGGGAACTTCATTTACTGTGTTTCAAGAATGATCCCGATTTTCCATGCTGGAGGGCATGAAGCCTATGCAAAATATTCAAGACTCTACCTAGATCAAATGAAGCGACTACTACAGGTTATGGGTGAAGCCCAGTTTGCCAAGTATACTTTGGGAGGATATTGGGCAATTAGGCGATCCCATACATTCTGGTCTGGTATTTTTACAGACCAAACTATTGAACAAACACTAATGAGAATGCTCAAGACCAGAGGAGGTTTGCTTCAGGGTCGGGGAATAACTCCAAGTATCCAGTCAAAAATGGTCTGCCTGGGCCTTTATCGAAAGTTTCTGTGGTACACACGTATCCACTATAGATCATCACACAGATCTCAGGCCGATAATGTAAGAAATATAGACAGCTACTGAAAGGCCGAATCGTTGTAATAAATATGGCAACAAAGATGAGGACAATAGTCCGAATAATGTAAATAGTGTACATAATACCTCATCTCAGAAATATAGAAATATACTGAAAGACCGAAACGTTGTAATAAATATGGCGACAAAGATGAGGACAATAGTCCGAATAATGTAAATAGTGTACATAATGCCTCATCTCAGAAATATAGACAGATACTGAAAGGCCGAAACGTTGTAATAGATATGGCGACAAAGATGAGGACAATAGTCCGAATAATGTAAATAGTGTACATAATGCCTCATCTCAGAAATATAGACAGATACTGAAATGCCGAATCGTTGTAATAAATATGGCGACAAAAATGAGGACAATATTCCGAATAATGTAATAGTGTACATAATACCTCATCTCAGAAATATAGACAGATATGTCAGTTATGTCATCAACAACTATGGACCTGTTGTGTTCTTTGATGGGTACCCTGATTTCAGTATGTCAAGAGAAGTGGCAGAACAAAGGCGCCGTTTCCAACGCCCGAATGTGTCCCAAGACATTCTATTTGAACTGAGCTTGCAGATAACCGGTAACCAACACTCAATTTTAGCAAATCGTCAAAATAAGACGAGGCTCATTGCTCAATTGATGATAGTACTTACCGCTGAGGGCATAGCATGCTACCAGAGTACATCAGATGCAGACTTTTGATATGTAGCACTGCAATTGAAGTTGCTGTTAGCACTCACAATCCAGTTATAGTAGTCGCGAAAGACTCCAACTCGTCATGCTGGTTGATAAAGCTCTCCCGAATCTATGCATGCAATATGCCAGATATGCTATCTTTTGCACAGACAGTATCAAACAAGCACTGCATCACCTGCCTATCGCTCATGCAATTATTGAGTGTAACAAGGTTTCCGCACTCTACAATATCGGGAAAAAGAAGGCTTTAAAAGTCCTTGCCAGAGAAGACTGGCAGCTCCTTGACGTCCTCAGAACGCCTGATGCAACATATGATGACACTGCCAGAGCTAGTGAGATGTTTCTTCTCAAGATGTATTGTACAAATTTTCGCTCAACAACTCTGAGGTTTATCTTGTATTTGAAGGAGATGAAGACGTCACTTTCAATGTTTGACCTTGCCAGTCTTCTTCAATCTTCAGCAGCCAAATTCCATGCATATCGTGCTTACCTCGCTGTTCAGGAGTGGCTAGGGAACCCAAGACAATTGGAGCCAATCAAGTGGGACTGGCAACTATGTGATGGTACGCTAAATCCGATATTTAATGACAAAGATCCAGATCTTTCTCATATCTTACGCATGATTTCATGTGGATGTAAGACAGGATGTGGTTAAAGATGCATATACAGAAGATCGGGACTAATCTGCACTGAAATGAGTTCCTACTGCATCGGGTTAAATTGTACGAATGCTTTCCCCGTTGACGATAATGAAGATGAATAATTTGGAATGACAGGACAACAACATGCACAGGATTTAACTGTTTGCACAATTTCAGCAGCACCCATGAAACTCAAATTCAACAAGATTGCAGTATAGCAGCTGCTGCACATTGTATAGATTCCTCAGACACAGCAGCATAGATTGTCTCAAGATACTCATTCTGCCTATAGTAAAATGGCGTATTCTCTATACTGTTTAGTTTAGTAATCTATTTTTAGGTTAGGTTATCCTTATAGCTTAAAAATAAGGTCATAACTGGATTTCTCATCATCAAATTAGTTCGAAATGAGGCATTACTCAGGTTTGTAAGCTGAATGATTAAATAGTTATATGTGTCACCTCGGCAGAGGCAGCCATCTTGGATTTTGGGCTCCCGAACATTTAGCTCATAGGGATTTTTGGGAACTTTATGGATTATGAATCAGTAGGTCATAGTGTAGCATCCCTGAAAAAATAAGCTCCCTATATTTTTTCCCATGTTGTATTAATTTTGCTATTGCTCCCGGTCTAAACGTAACAGGCACAATGACAACAAAGATGAAAATCAGATATAATTAATAGCAAACCGACACTCAGGAAACTCACTTCCTACAAAATCAACATGTCGTGTTAGGTGCTATGACAGGTGCATCTGGATCGCTACATCCCACACTTTGCCAATGTCAATGCTCAGTCATCGGAATCATTTGCTCAAATTTCTTTTCTTTGTTATCATTGCAGTTTTCTTGTATCAAACAGGCACTGCAAGGGATCACCTGCCTATTGCTCATGCAATTATTGAGTGTGACAAGGTTTCCGCACTCTACAATATCGGGAAAAAGAAGGCTTTAAAAGTGCTTGTCAGAGAGGACTGGAAGATCCTTGACGTCTTCAAAAGTCTAGATGCAACATATGGTGGCACTTCCAGAGCTAGTGAGATGTTTCTTCTCAAGATGTATTGTACAAATGCTCGCTCAACAACTCTGAGGTTTATCTTGTATTTGAAGGAGATGAAGACGTCACTTTCAATGTTTGACCTTGCCAGTCTTCCTCCATCTTCAGCAGCCAAATTCCATGCATATCGTGCTTACTTCGCTGTTCTGTCACAGGGCGAATGAGTGTAGGGTGGTGGTTAGCGAGTCTAATCTGGTTAATCATTAATACTGTATTCGGACCTCAATTGGTGCCCTGTACAATATTCCACATTAAATAATGTAACAAGCGTTGACATATCGTAAAATCGATCCATCTTCCGTCGTTCTATTTTAAGATTTTTAACCTACCATTCTTTCATTTTTCATTTATGTTCGTCTTGGGCGCACTAACCATCATTTCCGATCTTTTTATGGTCATTTATATTTCGTTTTCCCCCACTCTTTTTTGCTCGTTCGTTCGCTCTGTTCATTTTCTTTCTTTCTTTCTTTTTGCTTTTCTTTCTTTCTTTCTTTCTTTCTTTCTTTCTTTCTTTCTTTCTTTCTTTCTTTCTTTCTTTCTCTTTACTTTTCTTTCCTTATTCTTTTTCTTTCTTTTTACTTTTCTTTCTCTTTTTCTTTATTTCTTTTTTCTTTTCTTTCTCTCGTTTTTCTTTCTCTTTACATTCTTTCTTTTTTCTTTTTCTTTCTTTCTGTTTGCATTTCTTTTTTCTTTCTTTCTTTTTGCTTTTCTTTTGTTCTCTTTACTTTTCTTTCTGTTTGTTTTGCTTTCTTTCTTTTGAATTTACTTTCTTTCTTTTTTCTTTCTTTTCAACCTATCCTTTGTTATTTGTTCCTTCCTTCCTTCCTTCCTTCCTTCCTTCCTATCTATCTATCTATCTATCTATCTATCTATCTATCTATCTATCTATCTATCTTGGTCTCTCTTTCTCTGTCGCTATCTATCTATCAATATATCTCGGTCTCTATCTCTCTCTATCTTTCTATCTTTATCTCGGTCTCTCTCTCTCCCTATCTATCTATCTATCTACGTTTTTTGTTCCATTTCTTGCCACCTTCCAACCTAACCTTTCTTTCTTTCTTTCTTTCTTTCTTTCTTTCTTTCTTTCTTTCTTTCTTTCTTTCTTTCTTTCTTTAGACCCCTTCTCCCTGGTTCATTTTATTAATTACTTCTTTGCTTTCTCCATTGACATTCATTTTTCTGTATTCTCTCTCTATCTCTCTCTCTCTCCCTTTTTCTCTTTCTTTTCAACATCATGCTTTCTTTTTTGCTGCCCTTCTCTTTCTTATCGCTCTCTTACCCGTAACACCAATCCCCTTTCTTTGTGTTCTTAATGTCCCATCGCCAACTGATCGGGTTAAATTAGCAGCTGCCGCTTTATTTCTCCCAAGTCCTATCAAAACATTCCCATTCGTCTAGTGGGGGATGCCAGGACGGTTGGACGCGATCCTTAATGTCGGATTAAGTAATCATCTCAGATAATCCGTTCCCTGACGAAGCCGGCAATTTTAGTGATCGATTTGACTTGCTTAATTGGCAAGAGACGAAGAAATGCAAAAAAAAGAAGAAAAAAACTGCACGAAAAATAGGATTTTGTACGTGCCTAATGTTATGTTTGTAACATCTGATAAGGATACAAAACTACATTTTTTATACTTAAAATAATTGTTGATTCATTTCTAGACTTCGTCAGATTAACATTTAACTATGGAGGACATGTGGCTTCGGGACTTTCTTCGAACGTTTGATCTTCTCGCAGGGGTGTGAGGAACTCTGAATTCCTCTTCGTAATCGGTTCGATAAGGTAAAATTGGCAATTGATCTAAAAATGATATACATTCTGTTGTTAATTGGAGCAAGGAATGGTTTGTTAAGTTTAATGACTCCAAAACGAACCTGCTTTCTTTTAATAGTCTGAGAGAACTCTTTTTACTTTCCATCAGCATGGCTGATGCTAACCTTTAGGAGAGTGATTAATGGCGCTAATCAATTGCTAGGTCTGCTGCTAAGAAAGTTACCTGAGTTCCCCGTGTTTCTCGCTAGATTTTATCTTACATTAGTCTCACCATTCTTGTTCTTTTATTGTTTTCTCTTCTTATTAGTGATTTTTTTCTCATATTCTTTACCACTCGGTAACCCCTTGCATCTTACTGGCTTTATTGCCTTGCTTAAGGTGAAATGATTAAAAAAACAAAAAACAAAAAAAATCATCGGCCGTGGAGGGTATATGGTTTCGGGACTTTCTTTGAACATTTGCTCTTCTAACGAGGATATAAGGAACTCTGCATTCCCAATCGTGAGTTGAGCATTTATCTTACGATTTGGCTGTCTTGTGTGTGTATATCCCAAGTTCATCTGAACTGCCTTCCCGTTTATGATGGCAATTCCACCAATATCTTTTGAGGCCCGTTTCTGGACTTGGTAGTTATGAAGTTACCTTCTAAGTTAGGCTACTGAAGCACCTACCTCTTTTGTGCTCCGATGTGGCACCGATTGAAAAGTTTACTTTGGTATGTGTTAGGGTGAACGCAGTGCATAATGAGGTCACCACAGATCAACTCCTCTTAGTGGTCCTGATGGATATTAAATTCAGACCTTGGTATTTGTTGGCGTAAATCACACACTACACATGTTTGTTTGCACAAGTGAATTCATAATATAATCTGATCAGGCGATGAGGATCACTGACGGTTCCCGGTAGCTCGTTACACTAAATAGTATGGTTTTGCATGATGACCAATTACAATATTGCGTTTGTCATTCGATTGAAAACCGAAATATTTTGTATTTGATAATAAATACAATCTATCAGTTTTCTTACCAATTTTATCACACAATCTTCTACGCGTGGAGGATAAAAATATTTCTGATACAAGCAGAAAAATACCCGCTAAAGATCTTTTTAATGACCCGTTCCTTTATTGGCTCATTGGATGTTGGTTCTTATCTTCCTCAACGACCTTCCTGACGTCATCAGTTCCCAACTAGGTATTTATGCAGATGACACAACTATTTACTCCTGTTTTACTAGCAAGTCCGACACGTCCGACAAAACAAAGCTGACAACTGCTCTCGAAAAGGACCACCAGTCAGTGGTTAACTGGGGCAAGGAATGGCTTGTAAATTTCCAAAAACAAAATTGATTTCATTCAATTACCATAGAGAACACTTTCTGCCTGCAATCGGTATGGCTGATGCTAACCTCCAGGAGAGCAGCACTTTACTCCTTCTTGAGCTCATGTTTTCCACTGACTTGAAGTGGAGTGATTATGTCGAATCAATTGTAAGTCTGCTGCTAGGAAAATCGGTTCATTGTGTTGTGCCAGAGAATTTTTTTTTTCGTCAGAATTCATCTTATATATAAATCTTCCATTCGCTTGAACATTGAATACTGCCGCCATATCCGGCCTTGTGCCAGTACTATATATCTCAAGATTCCGAACCAAATTCAAAGAAGGGGGTCTGTAATGCAATCGGGCATCTATCTCGACTTCGATCACTTTCTCACCGACGAGACATGGCTCCCGTCTGTTTTCCCTTTCTACAAATATTGTCATAGCAGTTGTTCTAATGAACTTTCCTCCTTTGTACCTCAACAGCAAGAATTTAAAAGTACTACTAGATTGACAAATAGATCTCACCGTTTTACTGTTTGAAAATCCTAGATGCAACCGTCGGTTCAACTCTAATAGTTTTTTTTTTATCGCACTTCTCTCCTGTGGAAATCCTTTCCGATTTTCTCTTTCCATACCAGCTACAAACTTCAAAAAATTAAAAGCAATGCCTATGGCCATGTTCTATTCTTTCTGACCAAAGTCTTGTCATTGTCTTTCAATTCCTGTAACCCCTTGCGTCCTACTGACACTATCGCCTTGCTTGGGGCGAAATGATTAAAAAAAAAAAAGAAGAAAAAAAGAAAAAAGAAAGATAAACAGTTTTTATCAGTGTTGGTTACAGATTGTAGACAATTTATTTGATTTTTTTAATTAACAGGTTGCGGCTGTCGATTCCAAAATACCTGTGGGACTCTTGAATTGGCCAGAAGGAGTCGAATGTCAACAATGGTTTATGTAAATAATGCAATTAAGGGCAAAACCCTCTGGACGACAAACACTGCTAACAAATGTGGTTGGTAGGGAGCGGGATTATTATAATCAGTAGGTCGATTCAGTTCACCTTGACTAAATTTAAATAGCGTCTTGACTTCTACGGTTTTAAATGTTCATGAAACACGCACGTATGATTTCATGTTCACACACACACACACACACACACACATGCACGTGTGCGCACGCATAGACAAGAACCACGCACGCACGAACGCACGCAGGCGCCAGCGCGCGCACCCCCACAGAGTAAGAACAATGTATATCAGTCTCTTAGTATCTATCTAATTTTTATTCTATCGCAGTCTGATCTGATCTCTCCCTCTCTCTCTCTCGCTCGCTCTCTATCTATCTATCTATCTATCTATCTATCTATCTATCTATGTCATTCAGTTCATTATCTCTCTCTCTCTCTCTCTCTCTATCTATCTATCTATCTATCTATCTATCTATCTATCTATCTATGTCATTCAGTTCATTATCTCTCTCTCTCTCTCCCTCTCTCTCTCTCTCTCTCTATCTATCTATCTATCTCACAAAATAGATATAGCAAATATTTTTAGTTTCCCGTCAGGCCCACAATGCGCTTGGAATACGTACCATTTTTGTGACTTTAAAAAAAATTAAACTCATTTTTTTATCATGTGAAAAGCAATATATATATATATATATATATATATATATATATATATATATATATATGTATATGTGTGTGTGTGTGTGTGTAAGTGTGTGTGTGTGAGAGAGAAAGTTTAATAATGCGAGTAGCTTCATTTTGCATCTTATGATTAAATATCATACTTTTACAAAATTTATTGATTATGAATATAGCGAAATGCGGAAAAAATCGTGCAAAAACGATCTATCTATCTATCGCAGTCTGTTTATCTATCTATCTATCTCAGTCTGTTTATCTATCTATCTTTCTATCTCAGTCTGTTTATCTATCTATCTATCTATCTATCTATCTATCTATCTATCTATCTATCGCAGTCTGTTTATCTATCTCAGTCTGTCTATCTATCTATCTATCTATCTATCTATCTATCTCAGTCTCTTTATCTATCTATCTATCTATCTATCTATCTATCTATCTATCTATCTATCTATCTATCTATCTATCTCAGTCTCTTTATCTATCTCAGTCTCTTTATCTATCTATCTATCTATCTATCTATCTATCTATCTATCTATCTATCTATCTATCTATCTATCTATCTCAGTCTGTTTATCAAATCTATCTATTTCAGTCTTTTCGGTTCTATATTTGTCTGTTCAAATTCATCTATGTTGGTAAATGAATACCAAAATGAAAAACACGCGAGAGTAAGAACAACGTCTCAGTCAGTAAAATAAGTTTTTGACCAGTCATAAAAGTTTTAACAATTTAGTCGCAAAATTATTCATATACAATATTCACTACATTCGTTTTATTCGCCGTTAAAATTATCTATCTATCTATCTATCTATCTATCTATCTATCTATCTATCTATCTATCTATCTATCTAAGTCTGTTCCTATAGATAGATAGATAAATAGATAGACATGAACAGCCTTAGATAGATAGGTCTAGATTCTCAATATCGAATTAGACAGAATTTTTGCCGTTAATGTTTGTCATGCAAATCTCGTAGGTGATCTCGTACGATCTCGTTTCGAAGCTGGTACACAGTCATCAATAAAGCATTCTATTCTCCACGTTTTTTTAAGTATATGCAAATGCTCAGAGTTGGACTTTTTGAAAACGATAGCTTGAGCATACAACAGAAACTCGATTTTATTTTAAAATGAAAAAAGATGTCAACTTTTGTACACGCTTAATATCTTTCTTTAATTTTTTGAGAAATTGGCCGTAAGTTGATGCTGTAAGTAATGTTAGTAGACACAGAAGACTAACTAACCTAGCAAACACTATGAAAGAAAGAGAGAGGGAGTGGAGGGAAAAAAGAGGAAATTTGAGATGGGAGATAAGACAATGAGAAGAAGAACGAGAGAAGAGAGAGGAGAGAGAAAATGAATTGAAAAGTGAGAGAATAGACAGGAGTGAGAAAGAGAGCAAACAGAAAGTGGATGAGAGAGTGAGAGAGAGAGAGAGAGAGAGAGAGGGGGGGGAGAGAGGAACAGAGGAACAGGACGGCGGGATAAAAGACGTTGAAATAATAAAAAAAAGAATAACATCTGATTTATTTATAACATTATGGGAATGGTAGTCAAGCAGTATGTAAATTTGTGTCGGTTCTAAAATTATGTTAAACACCGCCATTCATTTACTTGTATGTAAATGAGTATATATATATATATATATATATATATATATATATATATATATAACAGGTTATCCCATAAGTTCTGTCTGAATCTTGAAACAAGTGACCAAATGTTACATTTAATTACAGATTCAATCAACAATGTATTTTCCCTGATTATCTATGACTTCCTTCCATCTATTAACAAGCTTACTAATTCCATTACTGTAAAATTCTTTTGGCTTTGATTCAAAGAACTCACAAATGTCAGTTTTAACCTCTTCCTGTGTTACAAAAGCTGTTTCTTCCAAATGATTCTGTAAGCTACGAAACAAATGGTAGTCTGAAGGAGCAAGGTCGGGAGAATAAGGTGGATGAGGAATTTTCTCCCAACCAAGTTCTCCGATCTTTTGTGACGTGATTCTTGCTGTGTGTGGTCGCGCATTGTCCTGATGAAACATCACCCGTTTTCGATTCAATAGAGCAGGTCTTTTTTTCCTCAAAGCTTGGTTCAAACGCTCTAATTGCTGACGGTATATTTGAGCATTAATTGTTGCATTAGGTGGTAAGAATTCAAAGTGGATTATTCCTTGGCAATCCCACCAGATTGAAAGAAGAACCATTTGCCCATGAAGTTCCCTTCTCGGCTGCGGCTGGGGTCCTTCCCCTTTACCAAGCTACTGTCTACAACGCTTAACATTTTGATAAAAGATTCATTTTTCGTCGCCAGTCACAAGTCTATCCAAAAAAGGTGAAACAAGTTGGCGAAAATGGAGAGAAGAGCAGATGTCAACTCTGGATTTGAGGTTGTTTTCAGACAATTCATGAGGCACACATTTTCCAAGTTTAGGAACTTTTCCAAGTTGTTGAAGATGACGATGAACAGTTGTGTGGTTTGAACTGAGAACCACTGCCAATTCCTCAACTGATAAAGCAGGATTTTCTTCAAGGGCTGCTTCAAGAAGCTTTTCATCAACTCAACTGCACATCCGGTTCGATCTTCCTCTTCAAGGGTGAAATCTCCACCTCTGAATTTTGCAAACCATCTTCTGCAAGTTCTTTCATTCACACATTCCTCTGCATAAACTGAGTGAATGTTTCTAGCCGCTTCGGCTGCTGAGTTTCCTTTCTTGAACTCATAAAGCATTATGTGCCTCAAATGATTCTTGGGTACTTCCATGCTAGCAGGGTTTTAATCAAACAAAATTTAATTTTATTGTTCTCTGAAATAAAATTTGATCAGTTTAAATGCATCTAAACATGAAAATAATGTTCAGCTCCATTAGACATTATAAATTTCGTTCATTTTAACAAGAAGTTAAAATTCGGACAGAACTTATGGGATGACCTAATATATGTGTATATATATATATATATATATATATATATATATATATATATATATATATATATATATATATATATATTATAAATTAACTGATTTAAAATATGGTTTTTTCGCTACACAGTAATAACCAGGTTTCATAAAATGAAGCTAAAAACTTTAAATTTAATTATATAATTAAATTAAAACATTATATATATCGAATTCGGCTCTCCATTACTCCACCGTGCCTCATACACACACACACACACACACACACACACACATATATATATATATATATATATATATATATATTAGTGGTCAATATATATGTATATAAATATGTATATATACATATATATATATATACATATATAGATATTGATAATATTATTGGTCAATATATATGTATATAAATTTACAAGAGGATAGAATCCAGGTAGAATTCAATTTCCAGGACAGAGTAAGAAAATAATATAAAAGGCTCAAACACTAATATTCCATGGTTATAATTCATTACATTGGAATTGTAATCACGATCCAATTCATCAGACTTACAAATTCAAAAATAATAAAATAATAGATATATAATATTCTATTAACTATATTTTAAAGTAAACATTGTAAAATACCTACAAATTATATATATATATATATATATATATATATATATATATATATATATATTATAAAGTTTCCTAAAAGTAATGATCTAAATCGAAGAAATGAATTAACAGTAATTTATAGGCATTGTATAATGTTTACTTTAAAATATAGTTAATAGAATATTATATATCTATTAATATATAATGGTCTATATAATATTTATTTAATTCTTTCATTTTTCAACTTTAATATTGCCATGTTTTATTGCCCATTCAATATAATAAGTATCGTATTTTGCTTTAATCACACTCGAGGAACCTTTAAGACAGATCTGAAGTGTAAAATTTTGTAAAAAAAATTTTGAAATTCCGTAAAATTAACCTTTTGTTAAATATATCTGTCTACTTCACTGTATCTTAAATTTATATTCGTAATCGGATGTCGTATGTGTTGACGTGGGTTGAAAGTATCAATTTATCTAGACATGAATTAATAACCCACCTACCCCTAACTTCTGACTCCATTTTTCTATTTTTGCTTTGACCAGTCTTTTGATTGGTTAATCAAGACATACTGACAAATGTGTTTTTTTCATTTTGGAATCTTGGTTTCCCCCTCCTTTTTAACTCTCAAATGAGCTACAGAATAGTTTTCTGATTTCCCAAGTAAGTCATTTTCCTCATAAATTATTCAACATCCCCTGATGAGGAACAATTTTTAAGTTCCGAAACATAGAAATTATTGTGCAGTGATGTAAAATATTTTGAGCTACGTTGTATCGAACACTTTTTAAAAACGGTGGATTCTTAATCTGTCTGTTCTTTCTTTATTTGTATATATATATATATATATATATATATATATATATATATATATATATATATATATATATATATATATATATATATATGAAGAAATATAGTCTTAAAGTGTGCTATATTTATGGGATAAAGTGCTCAATATCAGAGATAGAGCGTGTGTAAATATAAAAGTGAACATAGAAGTCAACACTTAGAGGCGACAGTCTGTTTCATGCAACTCTCCTCTACGTGTTGACTTCTATGTTCACTTTTATATTTACACACGCTTTATCTCTGATATTGAGCACTTTATCTGACGATTGCATCTAGCATGAAACAGACTGTCGCCTCTAAGTGTTGACTTCTATGTTCACTTTTATATATATATATATATATATATATATATATATATATATATATATATATATATATATATGTGTGTGTGTGTGTGTGTGTGTGTGTGTGTGTGTGTGTATAAAACCATGTGGAGATTGTTTCATGCTTCAACGCAATCTTCAGGTCTGATTTTTGATTAATTGATTCGTTCTAATCCTCACTAGGCTATTTAAAGGCAGGAAATATTTTTAGAATGTAAGATTTTTTTTCGGTGGGTGGAGATAATGATTTAGTGATACAGTAAGTAGAGGTGGATTCATGCCTGTCCCAAAGGTATTTGCGCGTAAGTGAATATAACGAAACCAATGGGAAATTAGAACTCGGCTCTTCGATTATAAATTCTGAGCCATTACCCATTACACCACCCGTACATCTAAACTTACAGCACCTGATATCCCCAAGCTGTCTCCCATTTAGCTACTGATCAAGCTCGACGTTGCTTAACTTCGCTGATTGTACGGGAACGGTGTTTCAAGGTGATGTTGCTGTAAGCCTTTAGGCGTGAAGATTACGTTGGAGCATCAGACTGTTGTTGCTTGGCGTTGGCCTCAGTGTCTACTTTTGTATTTACATACGCTACATCTCAGATATTGTTATGGTGAAACTCACCTAGTCTATAGATAATAGACTCTCCCATCTAATATATGTAGGAGTCAGTGGGAGTCGAATACGAAAGTAGTGAGCTACCACAACTAGATTACTCTGCGTAATACTTATTATAACAAGTTCCTAACGTTTTTGTACGTTGAACCTATTTAGGACCGAATTTAGTCCAAATACAGTTTCCACTGAGGAAATAACTCTACAACAGATATTGAGCGCTTTTACACATAAATATAGCGTACTTTAAAACTATCTCTCTCTCTCTCTCTCTCTCACACACACACATATATATATATTATGCATATAACTTTTTTGTAACTTTGTGTCATAAATTGATGGACTTTTGTTCATATAATGAAAAAGGCGTTAATTTGTGTTGAAAAGGTCATCCCTAAACAGAAAATTCGATTTTAATAAGGGTAAAACATCAAAATATTTCAGAAGCTTTATTTTTCAATTTGCTAATGATGTAATTGGATAGTACTTATCTTTTTTTAAAAGCAGTTAACAGTTAGTTTTGCATAACTTACATAAACTAACACAAAATCTAGACGGTTTCATAAAGTTCTAGAATGCTCCAGAAAGTTCTAGAGGTTTCCATAAAGTTCTAGAAGCCCCTTAACAAATTTTAAATGCCCTCTACACTAAAAATCGATATAACGTGATAACATTTAAATACAGTAGAATCCTTCATATCCAGAATCCATCGTATCCGGAGTGCCTCATATCCGGAGTGCCTCATATCCGGAATCCCGCATATCCGGACATGATTTTGATGTGTATATTTGAACTATTTAGGTGATATGTAACTGATTTGAAATGTCTGTTTTTTCATGAAATTTATTTTGGATAATTCTTCATATTTATTTCACCCTAATAGCTCGTATTGGTGTAAAATATAATGGGAATAAGAGGGAAAGAACAATTTTGGAGTTATTGCAAAAAGTGGAAATTTTAAGCAGACTAGACGCTGGTGAAAGTTCATTGTAACTAATGGCGGAGCTCAAAATAGGGAAGTCAACATTGTATGATATAAAATCTTCCAAAGAAACTATTTACCAGTGTCACACTGCCACAATGAACAAGGAAAAAAAACAAAAACATGATTGTGATCAAACCTGGACTGAAATTGTGAAAGATATTGAAATGTTGTCAGTTTTATGGAAAGAAAGCCAGCATTCACCTATTACGATTGCAATAACGCACGCAGAGTTAAAAAGTGTCTTTCGTTCAAACCATTTGCAAAACGAAACGCGGAAAAAGTTGAGAATGACATTAGAAGAGAAAGAATCATCATGCAACAGCGATTAAAAAATCTTCGTTACGCTATTTGTTATGCATGCTGCCATACGTAATGAATTTCCATTAACATTACATAATCTATTTCTTTTTCCTGAAAATCAGTTCCGTTATATTTTACTCACAATTAGCTTATTTTGTTTATTATAAAACACTGAGAATAAATGTTAAATCCGATTTCAGTTCTTTTATTTTAATCTAAATAAAACCCCTCATATCCGGACTTTGGAACCAATTCCTCATATCCGGAAGGCTTTCTTAGTCCGGCTGTCAGGGATTCTACTGTGTTAAGAAACGTTATCACGGTTTATCGTTTAAAATTAAATTGTTTGAATTTTATATTTTACATATTTTTCACCGCTATAAATGGTATTTTTCAGATTTATAAATGGTATTTTAACTCACCAAATGTTGCTAACGATTATATTGTTCAAAATATTAAATATTTAAACCATTGTAATAATCAAATTTACTGGAGGGCAATGTTCCAATTCCAGTCGAGTTTGTTATAGATATGAATCCACCTTTTCTCTCCCCCAGATATCGGTTAATTAGTAGAACGTATCAATAAATCATTATCTCCAAAATATTTTAACAATCTAAAAAATATTTTCTGGCTTTAAATAACCTACAAAAGGTTGATAAGCCATAAAAAACAAATCAATCAAAAATTCCATACATCTGATGTTAGTGAGATTTTAAAATAATGATAATTTGTACTGAGAAAAAAAATCAATAAAAAATTTAGTCGCTTTGGTATTTTAAGTTTATCTCATTTTGCTATTTGTAGTTTAATCTGACAAATTTTTCTCATCAGAATCCATCTTGCACATTTATCGTCAAAGCCAGGACATTCAGGGTATATGGCCGCATCACATTGAAACACTGGTTCTCTACTATCACTGAACATCACCAAATATCAAGACTGGTCAGTACCTAGATGGCTGACGGCTTAGGGATATTAGGTGGTGTAAGATTGGAGGTGCAGGTGGTGTAATGGATAGCAGCTTGGAATTGGAAATTGGAGAGCTGAGTTCCAACTGCACTCAGATACTTTATGTTCACTTACGTGCAAATACCCTTGGGAAAGGTATAAATTTACCTCTTCTCCCCTCAGCTATTGGTTAATTAGTAGGACTTATATCAGTAAATTATTATTATCCCCCCCCAAATTCTTACAATCTAAAAATATTTTCGGGCTTTAAATAACCCACAAAAGGTTGATAAGCTATAAAAAACAAATCAATTAATTTCTTTCTTTTGATTTTATTAATAAATTAAAAATTTTTATATTATTCTGAGTTATGATATTATTGATCCTCATTTTATCAGATTTCTACCCCCAACATTATTTCAGTGGGGGGTAAATAATTATTTCAGGGGGATAAATAATTATTTTAGGGGTAAATAATTATTTATTTCAAGAGTAAATACTTATTTCAGGGGTAAATAATTATTTCAGTGGTAAATAATTATTTCAGGGGTAAATAATTATTTATTTCATGGGTAAATAATTAATCCAGGGGTAAATAATTATTTCTTTCAGTGGTAAATAATTATTTCAGGAGTAAATAATTATTTATTTCAGAGGTAAATAATTATTTACTCCTGAAATAATTATTTACCAATCTGCTTAGTAATGCTCTCGTAGACGTTAAGTTGATTTACACGTAGAAAGTGTGACAAATCGGACAATAATCTCCAATGAGATTTTATTGTTTGTCGTGACGGAGTTGAAGCTTACAATCAGGAAAAAAAAAGAAAATTTTTTTTTTAATATCCCAATAACAAAAGGTGAAAATTTCTCGCGTTGAGAAAAAAATATGGAAGATCGTGAGAGGAAGAAGCTATGAATAGATACTGTGTTCAGAATGGGAAAAAGGTGGGTGGACGAGTACATAAGGACACACCACTCAAACACGCGCACACATACTCTCTCTCTTCTCTCTCTCTCTCTCATATATATATATATATATATATATATATATATATATATATATATATATATATATATATATACTGAATCAGTGTCTGGAAATTCTAAGAAAAATGAGGCTAAAACATGTCTATTCACATCGAATGTACTGATACAAATAGACTGATAGGAATAGAATTGCATAGATATAAACAGAATTAAACAAATATGCACACGTGTACACACCCTATCACATTCACAGATCTATCTATCTATCTATCTATCTATCTATCTATCTATCTATCTATCTATCTATCACACACTGTTCATTATCTATCTATCTATCTATCTATCTATCTATCTATCTATCTATCTATCTATCTATCACACACTGTTCATTATCTATCTATCTATCTATCTATCTATCTATCTATCTATCACACTGTTCATTATCTATCTATCTATCTATCTATCTATCTATCTATCTATCTATCTATCACACTGTTCATTATCTATCTATCTATCTATCTATCTATCTATCTATCTATCTATCTATCTATCACACTGTTCATTATCTATCTATCTATCTATCTATCTATCTATCTATCTATCTATCTATCTATCACACTGTTCATTATCTATCTATCTATCTATCTATCTATCTATCTATCTATCTATCTATCTATAACACTCTGTTCATTATCTATCTATCTATCTATCTATCTATCTATCTATCTATCTATCTATCTATCTAGCATTGATATAACCGGGAACGTCGCATACTAATCCCGGGAAAGTGGCCTGATTGGGGCCTCCGGGTCGTGCTTTGTGACCCTCACTATTTTATCAACATTTTCTTTTTTCTACGAACTTTTATATACGTAACAAATGAAACTAAGCGCAACTAACTATGAAGGGATTACAAACTATCGCGGATTTTGAGTAGCACGGTGCGCTAGGAGCCTGGGCGGGATACATGGAGAACTAGGGCTGCCCAGGCGTCTAGTTCCCCCTCTCCCCTTGCTAGCAGAATCCAAAGGAGAGGATAAACCAATACAGTTTGGTACCAAGTTGCCGGAAGGTAGCACAAAGTGCCGTCCATCCGCCTTCGGGGCTCCACTCCGGGATTCAGAGTTGTCCTTCTCCTAGACAGTTGCCATCCAAGGCTATAGAAACCGCTCTGTCCTGCTATTTACCAATAGCTGGTGGAGGGGGAGAAGAAGAGGATTCACACCTTTCCCAAGGGTATTAGCCCGTAAGTGAATGTAATGGATTCGACTGGAATTCGAATTCGGCTCTCCATTACTTCACCGTGCCTCATATATATATATATATATATATATATATATATATATATATATATATATATTAGTGGTCAATATATATGTATATAAATATGTATATATACATATATATATATATACATATATAGATATTGATAATATTAGTGGTCAATATATATGATTTTGACGTCATTTCGGTTTGTTTTTGTTTTTTTTGTCCAAATCCGTGAATTTGTTTTGCACATGCTCAGCCTCGAAAAAAAAAACACTATGTAAAATTCACTATTTTTTATCCATAATGTTGAATATGTTAAAATTATTCAATTTTCTACAAGGAAAATCTCTAGTTGATGTTAAAAATTGCCACAAAACATTATTGATTTATTTAAGATGGAATGATCTATTATGACATATCTGTCATTTGTATTTAAATAGATTGTATTTATTTGCAATTTTTCTAGTTAAATTGTTCACCTGTATTGCATATGATCCATTATTGTGCATAATCCTTCTTAAGCATTTCACCCCAAGCAAAGCGGGAGTGCTACTAGTACGCAAGGGGCTACAGAGAGTCTAAGTAAAAGAAAAGATTGGGTATTGGATGTGGGGTGAGGAATGGATAAAAAGGAGAACGCGGATCAAGGCAACAGAATATATTGATTGACATTATATTTACATTTTTGAAGATTACAGTCATCAGGGAAGTAAGTAAGAGGAAGGGAATTCCACTGTTGGGAAGAGCGAGAGAAGAAGCATTTGGGAATAGAAGTAGCAAATAAATTTAATTGTTTCAACAGTAAAAGGGTGGGACCGAGATGCCAACCTAGTAGCATGCTTAAATTCATGCAGTCGGGGCACCAGTGAAAATAGATCGTCAGAGCAAATTCCATGATAATATTTCTAGAAAAGACAGAGGGAAGCCGCTTCATGTCGGTGAGAAAGTGACTAGAGTCGAAGCACTAAATCAGGGCCGATCATATTGCATATACGTCTTTGGATTTTGTCGAGAACTTCGAGTTGAACAGCGGAGGCACCAGGCCATATATAGCCGCAGTATTTCATGCATAACGAGAAAAAAACTTGGCGCGACACAGAGAACCAGCTTTCCTTGCAGTAGATGCAGCTATTGATTCAATGTAGTTGTTCCACCTCAGGTCAGTGGAAAACGTGAGGCCAAGAAGGTGCAGAGAGACGCTATCGTGAAGTTGTGTCATCAGCCATGCTTATAGGAGGCAGGGAAGTTTCTCTATGGTGGATAAATGAGAGCAATTTCGTTTTGGAGGCATTAAAATTCACAAGCCATTTCCTGCCCCAGTCAACCACAGATTGGAGGTCCTTTTTTGAAACCAACGGCCAGGTTAATATTGTCAGCAATGCCGGATTTATTATTGAGACAGGAGTAAATGGTAGTGTCGTCTGCGTGGATGCCGACTTGAGAACTGATGACGTCAGGAAGATCACTGATGAAACAGTGTAGGATCAATGATAGGGCCTTGAGAAACACCAGCGTTCGTAATTAGGTTACAATAACATTTGTATTTTATATGAATAGTACCTTATATAAACTGAGATGTAGTAGAGTGAGGAGGAGTCCCGTATCCTAGATTCGGCAGGGTGGAGCTGTATTCGCCTGAAGCACTTTTTCATATCCCCAATATTCGTAAAACCTATACTTAATGAATGTCAGATGCCAGCATCTGCAGAATATGCAATCTCGTATTACGTATCCAGCTTTCGTTATGCTCTCATAAACGCATTTTATTATACACTTAAATTGCATTAACATCTCGCTAATAAAATAAAGATGTACAGTAGAGTAATGGCTCGGATTGAGGAATCGGAGAGCCGAGTTCGAATTCCACTTGAATCCACTACATTCGCATACGTGCTAATACCCTTCGCAAAGGTATGAATCCTCTTTTTCTCCACTATGGGAAAATAGCAGGACAGACCAGGTTCTATAGCCTTAGATGGCAACTGGTCTATTGTAGAAAGAAATAGCAATCTACTGCAGAAAATAATCGAAAGATACATGATCGCCTAAGCGTGTATCACGCATGGCACGTAACTGACTGAACAAAATAAAGTCACTTTCTAACCGACGTGGCGTGGCTTCCCTCTGTCTTTTCTACAAATATTTTCATAGAAACTGCTCTGAAGTTCCCCGACTACATGAATTTAAGCATGCTACTAGATTGACATCTAGATCACACTATTTTACTGTTGAAATAGTGTTATGGGTCCTTACCTATAACTACAGAATGAACTCTTCCTAACACTATGTATACTACGCCTCTCAAGAGAGAGGGACGAATCGAGTCGAGCCGATAGTAGTTCACTCCAAACCAGACTGACAGTCATACCAACACCTTCCACATCTTTTATTATTATTATTCCGTGTAATATATCTTCGTTATTTCTACTCTTGTGTTCGTGTTGTTCTTCCTTGGTCCTAACCTGGACCATAACAAATAGCTAAATGCCACTGCCACTGCCAGTTCTACTCCAACGGTTTCTTTTCTTACACTTCCCAACTGTGGAACTCCCTTCCGTTTACCTGCTTCCTTGATGACTACAATCTTCATGGATTTAAATGCAACGTCAATCGCCATCTTCTGTCTTCTTGAATACAACCCTCCCTATATTCCGTCTTTTCTCTCACTTTCACTCCCTGTAAAACCCCTGTGTACTAGTGGTTGTTTTTTTTGCCTTGCTTGTGGTGAAATGATTAACCCCCCCCCTCTACAAACAGATGCCAGGAGGTAAACACGTGACACTCCAAAGACTTGATACAATGTGCATACATACATATTAACGCCGATAAAATGAACACGTGACGTCTTCTCAATCAATGAAAATAAAGTAACACAGTATTTAAAAATCGAAATAACCCCGCATTATACCACTTCCAGAAAGTTCTCTAATGATACTAAATAAAGAACAAAGCATTGGATTGATAACATAATCTGTGTTTCTTGATTATAAATAAATATTAAGAAGATAGAACGTAAAACATTGTCAAGATTAAAATGAAATCTATATGAATATTATACAGATAACTACACATACATGTATTCAAGGACAGCATGATCCTCGAACTCAAAAGATTGGCGCTGTACAATCTTCTTATAATTATTTCCTTCATTTGCTTTCTATTTTTTATGCCATGCCTCTTTACGATGATCATATCCCTCAACAAGCCTTTTTTTATTTTCAATCTGAAAATTACCATGACTTCTTAGGAAAGATAAAGAAATATCTTCCTGTTCATTTTATACGGTTTTTAAGTTCATAATTGTTTTCCTTTTAGACTGGTGGCCACTTAAAGACGATGTATTCTGTTATTTAAATTATAGATGAGATTGGGGAGAAGAAATGTGTTCATGCCTTTCAAAAGTGCATACGTTCGAAATGAAACGTAACAGACTCGACCGGAACTTGATCTCAGCCCGTCGATTCCGCTTTTCACGCGAATAACCGTCACCCTACCCGCATATTCCGGAATTGTATATCCATATGCTGAATATCTATAAATAAGTGAGAACTATTGTTAATATATATCAGGTGTTTATGAATTGTAGGTGTGGGTAAAACATGCATAAAAATATGTTTACTTCTGCATTCGTGTAAACATCCTTATAATTAAAAACGTGCGTGTATCTATTTATCTGGGCACAATAGGACACACACACACACACACACACACACACACACACACATATATATATATATATATATATATATATATATATATATATATATATATATATATATATTACTGATGTATATAAAGCGTAATTCTTATATATAAAAATAAAGTTTATATATATGGAGTACAGGTAATTAATATTAAATTTATTCAGAATCATTAAAGAGAAAAATAAAATTGAGAGGAGGAATAACAGGAACATGCTAGACAAGGGAATTCAGGCATTTGAATAACAACAGGACACATTTTTATATTAGAAGTAGTGCGTAAAAAAACAAACAAACTTGGAGAGTTGAGTTAAATAGAAATAACTGAGACATCCGGAAGAGGCATGGCACGTGGAACTAGAACAGTTTCCTCCCTGTGGACGAAATAAAGGGCTCGGTTCAAAATCCCAATCACATGAAGAAGGCCGGAGCGTACAACGACCGGAACGTTGTGAATATCGCAGTGAAGATGAGGATAACAGTCCGAATAATGGGAATAATGCAAGTAAAACAGAAAAGAAAAAAACATACAAAAAATGTTGAATTTCGATACACTTCGGAAATAAAAAAAAATGTCTTTGCGATAGAAGAAGAAAAAATGAAATCAATTTTGAGTTTCATCCAAATAAATGTTCTTTTTATAATTATAACCATCTTTGGAAATCTTAATATATATATATATATATATATATATATATATATATATATATATATATATATATATATATATATATATATATATATATATATCTGTGTGAGATAGGTTTCCGAGAAGGAAAAGTCTGTAAAAGGAGTAGAACGACTTACTGCGCTAATCGTGAGTGATAGTAAGAATTTTCTAAACTATAGTCTCCGGAGTCATAATGAAATATGCTGGCCAAACAGTGGGAGTAAATGAGTAGTAATTTGATCTGTGTATGTCCGCTTCGAGGCACTTAATCTTTATCAAATTTATCGGCTCGTGTTTATGAAGTCGTGTATGGAATATACACAACTTCATAAACACTGGGAAAAATCAAAGAAAAGCAAACAGTGTGTCACAGAGGTCATGAAATGCAGTTGAGTGGATACTCCAAAAATATATATTGGATTCGACTTGAATATATATATATATATATATATATTCAAGTCGAATCCAATACATTCACTTACGTGCTAATACCCTTGGGAAAGGTATTAATTCTCTTCTTCTCCCTCCAGTTATAGTTAAATATCAGGACAGACTGGGTTCTATAGCCTTGGATAGCAACTGGTCTAGAAGGAAAACTCTGAATTCAAAACCTGCGAAGTGTCGTTTGGGGACCTTGTGGCGCGTAATGCAGCAGGTCTCTCTCTATCCGGCCCTTCGAAAAGTGCTGTTGGTTTTGCACAAAATCTTCACCCCTATAATCGATTCATGTGTGCTGGTGTTTGGCTGTCGGTTCCTAGGACCTTATCTGCTTGACCCTCATACATCGAATACGACGGAAGAGTACACCATATATATATATATATATATATATATATAATATATATATATATATATATGCATACATACATCTCTCTCTCTCTCTCTATATATATATATATATATATATATATACCCGATGTAACTGCAAAATCGTCAAAACCGTGTAGCAGCACGGGATAATTGTCCATAGCACAATTTTGTTTTTTTAAAAAAAAAAGCCACTAAACTAATTGAGTTTCTTTTTTCCAGGTTTTCAGATAAAATGTTTAGCTATCTTGACACTATTTGTCATAAGAATCACTGAAAAACTCTTTGAATTATTGAACTAGAAAGAGAACTGGTTTAAAATCGTTTCGTGTCAGCCCCACTATCTTCCCAACTGAGCAATGGTGAGAGGAAAAAGATCAATCAGGCTTTCAGTAATGGTACCAACATTCATACTCTGGTTTCCATCTTCAAAATCCATTCAAGAACCATCAAGAGAACGGTGAATAAGTTTAAAAAAGAGGGAACAGTAGAGAGGAAAACTGGACTAGGAAATCACAACAGCAAGAGGAATCACCATTTTAACTTAGAGCTAAATACATTTTTACTGTTCGAAGTAGAGTCCAATAGTGTTATAAAAACCTTGAAGAATTCCAGTAAGATATCTTTAATCACTTCTAAGATACAACGGTTCAAAGCTTAATATAACATTTGGACAATTGTGCTGTTGCACGATTTGAACAATTTTCCTGTTACACCCGGTATATATATTACCCGCCTGATGTTACCGCATGAAACTCTGAGTAACAGGACTTTGATATTATTGTTGTATTAATTATATTATTATAATACATATAAGCACCTCCAGCTTTGGCATTGAGCCTTTAGTTTATTTATAGTTTAAGCTTTCAGCTTATTTTAAGTTTTAGCATATATTTTACTATTTATATGTATAGATACACACAAACTTTTGTTTAGGTTTAACGATTTAGATGGTTTAGAGTCGTGAATTTGAGTTTGTTGATTTTAATTATTTTTATTTCATTTACCTACTTTATTTATTTATTTTATATCTTCTGCATACTTTCTTAGCTTCTAAATTTTGGTATTTGAAATGAAGCTGATCAGATTTAAGATAGGGCTTATTGTTTATTTTATCTTGAGCCATGATGTGGCTGTAGCGTAGTAGGAATTTACTTTTGCTCTCACATTTAGAATTGAGATCTGATATTTTGTTTAGGAGTTTATATTTTTCTAGAAAGGTGATTATTGTTATATATATTTTGTTGAGATTATTGTACGTCAAATTGATTTCTGTGTCTTTGTTGTTTAATCGCAACACTTCAGCCGTGTACCCTTCACCCTTCTTCTAAGTGCCATGTGCATTCAGGACGTGACCGACCATGGCTCTCCAAAATTTCTTGTCCTTTGCAGTCTTTCCGCTATCTCACTAAAACCCTGTTCTGCCAACCATTTACATAAGCTCGTTAGGTAGATTATGTTTTCCTTTATCCCTCTTGCTTTCAATATGTCCTGTGAGTGTCAAATTTTCTAAACCCTCTTTCTTCATTATGTGCCCTAGAAATTTCAACTATCACTTTTTGATATTATGTATAAGTCTCCATTTTGTTTCAGTTTTCTCTAAAACTTCGTCATTGCTCACGTGTTCAGTGTATGGTATTCTCAGCATCCTTCTGTAGAACATTTTAATTGCTTCAAGTCTTTTCTTCATCTGTGAGGAAATTGTCCAGTATTCACTCCCATATAGGAGGACTGATAGTACATAACAGTTCAGTACTATTTTCTTTGTTTCCAACGAGATTTTTCTGTTTCTTAATATTTTGCTTAGCTTTTGGAAGGCATCTTTCACTGTTCTAATGTGCATCTGGATTTCAATGTCACACTTTCGGTCCTCTGTTAAAACACAACACTTCCAAGATATTTAAATTTTTGTACTTGCTTGATTTTGCTATCCCCAGTTTGTAATTCGCATGGGCAATTCTCTTTTGCCGATAACCACACATTCTGTCTTACAACTGGTGCTTAGTCCTTTCTTTTCGCTTTCCTTTACCATATATGGTCTGGAGCCCCTGCTGTTTGCCTCAGGGTTCTTGATAAGATCCAGAGACGGATATGCAATGTAATTGGCCCCGATCTGTCATCTCGTCTGCAGTCGCTCTCTCACAGACGCGACGTTGCCTCGTTCTGCCTTTTTTACAAATACTTTCACGGTAATTGCTCCGAGGAGCTGCTTTCGCTAGTTCCTAGGCCTCATGAATTTAAACGTCCTACGAGGCTGGCATCCCGTTCCCACTCCTTCACCGTTGAAACTGTTAGATGTAGACGTCTCTTCTACTCCAATAGCTTCATGTCTCGCACATCTCGCCTATATATATATATATATATATCACCTGGAAGGTTATTTTTTTAGAGTATACTCGTATTTGAGTAGACGCTCTGTTTATTTATTAAACAGTATATTTATTTATTTTCACCTACCGGCCTGATTATTCAAGGAATTTTATTATAGACAAATTTTCGCACTTCGACATGAATATATATATATATATATATATATATATATATATATATATATATATATATATATATATATATGATGGACTCTCCTATCGAGTTCGATGTATGAGGTTCCGGCGACCACGGACTAATTATCTGCATGCCTATGGCGGGCATGACTTTTGAGACAAGCTTGAGAATTGCACAAAAGATCACAAACAGTACAGGAGAATGTATTGTATCCATGTGCAGCAGGAACATTGTTAGCTGTCTCATTTTGCTTTTGTGTTTCACGTAGTTGACTGATGCTTACTTCTTGATGGTGTATTATTCCTGAATGGCAGAGAGAACGATACTCTGATCTCTTCATAGCTTCCTCTTCAACGTTCTTGCATGGAATGCTGATGCAAGAAAGGTTGCTTTTCAGTTTATCTTTATAACTGAGCCAAGGTCTACCAACATTTCTATGACCACTATGGCGTTCACTGTAGAAAAGATCTCTTCGTGTGCGATCATCACTCATCCTTGCCACATGGCCAGCCCAACAAAGTTGTGATTGCATTCTGAAGGTATCGATGGTACTAATCTTGCATTTTTCAAAAAGGTCGGCATTTGATACTCGATCATCAAACGTTAAGTCACAGATTGTACGGAGACAGTCTTCATGGAAGACATCTAATCGTTTAATGTGCCATCTATAAAGTGTTCAAGTTTCGGAGCCATACAAAAGAGTTGACAAAACGACAGTTTTGTACATTTGGATTTTAGTGCAAAGTTTTATTCCCCTTTGGTAAAATTTTGATAAATTTTATAATTGATAAAAGTATTATCAATTACATTCTCATATAATTGATAATAATTTTATACGTTATAATTATTATTATTTTAAAAATATAGCAATATATTGTCATATTGATGACGATCTGTTTACTCCGACATCCAGTGTAATATATATATATATATATATAAATATATATATATATATATATATATATATATATATATATATATATATATATATATATATATAAGGTTTAAATCAACGTGTCTGTTTTTTTGCCTGGTATCAAAATAACTGACGTTTGTGACTTTTTTGGCCATCCATTGACAAATAAATAAATATCTAAGAATAATAAATATCTAAAGAAATTAAATCACGAATCAATTTTTATACAAGTTCTCAGCTTCGACCTATTTCCGTCGAGAAAAAGAGGAAAAGCCTCGCTCCCATAAAAGCGAAACAATAAAGGATGATGAATAATAAATGAATAAAACTTAACTAAAGTATTTGAAAAAATCTTATTTTCCTTTCAAACTGTTTAGGCTAAAAATATATTCAGTAATGCTAAATCACTCCTTTTTTTCTGCCGAAAACACCAATAAAAAACAAAACAAAAATAGTCAGTTTCCCACCGCCGTGACGTGGCTTCTCTCTGTCTTTTCTAGAAATATTTTCATGACAGTTATTCTAATGAGCTCTCCCCCTTGGTACCTCGTCCGAAAGAATTTCAGCGTACTAATAGATTGGCAAATAGGTATCATCGTTTTATTGTTGAATTAGCTAGATGAAACCACAAGTCTAAAAGTGTATTTTCTCGTACTTCTCGCCTGTTTTTGCTTCCCTGACACCTACAAGCATAAAAAATGCCACTAAGACGCAACGATTTACTGAACGTGAGAGAGAACGAGAATACCGTAGGAGGAAGAACTGGAAAGCCAATTCTAAACAGTGAAAAAGGGATAAACCTCTATTCATGTATATCAAACTCTTGATAATAACGGCGATAATAAAGGCGAAGATCGAGCTGTGGTTCTAGATATCTTGAAGGCGTTTAAAAAGGTTTGGCACGCTGGTCTTCTACGTAAGCTCCAGGGCTACGGTATTATTAGACGTGTGCTTGATTTAACCCAATCGTTCCAATGAAATCGTGAAATGAAGGTCGTTTTGAACGAGATCGCTTCCACGTGCCATGTTTAATGGATGTCAGTTATCAGTTATCTCCTGTTAATTCTCCTCTCCAAGTTTGCCACTTCTTTGACATCCATTAAACATGGTACGTGAAATTAGAACAGTCTACCCCAGTGAGCGAAATAAAGGGTTTAGTTCGACATTCCAACTACCCGAAGAAGGCCGGAGCGTACAACGGCCGAAACGCTGTAATAAATATGGTGACAAAGATGAGGACAATAGTCCGATTAATGTAAATAGTGTACATAATACCTCATCTCAGAAATATAGACAAATATATTTAATATTAATTTCTGGCAATACAAAAGTATTTAACATAAATATCTGGCAATACGAATGTATTTAACATTAATATCTGGCAATACAAAAGTATTTAAAATTAATATCTGGCAATACAAAAGTATTTAACATAAATATCTGGCAATACGAATGTATTTAACATTAATATCTGGCAATACAAAAGTATTTAACATTAATATCTGGCAATACAAAAGTATTTAACATAAATATCTGGCAATACGAATGTATTTAACATTAATATCTGGCAATACAAAAGTATTTAAAATTAAATTTTGTAAATACACAAATCTTTACGATTCATTTCTGCCAATACTTAAATATGTAAAATTAATTTCTGGCTCTACATAAATATTTAAGATTAATTCCTGGTAATATATAAATATTTAAATTAATTTCTGGCAATACATAAATATTTAACATTATTATCTGGCAGTATATGAATATTTAAGAGTAACTTCCCTCTGATCTTCTCACAACATCTCACCCAGACGATTTGTCCCTATTTTAAGTTTTCCCTGTACGCAAAATTGACTGCTTTTTCAAGAATAAAAAACCTTTTAATAAAACATAATTAATCTCTCTAGAACGAGTAACCAAAACTTGTCAGGTGAGAAACAGGTCAGTTCCATGAAAAGAACAATTACTTTTAATGGCGATATCTGATATCATGAATTCATTTGTCAAGTTTCAAAAACATCGATGGATTACCCAAAAAAGAAACTCGAAAAAAAAACAGTTTACTCTTAACTGGCATTTAGATCTTTAAAAGTACATACCTAAATTATTATCGGGACATCATTTAATCTCATCAGTGTTATGACGCACCTGCTTAATAGCTGAAGTAGTTGATTTCCCACTAGTGATCGGTGTCGAAGCCTAGGCACCAAAACTTTAAATGATGATTTTCAGGACAAACCGTTCCTACTTGGAAGCCCGGCGCAAACAATCTTCCCATTTTGTCGGATTAAGCTAAGAGGTGTTGAAAAGTTCTTTTGAGATGTCAACGAACACTCGTTGCCATTTTTTGTGATGTCAACGAACACTCGTTGTCACTTTCGTAGTTCTCGTTGTAGTAGAGACTTTGCAATCGCAGAAACAACTATAGTAACGCCATTGAACAATACTGGTGCCAGACGCCTTCGAATGACACTCGCACTAATAGGACTTGCTCGATAATACTCGCTCGAATAGTAACCCGTATAGTGATCTGAACAGAGAAATAGTACAGTGAATAGAGTAGAGAATAGCGGTCCATATAGCAATAGAGGATAGCATAGAAACAGAGATCCGTATAGTATATAGGATAGAATAGAAATAACTATCCGAATAGTAATAGAGTAGAAAATAGCGGTCCATATAGCAATAGAGGATAGACTAGAAATGCAGATCCGAATAGTGTAGAGGATAGACTAGAAATAACTATCCGAATAGTAATAGAGGAGAAATAGCGATCAATTAGACGTCAGGTACTTCCTATATATATGCGTTTCCTCTATGGTCACGTGATCCACTTAATTCAGTAATGGGATCGCCTGTGTTTGCTCACTGGTGACCTATGTTCAAACTCAAGTGTCGGCAGCGACATTTTTTTCGTATATAACAAGTTCTAGGCCCAACCCACTTCTTAAAATCCGTATTTCATCGAATCAAAGATCAGAATTTGCTTTTGAACAGTTAAAGAAAGTTGAGAAAGGATGCGCCAAGTGAGTCGAACTAAGAGATAAACACGCGGAGTCATACTAGGTTATCCTTCGTGGTCGGACTGGGAACTTTCGTATTGTGGCGTGATGGATATCGGCTCGGAATGGGAAATCGGGAAACTGGAATGTTCATCGGCTCTGATCAAGATATAAATGTAAGTAGACTACGCCAGTTGGTAGACTAAAAGACCTGAAACTCTACCAGAATACAGCAGCTGAGAAACGTTTAAATAATTTAAATCCAAAGAGTTGTGAGTTCAATACCAGGCCACAGCAATAGTGAACCAAATCTTGGAGAGTTGAGTTAAAAGAAAATAACTGAGGCATCCGGAAGAGGCATGGCACGTGAAACTAGAACAATCTACCCCGGGGGACGAAGGGTTCGGTTCAAAACTCTAATCAACTGAAGAAGGCCGGAGCGTACAACGGCCGAAACGTTGTGAATATGTCAATGAAGATGAGGATAACAGTCCGAATAATGTAAATAATGCAAGTAATCATGATACCTCATCGCAGAGATATAGACAGATATTAAAGGCCGAAGCGTATAACGGTCGAAACGTTGTGAATATGTCAATGAAGATGAGGATAACAGTCCGAATAATGTAAATAATCTAAGTTAAATAATTTAATTTACATTAAAACTGAGGCAAGATTATATTTAATCCTGTTTGGTAGTCGATTTTCAGGTCGAAGATTTTTCTTTATCCTCAGGCCTAATTTTATAGGGAAATGTAGGATTAGGGTAACGGTTATCGGCGCGGAAAGTGAAATCAAAGAGATGAGTTCTTTTCTGTCCTCGGCTGTTGGTTGATTGATTAATTGGTTGGGATTTATGGCATATCAACCACTGTGGGTCATTTAAGGCCAAATTTAGTTTATATATATATATATATTAAATATATAGGACTTGTAAACGTCTATAAGCTATATTAGCTAGAGCTTATTCGCTTGCACACTGCAAAATAATTCCAGGTATTACTGTCTAGCACAAGGATTTCCATTTAGTATAGACAATTTGTTTGCACTTGCTGGTAATGTTTTTGTTTTTTTCAAAAATATATTGCTGGTAATAGTTTTTTTTTTTCAAAAATATATAGTTGGTAATAATTTTTTTTTTTTCAAAAATATATTGTTGGTAATAATTTTTCTTTTTTTTTCAAAAATATATTGTTGGTAATAGTTTTTCTTTTTTTTTCAAAAATATATTGTTGGTAATAGTTTTTTTTTCAAAAATATATTGCTGGCAATAGTTTTAGTTTTTTCAAAAATATATTGCTGGTAATAATTTTAGTTTTTTTACAAAAATTTATTTCTGGTAATAATTTTTACAGAGTATTTCTGGTATTAAAACATATTTTTACACTTTTATAATGCTTTTTACCTCAGTTTCGTGGTTAACTATTTGCCCATAGCTGGGACCCTAACAGGCGCTACCACCCCTTGTCAGGCTGGACCTGGGAACACCAGCAATTAAGAGGCGGTTCCACGCTCCTCAAAACCTCTTGATCAGAAGCCGTGCTGCTGGATGTAGTTTATCGCCTTACCCAGGACGCGGATGCAGTTTATCGTCATACCCAGGACGGTCGGCTGTTGGGTTCACTTTCAAATTAACGCCTTTTGCAAAGGCACGGATATATCTCTTCCCTATCGATCTATGAATTAAATAGCAGGGCAGACTAGGCTCACTAGCCTTTACCAGTTTAAAAGAAAGAAAACTTTAAAATCCAAACCGCGGAGGGCGCATTATTGCGTCAGGACACACCGGCTGAGAAACGTTGGTTTAAATTATTGATTTTCATTCTGTTATCGTAATTTATACTTAAATAATTTGAATTAAGCAGGACATTTTCCTTATCTTTACAATTTTTTCTATTACATCACACACACTCCCAAAGAACTAAACGATAACATACACTTAGTACACACACCCCATTCCCAGAAACCAATAAAACTGTCAAAATGACCAACGAGGGTATTCTGAAAGTCAGAAATCTCCCGTCCTCTATCTTAAAAACAACTTAAAAGAGGCCGTTTGACCAACATAAGGTCTGACCAAAATTAACGATAAAAAAACAAATGAAAACTACAGATAAAGTTAGCTTTCTTCACAAACAGTTATTCACTCCTGTAATTCACTGCTACTAACAAGCAGGGATTTTTTCTCCTGATGATGGCCATGCTGGTCGAAACTAGTCAAGGAACCTAATTGAAATAATAAAACAAAAAATATTAATATACAAACCAGTGTATATTTTATTTTTTTAGATATTTTTATTGTTCAAAACACACACACACACACACACACACACACACACACATACATATATATATATATATATATATATATATATATATATATATATATATATATAGAGAGAGAGAGAGAGAGAGAGAGAGAGAGAGAAATAGTGAGGAAAGATAAAATCTCAGCACCATGAATATGTGTTTCAATTTAAACATACAAGTAGACAAATTATTAAGAGACAAGAAAGCTTCCTTAGAAACAAAGAATTATAAAGAATGTTGAACTGCTACGTGGTATCAATTCTCCTCAATAGTGGGTATTGCTGGATAATTTCCTCGTGGACGAAGAGGAGACTTGACACAAGAGAAATATGGAATACCGAGATTACCATGGACAGAGCAAGGAGGACGTTTTGAGAAGAATGGGAAAAAATCACTTTCACTTAGAATCCGAAAGAGATAGTTAAAATTTCTGGGGGACATAATGTAAAGAAAAAGGGACTTGGAGAATTTGACACTCAACAGGACGTACTGAAGCCAAGAGAGGCAGATTCAAACATCGAGCATGTGTAAGTGGATGATGGCAGAACAGGAACTGGAGGTGGGTAGGAAAAAGATAAACATTGCTTAGAACTACAGACGATAGGAAGTTGTAAAAAGCTCATGCCCTGAAGGGACATGGCCATAAAAAAGGTGATAGCTGGATTACAATATGTACAGAAAGACGTAGTAACAGCATTTAGATTAGATATGAATATACTATATATCCTCATTGGGGAGATCCAAGTCATATAATAAACTTTCTGAAAAAATTGGTCTTCTATCAAGAATGTAATCTGACGTGTATTTAATATATGCTACCTTTTAACATTGTGCTGACAAATTGTCTATACTAAATGGAAATCCTTGTCCTAGACAGTAATACCTGGAATTATTTTGCAGTGTGCAAGCGAGTAAGCTCTAGCTTATATAGCTTATAGACGTTTACAAGTCCTATATATTTAATATATTGTGGTGAAAATAAAGGAACTCTCTAATCTTTCCCTGACTTTCCAGGACTGATTGATTTCCCCCTGTTTTCGTCTTTCTCTCTTTACGAGGTAGTCGGCCATTTTCTTCTTACGGTTCGCTACCGGAGTAGATTTCTAGTGGAATAAAGCTTCACTCAAGCTATATGGACTCAGCCTTGTTTCACTTCCTCTCAAACTCTTTTTACAATATATATATATATATATATATATATATATATATATATATATATATATATATATATATATATATATATTGTCATCCACAGACAGACTGTTTCGCTGTTTCACAGCTCATCAGTGTGCCTAGACGTCCGGTTGCCTCTAGCTAGGATCGAAACCCGACTGAATTTGCGTCAGTCGGAACTTCTCCCACTAAGCCATCGGCGCACGACAGGGATGAAGGTGAATTTTTGCGTGTTTAATTTTAGATTTAGATAAACACACAGTGACTGACAGTGACTGAATTCTGCCGAAGAGTCGTGCAATATTAGCTTAAATAGTCACTGTTTACAAACCCACACCTCAATATACTACCACTGTAGGTCATTTAATGTCAAATTTAGTTATATATATATATATATATATATATATATATATATATATATATATATATAAACTAAATATATAATATAACTAAACTTGGCATTAAATGACCTACAGTGGTAGGTCATTTAATGCCAAATTTAGTTATATATATATATATATATATATATATATATATATATATATATATAACTAAATTTGGCATTAAATGACCTACAGTGGTTGTATATGCCAAATTTATATATATATATATATATATATATATATATATATATATATATATATATATATATATATATTTATATATATATATATATATAACTAAATTTGGCATTAAATGACCTACAGTGGTTGATAGGCCATAAAACCCAACCAACCAATCAACCGACCAACCTCCTTGGGGATTAAGACATATACTCTCGCATGCAAACGATCATGCAATTGGTAAATATATTATTCCACGCCTGTTGTATCTAATGATGTAATAAAGAAAGGGTTGTAGATGGGCTGAAAAAAAAACCATGTCAAATACGTGTTAAGTGCAGGACATATCTGGCTATCGTGCCGACCACTGAAGTTGTCGAACATCTTGTAGTGCACGTTGAACATCATGGCATATCAAGATAGAAAAAACATATCGCTTCCTTGCTTCAGAAATGTTTGCAGAGCGAGTCCAACGATATTCTGAACATACAAGGTACGCCGAAGAAGTTCTGAGACTTATTTAGGAGAGACATCTATTTCTTTCAAAACAATATAAAATATCCCCCAAAGCAGTACCTCCAACATCAAAATCTTGTTTTCTTTTAGCGCTCTAATCACTTCTTGAAGGTCTCCCTATAAAGTCATCGTCACAGCCTCCTTTGCCACCTCTACGTCCTCAAAAAATCAATGCATGAGGAGTTTAAAAAAAAAATCATTTTACCTCAAGCAAGGCAATATAGTCGCTGAGATGCAAGGGATTATTGAGTGTTAGAGAATATGAGAAAAAAAACTACCATTACGAAGAGAAGGTAATAAAAGAACAAGTATAAAGAAGATAGAAGATGACGGTTGACATTGCATTTAAATTTTTGAAGATCAAAGTTGACGTGGAAGCATGAATCCGGAGGAGAGTTCCATGAGCGAGGAGTGCGATAGAAGAAACTGCTGTCATAAAACTTACGGTTTCATCTAACCGTTTAAACTGTAAAATGATGAGACCTTGCCGCCAATCTAGTACTGCGCTTAAATTTGTGAAAGTCGAGGTACCATGGCGGAAAGTTCATCAGAACAATTACCAGGTAACTATTTATAGAAAATTCACAGGGGAGCTAGGTAACGACGGTTTAAAAGAGCTTGAAGGCGAGATGCTATGTCAGGACCAATAACATTGCAGATTCTTTGGATTTTATGATGAATCTCTAAATATATATATAGCATGAGCATCAGACCAGATATGGCAGAAATATTCAAAGCAAGGAAAAATGGTTGACATAAATGTATGGCGAGAAAAATGTCTAGCACGGCATAGTGAACCAACTTTCTTAGCTAGAGACTTAGCGATTGATGCAATATACTCTTTCCTCTTCGTGTCAGCTGAAAACGTTAGTCCAAGAAGGCACAATGAATCGCTCCCCTGGAGGTTAGAATCAGTCATGTTAAAAGGATTCTTTCAGAGGGTTAAAAGAGAGCAGTTTCGTTTTTGAAGTGTTAAAATTAACAATCCATTCCTTGCTCCATTTAACAAGAGATTATACTGTGATCATTTCATAAGTGTCTGTGGCGTTGGTGCCGAGGTTAACAGAATACCTTGCCAGAAAGCTTATGGAAAAAAAACTTGTACCCATTTTACATAGTCTTGTTCAAAATTTTCTACGCAAATCCTAAAGATTTTTGATATCCCTGTGTTATATATATATATATGTATATATGTGTGTGTGTGTGTGTGTGTGTGTGTGTGTGTGTGTGTGTTATACACTAATGGGTATGTCCCAATTCTCATAAATATGTTGGACACTATTTTAAGTGGGGGTGATATGCTGTCTAAGTAGTCCACCACTAGCAGTGGTTTACCTATTTCACGCCGCTGGCGAGTTTTGTATTTTGTTGATGTTATAAACATTACCATTTCATTTTCAACACCCGTTTTGATTATTTTTCATTCAATAACTCTTCCTAAGTTACAACACCACGATTTTTGATGACTCGGATTATCACAGTAAATCCATTTTTTTTTAT
>OZ038485.1:24242503-24312503 GCA_964036315.1 Acanthosepion esculentum | reverse complement strand
AAGAAAAATTAATTCTAAAATCGGACATTATTTCCCGAACAACCTAATGCTTGGCTTACTGTCCGTCTGAAGTTATTATGTAAACCTCAAGAACTGGAATTTGCTTTGAATAATATTTGACAAACGGTTAAACGGTCACTTTATAGGTCAAGATAAAGCTTGAGCTACATTTAGGTACTTTCGAAATATTTTATTAAAGTACTGGATTTATTATAAAAATAGCAGTCTGAAGTTATTAGGCAAAAACCGGAAAATCACTTTTTACTTCAGTAATGAGTTAATAAAATCGTCAACAATTGATCAAGACCTATAATAAAACAAATAGCAAACATATATGATAAGTCTTTGAAGCATTTACATTTTAATATAGTGACCCTTCTTCACGATGACTATAAATAAATAAATGTGACTGGCACTAGTTAATCAGCGTGATCCAATTTAGCTTCATTACAATACGCAGTCACATGTGGCCAGGATGACATTATAGAAGCTTATCGACTTGGGATACGAGACTTTGCAGTATCCACCATATTCCCCTGATATATCGCTCACTGACTACGACCTTTTTAATCATTTTGACAATTTTTTAAGCCTAAAGACACTCCATTGCAAAGATGAAGAAACTGCATTCAAATGTTTCCTGGCATCCAAACCTTTTACAGTTTTATCGTAAAGGCATAAATAACATCGTAACTCGATGGCGGAAATGTATAGATGTCCAGGGTTACTATATTGACTGATTTAAACATTGTTTGAATACATTAATCCAGGAATAAAACTTGTTAATCGACGAGGTCCAATTCTACATCATGACAATACTCGGTCACATGTTGCCAGGATGAAATTACAGAAGCTCACCGACTTGGGATACGAGACTTTGCAATATCCACCATATTCCCCTGATATATCACTCACTGACTATGACCTTTTTAATCATTTAGACAATTTTTTTAAGCCGAAAGACACTCCATTGCAAAGATGAAGAAACTGCATTCAAATGTTTCTTGACATCCAAACCTTTTACAGTTTTATCGTAAAGGCATAAATAACATTGTAACTCGATGGCGGAAATGTATAGATGTCCAGGGTTACTATATTGACTGATTTAAACATTGTTTGAATACATTAATCTAGGAATAAAAGTTGATTCTAAAATCAGACATTTTTTTCATAACAGCCTCATAGTTTTAAAGAAAAGTGGATTTTTTTCCCCCAGTAAAAAAAAAATTCTGTAAAGAGAGAAATAAATTATAAATCGAAGGAGGTAGATACGGAAGATAAGAGAAACATTTCCCAAATTAATCCTTGAGACAGGCGGTCTATCGTTATCCCGGCGGAAGGTGAGATATTTTCCCCTGTAATAACTCTTGACACTTTATGTCGATTGCTAACTTCACTCGTTCAAATTAGAAGTACTCATTCAAATCAATTGTCGGTTTCTCTGGAAGAAGCTCATCGTAGATGATTCCTTTCTTATGCCATTTATACAGTACTAGCAGCATGGACCGGCGTTGCCCGTGCTTGATTGAAAAATCGTACGACTCATACAGCAATCGCTATCACTTGACTTAAAATATTTTTGCCCTTCCTTGCCTTTAAAGGAGTGCCCTTTGCCGTGCTGGTGTTGCTACATGCCTTACTTCTTGCCTATCTCACATTACGAATTTTTTCTAAGCTCTATACTAAACATTAAATCTGTTACGAAAAAAGAACTAAACAAAATGAACACAAAACGATCAGCTTTAAAAAAAGGACTCGTAACTGGAAAAACCGGATGAAAAAATAATGTTAACAACAAATACTTTTTAACACCCAACCCAGTTCTGCGGAATCAGAATCAACGTTGAGTTTAATCAAGCGAACGAGCCAATTGGAATAAAGTGCCATGCAGATTTAAATTTTTCCCACTTGTGACGAATGCAGCTATCGATTTTTTTTGCATGCTAGTTAACATTCGTGTCTGTCAGAGTGTTGCCTCTCACGCTGGCCAATAGAATCTTCCTGCCTATTCGTGGTAGCCAGCGATAGGCTCTCACTCTGGCCAGTAGAAAATGGCTGCAAACTACATGAAAACTGACGTAGAAGCATGAAAAAAATCGATTATTTTCACTATCGATGGGAGTTGGGAAATGCGAAGTCGGTTTTGGCCTTCCCACTAACTTGGAGTATGTTCATGTAAATTTTGGTGCAAATCCGTCGAAAATTGCGGCCGTGCATTCGTTACACACACACACACACACACACACACACACACACACATCCTGCCTTTTATAGATAGAGATCTTATTTGGTCGTAAACCAACTTATCTTACTATTACTACTGATTTATTTCCCTTGCCCCACAATCTGTTGTGTCCCATTTTGCAACAAAACTTTAACGTTATGACCGATGTATTGAAATATTGCTTCAATATATACATATAATTTTCGTTCATCTTGATAACCAGTATTTTGTGAAGTGAATCAATTCCACCGGCAACCTCACAACGTAATGCTGCAGTCTCCATGGTTAACGGTTAGAATGGTCTTCTTTAGTTTACAAGCCACCTTTTTTTTTGTTCCAAACATAACATTGGTCATAACAACCAAACTGTCCAATATTTGTTTCATCAGACGAAAAGACATTTCTCCGAAACTAGGATCTTTGTCTCCATCTGTAGCTGCAAACTGTAGCCTGACTTTTTTTTAACTGTTGCTTTCGTAGCAGTGGATTGTTCTTTGATGTTCCTTTCAGATTATGTCGATATAAGACTCGTTTTATTGTATGTTTAGATATTTTTTGTAGTTGTATTCTCCCGCATCTTTACAAGAACGTTTGCCGTTGGTTTTGGACTGGTATTATGTTATGGTCCAAGTTCCTTGTACCACGGTGATGGTCCAAGGTAGAACCAATGAAGAATAACTCGAACAACACAGATATATTACAAACAGAAATATATAAAAAGAAGTAGAAGTATTAGTAATGACTATCAGATTTGGTTAGAGTGAACTATGTTGTCTCGACAAGTATCACTATTCCAATGTCTTACAGTAATCGTCTGACGCAACTCTGTCTCTGACTCTGACTCTGAACTAACGACGATGTTCATTAACACGCCCACATGTGTCAAATGCGGCCAGTTTAATGTGGGCTTTCCGAGCCCGTAGGCTCGGGCAAAAATTGCCCGTAGACCCGTATAAATGGGATCGGGTTGGTCAACCTCCCCGAACGAGGCTCTGCCCTTCGGCGGAACCTCGTCCGGGTTCCTTTCTGCCCAGAGGCAGAGAGTTCGACCGTCTAGCCGAGTCGTCCAAAAAGGACTGACTCTGAACTAATGACTGCTGCTTCGTCTTGAGGAGCAGTATTTATGATGTACGGAATAGTCCATTATTATTATGGGTAAGTTCCCATAACATATTAACTATTACTATTTGTTATGGGTCCTTACCTATAACTACAGAATGAACTCTTCCTAACACTATGTATACTACGCCTCTCAAGAGAGAGGGACGAATCGAGCCGAGCCGATAGTAGTTCACTCCAAACCAGACTGACAGTCATACTAACACCTTCCACAGTCTTGTATTATTATTTCGTGTAATATATCTTCGTTATTTCTACGCTTGTGTTCGTGTTGTTCTTCCTTGGTCCTACACTGGACCATAACACTATTTTTACTACTTTTTATTCTTCAAAGTACTGAAACAGAATTAGTCTCAATTCGGATCGATATAACTGTTGGTGATCCCATCAGTACTTTTGTTTGTACATATGAACGTAGTGCGTTATTTTTTTGTTGTAACTAAATGTTCACTCAGTATAACGTCCAAGCGCCACTCAGAGTGTTACTAAATAAAGTTGTTGCATGTATGGAAGAGACGGAAGAGGAAGTACCTGCAGATTATAAAAATACGTACGATAGGCAAGGGTTGCTCTAGACACGAACAGGGTCAGATAGTGTTCGAGGACGAGACGGCTTTTGGGAAGAAGCTGTCTGAATGGCACTTCTTCCTTATCAATGGTATACGAAGAGAATGATTCACCCCTGTGTGTATGTCATGGCGCGGTTTTGATGGAAATGTCAGAACTGGTGGAACTATGGGATATAGCTCGTCAGAACGTTTGTCCTGGAAATAGCGATAGAGTAGCGAGAGACTTGTCACATTGCGTCTGCGGGGAAAGAGGTTGTAGGGTGGAAAATAATTAATCGTTTAAATGGCGCGTAAACGGTTTCGAACTCTGTCGAAGTTGAGAATTGGGCAGCTGCAGTCAAGTATTTTCTGGAGCGGAATAGGAAGCCGACCGTTTTTTTCCAGCGTCTTTACCTATGAATCGTATATATGTGTTCTACTTGGGGTACTGGGAGAGCATGGGCCCAAAAAGACGCCCAAAGCAAGGAGCCTCACTGAGAGAGCAACCATTCATCATGACTGGTAGGAGATTAGGGTCATCTTGGTGATGAAACGTTACCAGCGAGTCTAGTGAAGTACTGAAAGTCAGTTTGGTAACTGCTCCCAAGACTTAGCCAGACATGTGAAGATACTCAATGTTTATTTTCTAGTGTTTTCGATGTTTACTTTTGATTTTACCATGATGTTAAGTAACGGTGCACCGAGTTAAAATATACGCCTTACAATACATACACAAGTATACCTCTGATTGTGTCACGTGGTTTCAATTAGCCAATCAGAAAATTCCACAGCAATAACATCATTTTCTTGAACATTCCAAGCTGCCTAAAGGAGCATACAATTTAGCACATGTTAACCTCTGGCCCCCTGGGAATGGGATGAAAGAAATGAAGTTGAAATAAATCATTATTATTCATTATTATTCTGACATTTCCCATTCTTAAAATAAACTAGTGATCTTAACTGACCGGAGACATGAAATATTTACTAGATGAGAGGAAACGTGAAAAAATTGATTTAACCCATTAATGGCAGTCGTAAAATCTATCTATCTATCTATCTATCTATCTATCTATCTATCTATCTATCTATCTATCTAATTATTTCAGTCTGTTCATTATCTATCTATCTATCTATCTATCTATCTATCTATCTATCTATCTATCTATCTATTGAATTATTTCAGTCTGTTCATTATCTATCTATCTATCTATCTATCTATCTATCTATCTATCTAATTATTTCAGTCTGTTCATTATCTATCTATCTATCTATCTATCTATCTATCTATCTAATTATTTCAGTCTGTTCATTATCTATCTATCTATCTATCTATCTATCTATCTATCTATCTATCTATCTAATTATTTCAGTCTGTTCATTATCTATCTATCTATCTATCTATCTATCTATCTATCTATCTATCTATCTATCTAATTATTTCAGTCTGTTCATTATCTATCTATCTATCTATCTATCTATCTATCTATCTATCTATCTATCTATCTATCTATCTATCGGCCAGACATATATATATATATATATATATATATATATATATATATATATATATATATATATATATATATATATATATATACCCAAATAAAGAGAAAAATAGACAAATTAAGAATCCATGGTTTATTAGCATTTACTTTAAAACAAAATCTGCTCAAATACAACATAGAGCAGAATATTATTGTAATCATTTTACTATAATATTTTACATACTTATAGGTTTCTACCTACATATAAAAGTCGATATTGACGTCAAAATCGAACGGCAGCAATCTGTTTCATGCTCAAACGTAATCGTCAGACCAGGTACACTGTGTTTTTGCTCGACTATTTATATATGCCGGTCAGTGATGCATTATGAGTAGGTCTATTGTTTAAAATTCTTCTAAAGGCTATTTGTCCCTAGAATAATTTGAAACATAACCGTTAGAACAATAGACCTGCCCATAATGCACCTTGACACAACACAACACACGTGACCTGACAGCGTTTAAGGCTGCTGATCTCGATGTCCACTTTTATATTTGCATACGCTCTATCCCTGTCATAGATTCAATTCGTCTGAAGATCGCGTTGCGTCAAACTCGAGTTACGGCTACAGCCATCCTTTCATAGGATTTAACGTTGGTAAGCGTTTTTTGCTCGGTCTGGGCAATTTGGGCATCAACAAGTTTATTGAGTTGGTAAGTTTGCTTTCTGGCCATTTTTCTCTTATCTTTTTTCAGTATTGTTGTTTTTGTTCGCCGCTTAATCTGGATAAAAGTTTTAGTTTTTGGCAAGTTGTTTTTCTTTAATATAATATAATATAATATAATATAATATATATATAATATATATATTTAATATATATATAATATATATATTTAATATATATATATATATATATATATATATATATATATATATATATGAATAAAAAGAAAGAACAGTAAGATATATAATCCGGTGTCCTTATTGATATTTTTTATTTGTAAAAAACAATGCTCAATGTAAATTTACAGAGCATAAATATTATAAATTAACTGATGAAACACGTGAAGATGAAACAGAACTAATGCTTTTAATTTAATTATATAATTAAATTTGAAGTTTTAGCTTAAGTTTTTGAAACATGGTTATTACTGTGTAGCGAAGAAACCATATTTTAAATCAGTTAATTTATTATATATATATATATATATATATATATATATATATATATATATATATATATATATATATATATAAAAGTGAACATTGAAGTTAACACTCAGAGGCGACAGTCTGTTTCATGCTGGACGATTGCGTCTAGCATGAAACAGTCTGTCGCCTCAGAGTTTTGACTTCAATGTTCACTCTTATACTTATATTTACATACGCTCTATCTCTGATATTGAGCACTTTATCCCATAAATACAGCACACCTTAAAACTATATTTCTTCATGTATATATATACAGGGTGTCCATAAAGTTCGTGTGCACTTTAAAAAATTTATAACTTTATTTGTATTTGCGAATGAAATAATCTGTAAAAATGTTTATAAAGTTTAATGTACCTAGTATAGCTAAAATAACTAATGTGCTTTCAGGCATTACTGTAAATCAGTTGGCAAATGTTTTCCGTGAACTGCAAAATCGTTATTACCCTTTGTATTGCTAATGATGGAGGACATGTGGAAACTTAAATAAAATTTCAATAAAACTTTAAAAATATAGATTTACTTCTTTCTAATCCTTTTTACAAATTATTTCTATCGCAAATACAAATAAAGTCATAAATTTCTTAAAGTGCACACAAACATTATGCACACCTTGTATATATATATATATATATATATATATATATATACATATAAAGATACAAGTATTAAAGTAAATGCTCTGTTTATAATAAACAGTATTAAATAACATTTACCGACCTGAATGTCCGAGAAATTTTCATAGAAGATATTTGTCCTCAACATAAAAACAATGTTAAACATAAAAATGTCTTTAAATAATTGTCGAACTTTGTCCTTTTCATAATATATATATATATATATATATATATATATATATATATATATATATATATATATATATATACTACAAAAGTGATGTTGAGTATTACAACATGAAGTGGGCATAGGTTTGTTAAATTTTGGCTTTTATTATCTAATTTTATGATCTCATTCGCTGGAATTGGGGTGAGGGGTTAGGCACTTATGAAAAAGTTATCGTTAATTGTGGAAATATATTTTTTTCTGTTTGAAAATATCATACCAAATTTGGAATGATTAATCAGGAAAAAATGAAGAATAGGATCAAATAGCTTTGGGTTCAGCCATCTCTCTCTCGCTCTCTCTCTCTCTCTCTCTCTCTCTCTCTATATATATATATATATATATATATATATATATATATATTAAGACATTTTTTATGTTTATACGTTCTGTTTATAGATACAAATATTTAAGTAAATGCTCTGTTTATAATAAACAGTATTAACGACATTTACCGGCCTGAATGTCCGAGAAATTTCCATAGAAAATATGCGTCCTCCTGCAGGAATCGAACCTGTATCCTACACGGAACCTGTGAGTTTGGGTGACTTCAATCCAAGGGTGATCTGAAGATCTGAACGGCCTGAAGAACTTATAGAACATTGAAACCAGAACAAAAGCCACTACTGAAGAAAACACTCGATAAAAAAAGCTTTTGGACCGATTGACTCGAATACACTTATTTGGCCAGACGAAGCAAAAACTGAGACAACCATTATTAAACTATTTTAGTAATGCTAATTGAATATATATATATATATATATATATATATATATATATATATATATATATATATATATATATATATATATATATATATATATATATATATATATATATATATATGTATATATATATGTATATATATATGTATATATATATATATATATATATGTGTGTGTTGTGTATATATAGGTAGCAATTTTTCATTGATGCCTGTTTCATTAAATGATGTAGACAAGTTTTGTCTATTTATTTTAAGTAAGTTCCTTTCATATTGTCTGATAAGCTTAACATTATCATTGAAAGACGAAAGGAAATCACCATATTGATACATGTTTAAATCAATTTAAAGTAATGTTGTTGCTGCTGAAAGTCTTCAACTAATGTAGGTCCTATTATTTAGTACAGTTCCTTGTGATTCTGTAGCGCCAGTCCACGAGATTTGAAGAGGAATGGACCTCTCTGAGACCTAAGGACTGCATTCGCTCGAAACCATTTTTAAGTATTGATCTGAGAAAGTCGTTGTATACAGCTGACAGTTTAGATATTTCTGAACGGGTTTGGCGCCATGTATGACATCCGTATGAAAGTCTCGAGGCTATTTAAGGACATGATTCGAGTTTTCAGGTTAATGTCTTGATTCTATAATTTCTTGCGAAACTACGCCTATCAAAGCCTAATTTAAGTTCAATTTCCTTTTCTCTTATACTAAATTTGTGTCAGCTGATTCACACGCCAAGGTATTTGAAGTGTTTAGTATTTATTAATTCAGCATCCAGAATTTTATGGAATCAGTCTATATGACATCATAGGCTTCATTCCATTTCCAGGTCATCATTTCTGTGTATGTATGTGTGTGTGTGTGTGTGTGTGTGTGTGTGTGTGTGAGAGAGAGAGAGAGAGAGGGTGAACAAGAGAGAGAGGGGTGAAAGAGAGAGAGAGGGTGAAAGAGAGAGAGAGGGGGTGAAAGAGAAAGAGGCACAGTGCAGTAATGGATAACGGATTGAAGAATCGGAGGGCCGATTTCGAATCCCAGTCGGATCCATTACATTCACTTACGTGGTAATATCCTTGAGAAAAGGATAAACCCTCTTCTCCCCCCCCAGCTATGGATGAATAGCAGAACAGGCTGGGTTCTTTAGCCTTGGCTGGCAACCAGTCTAGGAAAAAGTAACTCTGAATTCAAAACTGTATGTAGCCCTGGCGTTGCACAAACTATACAGTTAAGGGAAAGGATCGTTAGCATTGGCTCGATGATCCCGACTGCAGTCGACAAATGATGATAATGTGTATGTATGTGATCTATCTATCTATCTATCTATCTATCTATCTTGGTCTCTTCATGTTTATCTGTCTCTCTTGGTCTCTTCATATCTATCTATCTATCTATCTATCTATCTATCTATCTATCTATCTATCTATCTATCTATCTATCTTGGTCTCTTCATGTTTATCTGTCTCTCTTGGTCTCTTCATATCTATCTATCTATCTATCTATCTATCTATCTATCTATCTTGGTCTCTTCATGTCTATCTGTCTCTCTTGGTCTCTTCATATCTATCTATCTATCTATCTATCTATCTATCTATCTATCTATCTATGCATGCATGTATGTATGTATGTATGTATCTATCTATCTATCTATCTTGGTCTCTCATATCTATGTATGTATGTATGTATGTATCTATTTCTCTATCTCTCTATCTATGTCTATTTCTTATCTATCTATGGGCAGGTAAAATTGACAGAAAACATCAGGAATATGTTTCTATCTATCTATCTATCTATCTATCTATCTATCTATCTATCTATCTATCTATTTATCTATCTATCTATCTTGGTCTCTTCATATCTATCTATCTATCTATCTATCTATCTATCTATCTATCTATCTATCTTTTTCGTTCCAGTTCATATCCATTAGAATTTGTTCATATATCTTAACTAAATGCGAGAACAAAATTGGCTTTTCATCATTACAATTTTAGTTGATTTACCAACTTTGATTTTTACAATTTTATATTTTAATCGCACGCCAGTTTTCTTCTCTCATTTAGTTTCCAAAAAACTGTTTTTCGTTGTTCCTGTTATAAAAAAAAAAAACGATTTTTCTTGACGAAGGGTTGGCCAAAAAGTTCAGATTCAGTTCCTCAGATACCCCCGCTTTATGAATATTAAGATGTTAATATATATCTTGTTTAAGGCAATAATAAAATTTTGCGGTATCAAATCATTGTTCACACACACACACACACACACACACACACACACACACACACACACACACACACACACACACACACACATTCACACACACACACATATATATAACGTGTGTATGTATGCGAGAGATGAAATGAGAGAGAAAAATGCTTTAACTTTTTTGCTATTTTTTTACTGAATTTGCTGAATAGTTCGAACTATTGAGATCTTACTTTGCGCATGCGTGAAAACACACACTTTTTATACTTGCAAATCAGAAACTACGCACAGTCGCCGCCGTTGGCACCATCTTCACACTGTCTGCTCCTATCACCTCGTTCGCCGAGTCGCCAGTTTAAGTCGAGAGAATAAAAGGAAGAATAAATTAATAAATACCTCTTTTATTGGCTTCTTTTTCCTTCGTCCGCACATTGTCGGCTGATTTCTTCAACGTTCTTTCGTGCCATTCAATTTTCCCATTTCGCCTACGTTTTTCATCCGCTCGTTTATCCACGTGTCTATTGATCTCTCTCTTTCTCTCTCTCTCTGCCTCTCTTTCTCTCTCTCTCTCTTTCTCTCTCTCTTTCTCTCTCTCACTGTCTCGGATTCCTTCTTCTACCTCTCCTTCACTTTCTCTTGATCGTTTGTCCACCCTTACTACATCCCTTCATCTCACACTCACTCACTCTTTAACTCCGACTTTCTTTTTACAAGTCAGTTACATTCTCCACAGAATTTTTTTCCAGTTTACTTTCTTTTTTTCTTTCTTTCTTTCTTTCTTTCTTTCTTTGGAAAGAAAAGAAAGAGAGAGATTTTGTAAAGAAATAAAATTTAAAAAGGAATAAAATTTAAAGAAAGAAATAAAATTTAAAGAAATTCTTTAAATTTTCTTTCTTCAGTTCTTTAAATTTTCTTCCTTTCTTTCTTTAAATTTTCTTTCTTTTTTAAATTTTATTTCTTCACAAAATCTCTCTTTTTCTTTCTTTCTTTCTTTCTTTCTTTCTTTCTTTCTTTCTTTCTTCAAAGTTCTTTCGTTCGTTTTTCTTTTTCTTTCTTTCTATAAATTTTGCAAATTTACTTTCTACCTCCAAACTTTTTCCTTTCTTTCTTTAAATCTTATTTCTTTATAAAAACTCTCTCTCATTCTATTTTTCTTTTCTTTCTTTCTTTCTTTCTTTCTTTCTTTCTTTCTTTCTTTCTTTCTTTCTCCGCTACTGAATTTTAAGTAAAAAAACATTCTAAATTATTCATCTATTTTGGGGGCCTAATAACTCATTTCACAAAACCAATTTCCTCGGATAGTGAGTTGCATCCTCACTGGGTGCACGGTTTCTGTCATGCCAGCTTATATATCCAAGTCAATTTAACTCATGTTATGAATAACCGCTTACGACCAAGTCTTTCATGAATGCTTTGTAACAAAATAAAAAGGAACATGCGAAGGATTTGTTTGTTTAATCAATGTCACTCTTACATGAGCGTTTACGATTAATAAAAGAAAACCATCGGGGTCTGGATAGAAAAATAAATAACTTAATTACATCGCAGTAGGAACAACTGTAAAATTAAATTGCATACGAATCGATTTTGGCCTTTATTATGAGGTGGGGAGGCTAAAAATGATCTGTTCGACCTCTTCTTCACACACACACACACACCTACATACACACGAACACACACACATACAGAGTCAAATGAGAAATCTTCTGTTGTGGATGCACACACACACACACACACACACACACACACACACACGCACATACACACGCACGCACGCGCGCTGGCATTCATCACACATATTGATGGTTAGGCAAGAAAATCTCACATGATGTGAGATCAGTCTTTTTCAAGATGAGTAAATGATAAATAACATTATTTACAACTTTTAGCACATTAGAATCTCTCTCTATCTATCTATCTATATATATACATATATGTCTCTATGTGTGTGTGTGTGCAGGAGAAAAGGCTACATACATTTACATATATATATATATATATAGACATTATTTTTATAGATACAAATATTTAAGTAAATGCTCTGTTTATAATAAACAGTATTAAACAACATTTACCGGCCTGAACGTCCGAGAAATTTTCATAGAAAATATTCGTCCTCCGACAGGATTAGAACCTGTATCCTATATAGAACCGTCATATAGCCTGACGTGCCTTTTAACCGATTCGGCCACAGAAGCAAGGTCGAATTTACTGCTTATAAACTTCAATCTTCGATGAATCTTTCACGTACATTCATATCTGCTCATGGTGTATCAAATGTAAACAAATGACGTCACACACATTATGAAATGGACAAAGTCCGACAATTATTTTAAGACATTTTTATGTTTAACACACACACACACATATATATATATACTAATGTGTGTGTGTATATATATATATATATATATATATATATATATATATATATATATATGGTTGAATAGATAAAATTTAATATGTGTATAATAGAAAAACAAATATTCGTCAATGAACAACATAAGGAAGAAGACATTAAAATATATAGAAATGGATAGAATAATAAATATATACGCATCCACAAATAAGAAAAAACCAAATTCAACTCTCCAGGTAAAATGTTACAATTAAAAATAACACTATCTAATATATAAAAAAGAAAACTCCTAAACACACAAATATATATAAATACCTCATATATACTTATATACGTATTAGTACACATAGACGAGTACAAATATATAACAATATGTGAAAAAAAAAACACATACATACGTACGTGTACACACATTCTTCATTACAGATAGAAACATACAAAAGTATACCCACGCACATACATATGCATACACATATACCCATATACATATATATAGACCTATATATGCACATATACATACATACACATATACGTATATGCATTTATACACACATAGAAATAAATATAAATATATCAAGCTACACAGCAACATAAAAAAGTGAATAAAATAAATAAATGTATATATATACATACATATATACACACATACACAGACATATACATATACATACATATATACACACATACATATACATATACATACATATATACACATATACAAGCATATACATATATATAAACACATACATACATATGCACACACACACGCACACACATATATAAATATATACATACACATATATATACATAAACCTACACATATACTAACAATATTACCCAAGTGACAATAAAGGACCGTAAAGTCCATACAAGATTAAAATATGACAAAACACACCTGTTGATTATTAAATCTACAAGTTAGTATTTTTTTAAACTTAATACAGATTAAATTTAAAATTTAAAATTGGTAATATTTAATTTTATAGTAAAATTTAATATTAATTTGTTAGAATGAATTCTATTTTAATCTAACCCTAACATTAAAACATTAATAAATTATTATAACCAAGATTCGTTGTCAAGTTTTTTGAATTCTCATATACTTGTATTTTGATTGGTCATTGGTGGATATAATCATGAAATGCCGAAATTCTGTCCTGGTTTACAATGAAGAACAGTGAACTAAAAAGTCTTGCATCGATATTTTTGACATTTCAATGGGTTCTTTAGATTCTGCTGAAGCCTCTGACTTGGTGGGATTATTCCTTTTATACAATTTAAGTGCATTTGAAAGTCTAGATTTTGATAGTGTAGGATTATAGAGAGATGATGGCTTATTAGTTGTTAATAACACTACAAAAATTAAGGTAGACCGTATTAGAAAATAATCTATAACGAGTTTAAGGATTTAGGTCTTAGGACTATAGTTACGACTAACATTTTCTGGACGTCACCCTAGACGTTACTAGCAACTCTTTCCAACCTTATGTGAAGGTTAATTCTAACCCAGTATATGTACATCCCAATTCCAACACCACCCTTCGGTTATCAAGCATATACCCTCCTCCATTGAATTTAGGATAAGTACTAACTCTTCTAGCTAAGAGGTTTTTAATAAACATCGTGAATTTTACAATTTTGCCCTTAGAAATAGTGGCTACAAGCATACCACTATTCAATATAGAAATCCTGTTAATTATGAACACAATAAGAAAAGAAGATCCAGGAAGATCATTTGGTTTACTCACCCTTTCAACTTAATGGTTAAAACTAAACTAGGACATAAGTTACTAATCCTAATCAAAATCATTTCCCCGACCGCGAAACTAACCGACTCAGTAGAATATTCAATTATAATACTCCTAAATTGAGCTATAGTTGTGCGGATAACCTGGAAAAAATAATTAAGAAACATAATAACAGAGTCTTTAACAAGTATAGGGACTCAAAAAACTTGACCACTCGCCAGGTTGCAACGAGTAAAACTAAGTATAATGACACAAATAACAACTTGTGCAACTGTAAGAATCCGAAAAACTGTCCATTACAGAATAATTGTTTGACTAGTTCTCTAGTTTATCTTAGTACAATTTCTACACTAGAAAACCCCAATATTATAAAAAATTACATTGGAAGTACTATGAATACATTCAAAGAACGTTGGCGGGGACATGTGCAATTTTTCAATAGTAGTAATTATAAGTACAAGACTTCATTATCCAAGTATTTTGGAGTTTAAAGGAGAAAAACAAGAGACCTACTGTTAAATGGAAATTAATCAAGAGAGCTCGAACATGTAATTCCCTATATGCCCCTTGTTATATATGTCTTAACGAAAAATTTGAAATAATTAGATTAAAAAAAAAGACCCCTCTCTTAAATCAAAGAAATTAACTCACTGTTAACTGTAAACATAGCTATATATTTAAGTTACTATAGGGGGAGTAATATTCTCTACGATAAGGCTATGTTACTATAAGTTTGGTATGTTATTATTACCTGATAATCCTCCTATGGATGTAAATATATATTGGTATACGTATATTGTGTTGTTTGTGTCTGCACATATGTGTATATTTTTATTGATAGATATATATATGCATGTGAATTTTTATAAAAATATATATATATGTGTGTATATATATTTGTATTTGCGTGTACTTGTGTATATGTTTATGTGTATGTGTGTGTGGGTATAGTTCAACGTGTGTATGTTTGTATGTATATATCTGTACCTGTAGTTAAATGTTTGTATATATATATATATATATATATATATATATATATATATATATATATATATATATATATGTTTGCATTGATACCTGTTATATATTGTGCTTGTTTATGTATTTATGTGCTTGTATATGTATGAATGTGTATACTTATCTTAGTGTTTTGGATTATATCATCAATGCTAACTATAATCTACTTTTATTTGATAATGGTTTTATAATTGCCTGTAGATCTTTTCTCCCATATATATATATATATATATATATATATATATATATATATATATATATATATATATATATATATATAAACATATATATAAGCAACTATATACATCTATAAACATTAACAACTAATAGCACATTATTATATATATATATATATATATATATATATATATATGTTTGTGTATTTTAAGACATTTTTATGTTTATACATTCTTTTTATAGATACAAATATTTATGTAAATGTTCTGTTTATAATAAACAGTATTAATAACATTTACCGGCCTGAATATCCAAGAATTCTTCATAGAAAATATTCGTCCTCCGACAGGAATCGAACCTGTATCCTATACATAACCGTCATATAGCCTGACGTGCCTTAACAGATTGGGCCACAGAAGAGTGTTCAGATAGCAAGGTCGATTTTACTGCTTTTAAACTACAATTAAGTGTAAGTGGACGTTCTCAATTTTCAGGCACTCGATGTGATGATATATATATATATGTGTGTGTGTGTGTGTGTGTATTTTGTGTTTGTGTCCATAAATAAATGCACACACAAATATGTGCATATATATGTGAGTGTATTTCAAAATAACCTATATATATATGTGTGTGTGTGTGTGTGTATGTGTGTGTATGTGTGCGTGGGTGTGTACGTGTGTGTGTGTGTGTGTCCAATTCTGAGCGGTGGTTTCATTCTTGAACGTTATCTTCAGGGGAATCTTATTATCATATATATATATATATATATATATATATATATATATATATATATATATAACATATGTATTTTTATTTTTTCCTCGGTAATTTTATAATTTTAAACTTAATATAGATTAAATTTAAATTTTAAAATGGGTAATTTTTAATTTCAAATTGTATCGTATAATTTAATATTTATTAATTATAATAAATTCTATTTTAGTCTAACCCCAACATTAAAGTATTAAATAATTATTATAACCGTAGTTCGTTATCAAGTTTTTTGAATTCTTGTATACTTGTATTTTTGATTGGTCATTCCAGCTCATGTAACAGAGTTTCCCCTTAGCGAGGGATGTTTGATTGATTTGAACCTTTAAAAACCCTTTATTCTACATTCAACACCATCACTTGATAAGACACCAGAAGTGTTGAAACAAAATGGCTATTTATGTAGTGATTTTATATCATATTTATGTTATAAATTCCGAATAAATAATTATATTTGCTCTACTCTGTATTGAGCACTCTTTTAAGAATAATATTTGTTGGTTATTGGAATTTATTCCGTATACACCAATCCTATACTTGGATATATATATATATATATATATATATATATATATATATATATATATATATATTGAATTAACCTTTTTAGATATTGGCGGAGATCAACTTTCTTTAAACCTTTTAGGCTCGGGCTCACAGAATCATAAACAAGGAACTGTAGCAGACAACAGAAACAACATCCTTGGAAGACATTCAACAGTAGTAACAACTGAAATGGATAGCACACGTAACTCGAAGAGAAAATAACGCCAGAATCAAGTTGTTTACACTCCATACGATTTCAAATAGAAGACTAGGCAGGAAACCCTCCATCAATACTGGAAAAAGAGATTGTTTCCTTATAAGGTAACAGCTAAAATAGCCATTGCTATTTAGATTGTCTTACTCGTGATACAGCTTATAAATGAATATCCATATAAAAAACCGACTGAAACCTGAAGCATTCCTCTCATCCTTCTGGCTTAAGGCCATATTATTTTGAAGCAATGTCGACCCTGGTCACGACAAAGATGGGTGACTGCTCAGCAATACCAGGTGCTGTTAGATTGGGTCCGTGGGTGGTGTAATGGATAACAGTTCGAAGTGGGAAGTCGAAGAACCGAATTCCGATTCCACTCTAGTTCGATATATTCACTTACGCGCAATGACACTTGGGAAAGGTATGAATCCATCTATTCTACCCCCCACCTATGGGTTAATTAGTATCTCTTCCATCAGTAATTCGTTATTTTCTCCAAACAATTCTTACAATCTAAAAATATTTTCTGGATTTTAAATAACAAGCAAAAGCTAATTACATTATCTACAATATCCGGACTGTTGTCCTCATCTTTATTGTCATATTCACGACATTTCGGCCGTTGTACGCTCCGGCCGTCTTCAGGTGGTTAGAATTTCGAACCGAACCCTTTATTTTGTCCACCCGGGTAGATTCTGTTTGTCTGTTTACATGGATGTCTCTCTGTCACGCACACGAATTTTTTTTAATCAATGCCTGAAAGAGAAAACTGAAAAAAAAAACAACAAGAAAATAACAACAAAAAAACGCCCCCAAAACAGCAAAAAAAAAAACAAAAACAAAAACACCACCAAAAAAAGCAGCCCCCCCCCCAAAAAAAAAACAAAAAAGAAAAAATTATGGAAGGTAAATACGGAGGAAAAGATGTATTTCCGCGACAAAATTTTATGCTTTTTCTTTTTATCTGACTTTTTTTTCTGTCGTCTGGTTTTATCGCTATTTCTTTAGTGGAGAATAAACTCCCGTTACCCGAGAACACCATGATGTAAACCGGCTTTTGCGTAGACATTATATTGCCAGGAGTTGGATAATAATTTTAGATAATTCTTGAACGAAATTTCCTTGACCCTAAATGACCCCACCCTTCTTTTATCGTCCTGTCTTCTGGTCTCATTTCCTTTCTTTCTCACTTACCAGACTGAATATTTTCTTCTTTTTTCTTTTCTTTCTTATTCATTTGATGTCATCGTTTCTTGTTTTGACCGTTGTGATTCCTCTTTATCAGTTTTTTCTTTCTCTTTCTAAATTTCCTTCTTTTTCACTCTCTCATATTCTCCTCCTCCTACTGATTTCTCTTTCAACCCTTCTTTCCCGGTCTTTTATTCTTCCGACTTTTCTCTTTCCATTTAATGTCTCATTTAAAACTACTTTTTTAAAACCCACTCAGTATATTTTCTCCATTCCTCTTTCCTAGAAGACCTTTACCTATCTATCTATCTATCTATCTATCTATCTATCTATCTATCTATCTATCTATCTATCTATCTATCTATCTTTTTATGTCTATTCATTATCTATCTATCTATCTATCTATCTATCTATCTATCTATCTATCTATCTATCTATCTATCTATCTTTTTATGCCTATTCATTATCTATCTATCTATCTATCTATCTATCTTTTTATGTCTATTCATTATCTATCTATCTATCTATCTTTTTATGTCTATTCATTATCTATCTATCTTTTTATGTCTATTCATTATCTATCTATCTATCTATCTATCTATCTATCTATCTTTTTATGTCTATTCATTATCTATCTATCTATCTATCTATCTATCTATCTATCTTTTTATGTCTATTCATTATCTTTCTATCTATCTATCTATCTTTTTATGTCTATTCATTATCTATCTTTCTATCTATCTATCTATCTTTTTATGTCTATTCATTATCTATCTATCTATCTATCTATCTATCTATCTATCTATCTATCTATCTATCTATCTATCTATCTCAGTCTGTTCCTATCTATTTCTTTACATATTTTTCGCCTGTTCTACCCATTGTGCCGAAAAGTTCTCGTCCCTACCTTCTTCCCAATATCAGACCCAATGATTAAGCATCATCATGGGTTTTTTTTAAATTCCTTTCCCCTCGGAGGGGGGGGGGGACAACATTTCAGCAACCACTTCTTTTTGGCACCTGTAGTCAGTGTTTTTAAATAATGATATTCAAGGCAACCAGGCTCTGTCTGTTTGAACGACCGGCGTAACATTATCTTTTTTATCAGGTAGAACATTCGTATATTTCTGAAATCTATCTATAGAGCTTCTTTTTTTTTTTTCCTTTTCTTTGCTCCCATTCATTTTTAGCTTTCCTTCCTACTCTTTATCTTTTCCCGGCTTAAAAATACTCCCACTCTTATGCTTTCTCTCTCACACTATCCCCACCTTGCTCTCCTTGTCCTTCTCTCTCTCTCCCTCTCCCTCTCTCTCTCCCTCTCCCTCTCTCTCTGTTTGTCTCTCTAACCTTTCAATCTCACTCACGCCAATTCCTTTCCCACCAAATACTTTATCCAGCTGAACCGGTCGACAACACTGTCTATATTTAACAATAACAACAACCAAACATCTATTTTTTTTTTTTTTACTTTCTCCCTTTGAAAGAAAGATGGTACCACGTTTATTTACCCGCTTATTTCTAAGAACCTGTCGATCGGGTTTTATATTTAGATATTTCCGGGTTGGCTCAACCGGCTCAAGCCCGTCACTTTAATTCAAGTTGCTTTCGTCGTCATCTTTCGCTCCCCTACCTCCCAAGCCTTATCGTTCTGGCTCCGGACGGCGCACACTTTTAGCCAGTATATCTTGAAGTCCGGACCACCTGGCACAGGACACCTCTCCCGCCGTACTGACCACTGACACGATAAAACGCACCCAGACACAGCAGCCTAACCATTTCTCTCTCTCTCTCTCTACGTGTCGTATCCAATCAGAAAGGTGAGGGTGAGGATTATGGATCTCTACAACTTCTGTTGTACTAAGCAACCATGGCTTCTTTACAAAGCACTCCCCGCCTCACAGCCGCCGACCACTAACACAAGAAAACACATGCACACTGTAGTCCAACCAATCTCTCTTTATCTATTTCTCTTTATGTACTATATCCCTTCAGAAAACGAGAGATCACGGGCCTCACAATTTCTGGGTACATCAGGAGATTGACCTGGGCTCGGTCCCGGCCACCGAACGGAGAAGCACGAGACCTAACACCTGGTATTGGAAGCATGAGAGCAAGAATGTTGGACAGATGGATATATACCCCCCCCCCCAGGAGTTTTGAAGCAATTTTTCGCACTCTACCGACAAAGAATGTAGGGTTCGTGTACCGGACCGGACAGAAGTGAGACGACGGGGCTGGGGATATAGACTGGCTGAAAGAAACTGAGGAAATATTGGAGTGAATGAAATTTTTAAGTAATGAAGATTCATGTCTCGCGTTACTGTTTAATCAGCCCCACCCCACCCCACGCTTTGATACATCATGCTAACGATTTATTCAAATTTGCACAGTAGGGGACTTGCTGTTTTTCTTCTGATTCTCTTGCTTTCGGTGAGTCATGTGAATGTTAAATTCTCCAAAGCTTTCTTTGCTCATCATGAGTCCCCAAGATTTCAGAGCTTGATTGTTGATAATTTGTAGTTCATAATCTTAAAACTTCTTCGTTACTCATCTATCTTACTCTGTCTCTCTTCATTATCTATCTATCTATCTATCTATCTATCTATCTATCTATCTATCTATCTGTTTCTCTTCATTATCTATCTATCTATCTATCTATCTATCTATCTATCTATCTATCTATCTATCTATCTGTTACTCTTCATTATCTATCTATCTATCTATCTATCTATCTATCTATCTATCTATCTATCTATCTATCTACTAATATGTCTGCTTCTCTTCATTATCTATCTATCTATCTATCTATCTATCTATCTATCTATCTACTAATATGTCTGCTTCTCTTCATTATCTATCTATCTATCTATCTATCTATCTATCTATCTATCTATCTATCTGTTTCTCTTCATTATCTATCTATCTATCTATCTATCTATCTGTTTCTCTTCATTATCTATCTATCTATCTATCTATCTATCTATCTATCTATCTATCTATCTATCTATCTGTTACTCTTCGTTATCTATCTATCTATCTATCTATCTATCTATCTATCTATCTATCTGTCTGCTTCACTTCATTATCTATCTATCTATCTATCTATCTATCTATCTATCTATCTATCTATCTATCTATCTATCTATCTATCTATCTGTTTCTCTTCATTATCTATCTATCTATCTATCTATCTATCTATCTATGTTTATTCAACGTTATTTTTAGTAGGTGCACTTGTTTGAATTGGTATTTGTTTTTTAAACGATTTTCTTAAACAGTCAATTACTAGCCGCCTTTTTTCTTTAGTAGCACTTCTCGATCTAGGCCGGTTGATATTAATTTCACTGCTTAAGAAACTAAATAAAACATTGATGTCAACTCGAACATGCGTACCCATTGGATATATATATATATATATATTAAAGATAACAAATCCTTGTCTTATGCCTTTGGTCTGTCTGAAAAATTGAAATGGACAAATTCTGTATTAGTTTTTTGGCAGGTTGATTTTTTAAAAACTTTCACAGTTAAATTTCTATTACTGACGTGAGCTCAGTCTACACTGGGGTGATAAGACAGACGACTTATATCTTCGTCTGCCGAAATAGGCTATTCCCCATATGATTTTGGTTTTTATTGTTTATTAAATATATATATATATATATATATATATATATATATATATATATATGTATAAAAGTGAACATTGAAGTCAAAACTCAGAGGCGACAGGCTTTTTCATACTAGACGCATGCTACTCAGGCGCGACGATTGCGTTTAGCATGAAACAGCATGTCGCCTCTGAGTTTTGACTTCAATGTTCACTTTTATATTTAGATACGCTCTATCTCTGATATTGAGCACTTTATCCCATAAGTGTAGCACACCGTAGTAAAACACACACACACACACACACACACACACACACACACACACACACACACACACACACACACACACACACACACATATATATATATATATATATATATATATATATATATATATATATATATATATATATATATATATACAGGGTGTCCATAAAGTTCGTGTGCACGTTAAAATCTTTAAAAAATGTTATAAAGTTTAATGTACCTAGTTTTAAGTATAGCTAAAATAACTAATGTGATTTCAGGCATTACTGTAAATCAGTTGGCAAATGTTTTCCGTGAACTGCAAAATCGTATTACCCTTTGCATTGGTAATGATGGAGGACATGTGGAAACTTAAATAAAATTTCAATAAAACCTTAAAAAATATAGATTTACTTCTTTCTAATGCTTTTTACAAATTATTTCTATAGCAAACACAAATAAAGTTATAATTTTTTAAAGTGCACACGAAGTTTATGGACACCCTATATATATATATATATATATATATATATATATATATATATATATATATATATATATATATATATATCGTCCTTATCCTCCTTGGGTGTACCCATACGGATTACCTAGTTTTTCGTAAACTAAATATATATATATATATATATATATATATATATATATATATATATATATATATATATATATATATATATTGTGAAGACAAGATGGATGATAGTAAATCTGGAAAATATGCTTGTAAGTAATCAAAACTTAAGTCTATAATTCTCCAATTTAGGACTATATAGGTTCGCCTATCGTCCGGTTCACACTTCTTCCCATTTTTATTTTAATAGGATTAGAGGTTTATGTCTTGTTTCCTGTTTAGGATTGGTGTTCTAGTTCCTTTTGACGTCTACTTCAACTCTCTATTCCTCACGTCTCTCACTACTCGTTTCCTTCTCTCTCAGTAGGAGTAGATAGGTACGCCTATCATCCAGTTCACATTCGCGCCCCCAGCCTTTTGAACAAGAGCATAGGTTTATCCCTTGTTTCCTGATAGGATTAGGTTTCCGGTTGCTTCCAATGTCTATTTCCACACTATGAAATGTTTTTCACTAATTAAATCTTGACCTCTTTAAGGCTAGGGTTAGCCGTTGACTTTCCTGCATAGCCCCAAGAATTTCAATTATTGCCCTTACTTGCGCTAACAAAACACCACATAGTAAGCCTCTACCTTGTGTGGCTTTTGGGCCTTGTATTGTGTGAACATTATTATAAAAACTTCATCAAAATATGTGCTCGCTTAAAGATGCGTCTGCTTTGTTTCAATTCCTCATCACAAGTGCTTGGAAAAATATGCAACTATCTTAGCCACCAAGTAGGCAACCTAGACATTTCATATCTTTTCTCAAATATAATTCCAGTGAAGATCGAACTTAGTAACAATGTCCTCACTCATCATCGCTCTATGTTTGTTTTGGTTTTACGGCATATCAACACCTCAATGGGTTATTTAATGCCGACAAAATTTTTATTGTTGGCAATATATTTTTTATCAAATCTATTTCTGGTAATATTTTTTCCTTCAAAAATTCCATTTCTGGTAATAATTTTCTTTCAAATATATATTGCTGGTAATATTTTTCTTTTTTTCAAAAATGTATTGCTGGCAACATTTGGTTTTCAAAAATGCATAGCTGGCAACATTTGGTTTTCAAAAATGTATTGTTGGCAACATTTGGTTTTCAAAAATGTATTGCTGGCAACATTTGGTTTTCAAAAATGTATTGCTGGCAACATTTGTTTTTCAAAAATGCATTGCTGGCAACATTTGGTTTTCAAAAATGTATTGCTGGCAACATTTGGTTTTCAAAAATGTATTGTTGGCAACATTTGGTTTTCAAAAATGTATTGCTGGCAACATTTGTTTTTCAAAAATGCATTGCTGGCAACATTTGGTTTTCAAAAATGTATTGTTGGCAACATTTGGTTTTCAAAAATGTATTGTTGGCAACATTTGGTTTTCAAAAATGTATTGTTGGCAACATTTGGTTTTCAAAAATGTATTGTTGGCAACATTTGGTTTTCAAAAATATATTGCTGGCAACATTTGTTTTTCAAAAATGCATTACTGGCAACATTTGGTTTTCAAAAACGTATTGCTGGCAACATTTGGTTTTCAAAAATGCATTGCTGGCAACATTTGGTTTTCAAAAATGCATTGCTGGCAACATTTGGTTTTCAAAAATGTATTGCTGGCAACATTTGGTTTTCAAAAATGTATTGCTGGCAACATTTGGTTTTCAAAAATGTATTGCTGGCAACATTTGTTTTTCAAAAATGCATTACTGGCAACATTTGGTTTTCAAAAATGTATTGCTGGCAACATTTGGTTTTCAAAAATGCATTGCTGGCAACATTTGGTTTTCAAAAATGCATTGCTGGCAACATTTGGTTTTCAAAAATGCATTGCTGGCAACATTTGGTTTTCAAAAATCTATTGCTGGCAACATTTGGTTTTCAAAAATGTATTGCTGGCAACATTTGGTTTTCAAAAATGCATTACTGGCAACATTTGGTTTTCAAAAATGCATTGCTGGCAATATTTGGTTTTCAAAAATGCATTGCTGGCAACATTTGGTTTTCAAAAATGCATTGCTGGCAACATTTGGTTTTCAAAAATCTATTGCTGGCAACATTTGGTTTTCAAAAATGCATTGCTGGCAACATTTGGTTTTCAAAAATCTATTGCTGGCAACATTTGGTTTTCAAAAATGCATTGCTGGCAACATTTGGTTTTCAAAAATCTATTGCTGGCAACATTTGGTTTTCAAAAATGCATTGCTGGCAACATTTGGTTTTCAAAAATCTATTGCTGGCAACATTTGGTTTTCAAAAATGCATTGCTGGCAACATTTGGTTTTCAAAAATGCATTGCTGGCAACATTTGGTTTTCAAAAATGTATTGCTGGCAACATTTGTTTTTCAAAAATGTATTGCTGGCAACATTTGTTTTTCAAAAATATATTGCTGGCAACATTTGGTTTTCAAAAATGTATTGATGTCGTGATGGTAATAATTTTTTACAAATAATTTCTGGTATTAAAATCTATTTTTACACTTTCATAGTGTTTTGACCCCAGTTGAAATTCCATTGAATAAGGTTTTGTTAAAACACGTATAGCTGCTAATATTTTTCTTTTTTTAAACGTATAGCTGGCAATATTATTTTTCAAATATGTATAGCTGGCAATATTATTCTTCCAAAAACATATAGCTGGTAATATCATTTCTCAAAAAAGCACTGCTGGCAACATTATTCTTTCGAAAACGTATAGCTGGTAATACTATTTTTCCCAAAACGTATAGCCGGCAACCTTATTTTTTCAAAAACGCCCTTTCTGTTGGACGTAGTTTATCGCCGTACCCAGTATGAGGACGTAGTTTATCGTCGTACCCAGGACGCTCATCGCTCTATGGCTGGCTCATCTGTTATCTAGCATGGTTTAAGAATGTATTGAGTTACTTAGTGAATATTGTGCAGCTAGCGTAATGGCTAACGGTGCGCAATCGGTGAGCTGAGTTTAAATTCTGAACTAGTCTGTTGCATTCAATTTCGCACTAATAACCTTGGGAAAGACGCTAATTCGTTTTCTCGCCCTCTGGATATGATGATTTAAATATCAGGTTAAACTGGACTTTGAAGCCTTGAATGACAATCTAAGAGAAGTACTCTTCCGAATTCAAAACCATAAATGAGGAAAGAGGGCATGGAAAATTTGATACTCACAGGACAATTTGAAGGCAAGGGTGACAGAGGAAAACAAAAGCTAAGCAAAGTATTAAGAAACAGAAAAGTTTCGTTAGAAACAAAGAAAAGAGTATTGAACTGTTGCGTTATATCAATCCTTTTGTATAGTAGTGATTGCTAGACAACCTTCGCACGGATGACAAGGAGACATGAGGTGGCCGAAATGTGGTTCTACAGAAAGATGCTGAGGATACCATGGACAAAACTTGTGAGCAACAACGAAGTTTTTGGGAAAATGGAAACAAGAAGCACTTATACTTAACATCAGAAAGAGACAGTTGAGGTTTCTGGGGCACATAATGAGGACAGAGGGCTTGGAAAATTTGATACTCACAGGACAAATTAAAGGTGAGAGGGACAACGCATCACCTACCTAGCGAGCTTATGTAAGTGGTTGGCAGGACAGGGGTTAGGGGAGATAATAAGAAGACAAAACTTACTGAGCTGGAATGTATAGGAAATTGTGGAGAGCCATGATCACCTACGGCATGAAGGGACACGGTACACAGAAGAAGAAGAGTAGGAAACGAAACCTATTCCGCTATCTTACCCCCAAAATGCCTAGAAATTCCCAAATAATAAAGAAAAGGAATGTATGGAGGATCACCTACATCCTGAACGAACATGAAATTTAAAAAGAAGACGTCAAAAAATTCTCTAATTTTTAGCCTTGGTTGGCAACTAGTCTAAGAGAAGGATTATTCTAAATTTATAACTATGGAGTAAGCAACGGGAAACCACTCATCTATTATTCATAAGAAGTAATGAAAATTCTCAGATAAAGAAGAAAATGAATCTTTGCTGAATCCCGATTGTCTACGTCCTGAAGGGACATGGCATTGAAAAAAAAATTGAAAGAAATATTTTAGCAATGATATATTATAGAAGCAAGCTAACCACAGAATCAGGTCCATTTTGGTCACCAGTAAGGATTGAACTATTCCAGAGGATGAATGTCTACAAGACTAACTTATCTACCACAGCGACATCAGGTTGAGAAGGAAGTTATGGAAGCCAATCTTATATGTATGTATATATAGATAGTGATGTTCTTATGTTGAAAGTATGGTGTTTCCAGTAAGGATCGAACTCACTATTCAGTCTTTCATATATATATATATATATATATATATATATATATATATATATATATATATATATATATATATATATATATATATATATATATATATATATATATATATATATATATATATATATATTGTTACACCCAATATATATATATATATATATATATATATATATATATATATATATATATATATATATATATATATATATATATATATATATATATATATATATATTGGGTGTAACAGCAAAATTGTCCAAATCGTGTAACAGCAAATTGTTAGATCAAGATTTGAAGCGTTTGTATCTTAGAAATGATTAAAGATATCTTACTGGAATTTCCGAGGTTTTTATGACACTACTGGACTCGACTTTGAGCAATAAGGATGTATAATTTACTCTCCAAGCTTAGCAGAAGAATCGTGATGAAATCGGTCATAAACGAAAATGACGTATTCTTCATTAATTAATCATAACTAAGGGTTGGAAGCTCATGACGGATTGAAATAAAGTTCACACACACACACACACACACACACACACACACATATATATATATATATATATATATATATATATATATATTTCCAGGATCATTTTCCAACTTATTCAATATGATTTTCGCCCTCTCTAACCTTCTAACTTTTTGTCCTGGAATAACGACATGCCTCACAGCTTTCACGTATGATTTCATTTTCAAGTCTTTTTTCACTGATCTTTGGACCGTCATAGTTGAAACCCGGCTCTCACGTGCCAAACATTTTATGGATTGAGTTGGATCTTTTCTAATTGATCTCTTTAGTTCTAAGTTGAAATGATGATTCCTCTTCCTGTTGTGAGTCCCTGATCCAGTTTTCCACTCTACGTTTCCCGCATTTTAAAAGTTATTCATCGTTCTCTGGATGGTTCTTGAATGAATTTGAAGATGGAATCCAGAGTATCAATGTTGTTACCATTACTGAAGGCCTGAATATTTTTTCCTCTCACCATTGCTTATTTGGGAAGATAGTGGAGCTGACACAAAACGATTTTAAACTTCTCTTTCTAGCTGAATAACTCAAAGGGTCTTTCAGTGATTCTTACGACAAATGGTGTCAAGATGGCTAAACGTCTTATCTGGAAACCTGGAATAAAGAAAATCAATTAGTGTAGTGGTATTTTAGATGTTAAACATTTTGTGGGATGGACAATTATGCTGCTACACCCGGTATAATATATATATATATATATATATATATATATATATATATATATATATATATATATATATATAAACCATTTCACCAAAGCAAAGCGATAATACCACCAAGAGGGAAGAGATTGTAAGAAGTGAAAGAGAATGAGAAGAATTAAGAAGAAAGAACCAGAAACCCAATTCTGAACAGGAATCAAGGGATAAACCTCTACCTCAGTTCAAAAGACGAGGGAGGAGTGTGAACCGGGCGATAAGTGAACCTGTCTATGCCAAAGTATATATTGTAAAAAAGGAGACATCAGGTAAACTACAAATTTCATTAAGATTTTTTACTGATTTACTTATTTTCCCTAATGGTTTTAAAAATAACGTAAGTTTGTATATTTTCAATTTGGCAGTAGAATAGCTTGTAGCAAGTTTATCTATGTCGTTATTTGATATTATTTGCGAGTTATCAGTCTTTGAATTCTAAATATTAACTGGCAACATATCCATCCTGTCTGTCTAGGATATTCTGCTAACGTCCGCTAGGTGGCGCTGTATAAAGCGGTAACAAAAAGGATATATAAAAAAACTTTTATTCTCTTCTATCTCGTATCAACCTCAAGTTGTCATAGTGTCAAAATGTTTCGCTTCTCCACTATGGGGGTGATTTCGTTGTTCCTGGGCAAACCACGTGTAGCATTACATACAACATTTCACAATACTGACACAAAACTATCTCCTCTTGAAAAAAAGCTCATGCTACCACAATGTGTCTTCAATGCAATTTACTACATAAATACATAGCTCCTTCCGACAGAAGGAAATTTCAACGAACGAGTCATCGCTGCTATAGACATATGACTCTCACTACAAACTGCCGTTACAATATTTATTCATTTTATTATTTTATTCTCACTTTGCCGGCATAATTACTTTGAGAGAGTGCATTGACAAGACAAAGTATTCCCATTTATTATGTTTTAGAAGTGAAGTAAATTAATTCATTTATTTTGAGATTGTTGAAATCTTGTTAGGCGCAGGTGACACACGGTTAAACTAAACGCGCCTCCATTTGAATACTAACTCTGTGTTCCCATCAATACATTCGAATCCTAATTCTACAATACCCAAGTGGACGAACTTCAACTGCGATATGCAAGGATTACACCCTTCTTAGTGTGCTTATATCTATCTATCTATCTATCTATCTATCTATCTATCTATCTATCTATCTATCTATCTATCTATCTATCTAATGAACAGACCGATATAGATAGACAAGAATGGAGAGTTCCATGTCTATACGTCCATATGCAAAAGCTTAGAAAAACTGAAATAAACTTAAGTTAGAGATCTGCGTACCATTTATATGATGCCCAGCGCTCAGTCTTGCACTAATAAATGAAAGTGGCTTAGTTAACGGTTTTTTGGAGATTGAGCTGGCAGGACCAATTCAGCCGACTTGTAAGATGTCATCGAGGACTCAAATCTGATTCGTCCGCACATAGCAAGGGTAGAGGTAAGAAAAAAAATACCGACAGAGATGCAAATAAAACCAGTTTTACAATGTCGACACGGTTATTGCAATTCTTGGCTTGTTGTTTGTCGCAGGCGTTGAGCCTGATAAGTAGTATTGAGTAAATATTTGCAGGAGGTTGACTTGTTAGCTTTAGGAGCCGTTAATATATCCTCGCTCCAGTTTTGGAGAGACCAACTGAAAAGTCAGACAGTATTTAAGATGATGGTAGGATGGTAAGCCCTTTAATAAATTGCGTACATTTGATTCATTTTTTTACTAGTATTTCAAGTTAATTTCAGTTCATTCACTTCAGGTCGTAGTTTTAGTAGTAGTAATATTATTTTGAATTTTCATTAGATGCAGGGCCGGTGAGTACTACAAAATAGACCCCCACCTCGACTGTGGAGAGCCTGATTGGTGGGAGAGGCGGGCAGTGGTTTGTTCCCCTTGCTATCTTACCACCATTTGTTTTTTTTTCTAATACATTTATATACGTTACAAATTAAACTAAACACGATTGACTATGAAACATTTTTATCGCGGATTTGGACGTCATTCTGGGGTCTTTTTCCCTTTTTGCCATATCCGTAAATTTGTTTTGCTCATGCTAAGTCTCGAATAAACTCTATATAAAAATTCAATATTTTTTATCCGCAACTAGCAGCTATACCCAGCTGGTCGATCGGAAAAAGCGTTCAATTAGAATGGAGCAAAAACAGCACCATGTTTAGATGTAACATTGTAAAAGAGTTTATCTTTTTCAATTACTTTAAAGTAATTTCATTAAAAACATTTTGAATTAAAAACATTTTGAATTTTGAATTAATGCAGTTACTGATATAACAGAAGTAGTCTGTATTTATTCAATCGAAGTTAGCCGAGGACATGAAGAGGTAAAACAGGCAACATGAAGACCCACTTCAGACCACAATTATTTTGGAGTTTTTGAAATTCAATTTGTCTGTGTGCTACCAGGGATGTAAAAGAGGATACATTTATACAGCAATTGTTAAGTTTGATGAAAATTGGTTGAAAGATCAACGATAAATAAGAAAGAAACCAGTAAAAATCGCCATTTTTCGCTATTTACGCTAGTTTTCACTATATGGGTGGACACAATTATAAAAGTTAAATGACTGTTAAACAATCAAATTATTGTTGGCTACAATTGAGATAAGTTTGTATTAGATTGATTGAAAATTGAGGGAATTTTTAGTTTAAAATTTGTGTTGAAATCGATTTGTGTTGAAATCGATTTTTCGTTTTCCGCTAAACGCAGTGGCGTAGAAATAAAAAATAGGTATCATTGAGCCCGCCATGATATAAGTAACCTACATACCGAGCTTGAACGAAATCGGAGGAAAAAAGTTGAATTTATCGATTTTTGCTCGGCTTTATCGATTATTGATTTGCTAATAATTATCGATTTTTTACGCTAAGAAACTATCCCTTACATTGTACAATGTATACACCAAGTTTGGTCAAAATCGGCTGGATGGATCTCGAGTGAAAAGGTATCCCACAGACAGACAGACAGACATCCTCTGTTTTATATATATATATATATATATATATATATATATATATATATGTGTTCAATGTGTTAGAATTATTCAACTCTGTAGCAAGAAAAATGTCAAGTTGATGTTAAAAATTGCCGCAAAACATTGTTTATTTAATATGGAAATGATCCCATTATGAAATTTCTTCAATTTGTATTTAGATACACTGTATTTATTTTTAATTTTTCTAGTGGAATTGTTCACCTCTATTGCATTTGATCCATTATTGTATATGTTGCAATGGAATGTCTCACACTCCCTATCGCCTATGTGCACTGACTATATCAGTAGCTATACATAGTGAGCACAGGATATATCCTGGGGGTTTGTTTCGGGAATTACTAGCCTGTCACCCGATTCCCTGTCTTTCAGTATTCTCTTATAATCTTTTACAATAAACCTCTCTTCTTTCATCTACGCACGTGTTGCTGTTCCTTTACTCGAGTATCACCTTTGTTTGTAAACTCTTTAAGGATACAACAGGATATAATTAAGCTACAAATAAATTTGTATTTTATATGAATACTACCTTATGAAAATTGTGATGTCTTAGATTAGGGGTGGGGGTGAGGGGTTGTAAAAGACCATTACATTGGATGAATCATTGTCAACTATTATTAAATTCATCGTAATTTCAGTTAGGCTTACGGCCACATCACGTTGGAACACTAGTTTCCGTATGATCACCGAAGTTAAGCAATGTTGAGCCTGGCCAGTACCTAGATGCGTGACCGCTTGGGAATAGCAGGTGCTGTAAGATTAGATGTGTGGGTGGCATGATGGATCAATTTTGTTAATCGGAGAGTCGGGTTCCAATTCTGTTGGGTTCGTTATATTCACTTATGCGCAAATAGCCCTGGTTTTATGCGCAAATGCTCTAGGTATATTCTCTGGTTTTAAATAACCTGTAAAGGGTTGAAAAACCGTAGTAAACGCATCAATCAATCAGTTAAGTTCACTTAATTCATGGCGGTCCCGAGTTCGGCACTTGAAAATTACACACTTTCCGTTGATACGATTCAATCAATGATCTGGAAAAATGTGGTGATTATATCCACGTTAATACGCCTTGATTCAACCCTAGATTTATGGAGGATTAATATTAAGTCACGTGTGCTCAAACGAACTGGACGAAAGCTTTTGAAGAGAAAGAAACACACACACACACACATACACACACACACACACACACACACACACACACACACACACACACACACACACAAAAACATGTACTGTTTAAATATATTTCATATCCAAGTAGAGAAAATAAATATAGAAAGAAAAGTGTTTGGAGACAATGTGTATCTGCGGACTTAGCTTGAGCTTGTCGCAGTTAGCTCCTCCTCATCTCCTTAATCCTTCAACAGGGGTCTTTCTCCCACGAGTATAAATACTGGCTGACCTTTCGCCTCTTTCTCTTTTTACGGCTTACGCACACGTGCGGCCAGCTGCCTCGACTCAGGCCTTGGGCCGCAACCTCGCGCGTGAGGTGAGGTAAAAAACAAACAAACTTTCCTTTTTTTTTTTAACTGATTCCAATATGTGACCTCTCACACATACAGCGTTTCCCATATTCTGGGAACACGCTAAAAACAATATACGCGTTCGTACGGACACTCAACACACTCACCATAACTTCTCCATACAACACTCTGTAACCCTTCATGTCATTGTAATTTGTTATTAATATATATTTGTTTGCATACATGTATATCGTTCTTGTTTGTTTCTTTATCTTCTTTGGACTCCATTATAGTCCAACATTCTTATGTAGCTGGACCGCCCAGCAGGAAATCTTAACCCAGAGATATCATCTTCACACCCCGCACGGACCACTACAAGCTAAAAGTCGTCCAGGTATCGTATCAACAGAATCTTGTTGAAGAAAAGGTTTCTTTCAAAGCACGATTAAATGATAAAGATAGGAGTAATGTTTCTTAAGGTTGCTGGCTTCTTTCTTCCATAACCTGATGTCGCTGCCTAGGGCTAGTGCTGGAGGGAGAAGCTTACTACGTGCTGCATGAATAACGTCGTGGAAGAATAAGTGGCGATGCCTTTTGAATTTGGCGTTTATATATCGTATATTAAAGAGGCAATGATAAGCTCGATAAGCACAAGTATCTTGTAAATTGGCACTTTACAATAAAAAAAGTGCTCTTACCAGCTGCAACAGCAAAATAAGGCTTAGATCTTTGGAAGTTAGTCGGACCGAGAACTTTTCAACACTTTTTCATTGTTATATTATCTTCATTTTATTTTAAAAATATTAAATGAAGCATTATTAACTATTTTTGACGGTTATTCTAAATGAAATTTTAATTTTAGTTACTTTTCATCTACTCAAACCGTCAGTCTACGATCATTAGCAAACAGAGCTGACCGGAAGAAAAATTTTTAGCCTCTTTAGTGACAAAGTTCACCTCAATCTTTGGGAAGTCGTAAGGCCGAGAATTTTCAACACACCTCCGTGGTTGCATTTGTTGTGCGGGAATATATCGTTTAAAATGTATGCAGCATGCGACAGCATAAATATATGAAAATTTCAAACACAACACAAAAGTCTTCGTATAAAAATAGTTATATATATATCTATATATATATATATATATATATATATATATATATATATATATATATATATATTATATTCGAAATTCTTAATGCAAAGTTTGCATATATCTACTTGCAAAAGACTGGGTACCAAAATCAATATAAATTTTGTACTTATCTGTTTAGTTGTTACGAGCGTGAACGTTTGCGTCTTTGTACCGTAACTACAAGGAGCAAAAAGAGGAAGACTGACTTTCCCTCTCGTGCGTATCTCGTCAGGTCACATGACTGTTTTTTATTTTTTTATTCTCGCGAATTTTTATAATTCCCGTATTTTCCGGCTTACAAGATATTTTTTCTTAAAAAAATACCATTAAAAATACGTGTGCGCCTTCCAAGACGAATGTAAGGCAACGCTCATGCTCAAGTAAGCTTGGACGGTCATTACACTATGTTAGCTATCTATCTAATTCAGCCCTTTATATGATGCAACCTCAGTACTTAGCTGTTACAATTATTTCGAAGACTATAAACCTTTCTGGAGCCGAGCCACAACCTTAAACATGCTTTGTTTACTAGCAGCGGCGTGAGCCTTTCTGCTCTTAACTAGTATGCCATTGCCATACAAATAAAATCGGACGAGTGATTAATGTAAACAATACGTGGCGCTAGTATGTGAGAGACGCATGGTGACTGTGTTGTGGTATGAGAATGATTTTTTTTCTTAAAAATGTATTTCCATTATTAGGGTGCGTCTTCCAAGCCGCAGCGTCTTGTAAGCCGAAAAATAAGGTAATTTTTATTGCTATTTTTGTTTTAGGTCAAGGGGAGATAACTTTTAGTCCCTTGCTACACACTATTAGCCTCTTTTTTTTTTTTTATCTAAATTAAATTTTGATAGATGAAACATTGTCACCTATTAATAATTTTTGTTAGTATTTCTTTAATCTTAGTTTTAGTTAGATTTCATCGGTACTACTTAGTACCGATGAAAAAAGTTAGATTTCATCGGTACTACTTAGTCAATCTATGGCCACTATTAATCAGTTCTGATAGGAAATGAAGAAAAACCAACAAACTAGCATCCATTTCATGTGTGTGTGTTTTAATGTTGTAAGTCTTATCAGGTGAACACATTCGTTTAGATTGAAAATGCGATATAAATAAATCCGCTTTTTGTAGAAAAAAATTTTTGACATCAAATTTAATTAGGTACCTCCATGAAAATCGATAAAAAAGAGCATAGCATGAGAAGAACGGCATGAAACTTGACGAAAAAATTTTTTTATCATAAATTTCATTATTAAGATGAAATATCAAAGTAAATTTTGATTATATTTTGAAATTTTTTTACTCATTAAAAGTTAAAAATTTTGTTTTATTTTTGTCAGCTAATTACTAAAAAACTTGTTAAATTCCTCGTTTAAAAATCGTCCAAAAATCAATTATACGTTTTACAAAATTTATTTGAAGAAAATTAGAAAATTTAAAGTTTATTTAATATACAGGGTGTCCATAAAGTTCGTGTGCACTTTAGAAAATTTAAAACTTTATTTGTATTTGCGATAGAAATAATCTGTAAAAAATGTTATAAAGTTTAATGTACCTAGTTTTAAGTATAGCTAAAATAACTAATGTGATTTCAGGCATTACTGTAAATCAGTTGGCAAATGTTTTCCGTGAACTGCAAAATCGTATTACCCTTTGTATTGCTAATGATGGAGGACATGTGGAAAGTTAAATAAAATTTCAATAAAACCTTAAAAAATATAGATTTACTTCTTTCTAATCCTTTTTACAAATTATTTCTATCGCAAATACAAATAAAGTTATAAATTTTTTAAAGTGCACACGGACTTTATGGACACTGTATTTTGAAAAAAGCTTTTACATACTTTCTTTGCAGAAAAGGGTTGTTTAAAATAAAAAGGAGCCGATCTTAACATCGTTGGCGATTGACAAGTGCTGAGTGATGACATTCATCACGTATTGACAGCTAACGTAAGTTTCGTGTTATCATACGGAAGGACAGAATTGACGTAATCTTTTTTTTTAAAGTGAACCAGCTTATGTAGTACCTCGTAATTATTAAATAATAAAAAAAAATTTCAGCATTCCAATTTTTTTTACTTTTTATTTTTTTTTAGTACTGTAGCTTTCACCATACGTTTATTGATACTATCTGGAGAAATTATAAACACTATAAAAAAAAATAAAATAAAAATACAAGTACTGAGGGCTACTATATCCCCCTAAACTTAAATAAAGTCAATTCAGATCTACCATGATAAAAAAAATTCTATCCTAAGTAAAAATCATCACAAACATATGAAAAGTCATTGTGCCACAGCCTATTTTCTCTGAGAAAAAAAAATGGATTTTTCATATTTTTATAGGGATAAAATATTGAAAAATGACTTCTGTCATCATCTGAACAAAATATCAAGGAAACTTTTGATCTGAACCCCATGAAACTAAGTATTTTCTAAAAACAAACAATGTTCTTACATTTAAAAGTAAAATTGGTTGGTGTAAATGACTCAAAAAATATCAGCGATAAGGAAAATAGTGTTCAAATTAAGCCAAAATTGACTTTGACATGACTGGGTCAAAGGCCAGCCAGCCGGCAATAACAAGCTGTCATCAGCTTGTAACAAATCCCACCACTTACAAGATAAGAGCAAAGAGTGAGAAAAAGCGGGGAAACATTGGTAAGGAGGGCTTGATACCTTTTTTTATTTTTTTTATTTCAAGTCTATGTTTGAACAATGGCTTGATGTGTTTTTTGTTTTTTAACATCTTGTAATCCGGGTGATGACAACAACACTTAAGGAATAATTATGAGCAGCAGGCAGAATGGACCGAGGACTGAGAGGGAATACTGGAAAGTTGTTTTGTAATATGTTCACAAATAACATGAAAAACTTCACATGAAGTGACATAGGTTTGTGTAGCACATTGTTAGAATTCACAATGATCACTGAGATAGTTGGCTTAAGATGTTGTTCAATTTCTTTTAATTAGTAAAAACGCTAATTCAAAATGCTCAACATGTACTTCGCACGAAGAATTTGCAATAATGAAATGGACGTTCAGCGGAAAACGCTTAAATACTACACTCAATCCACGTGACGTTTTATTGCTTTTGATCTTCCGTACTTTTTAATTACAGCCGTTTTATGCACACAACATTACATTTCTTAATTAGTGTGGGTCTTCTGATTGGTTGAAGCGATACAATTTACAATGCTGTAAAAAAAAAGAAGATCTATCTCATAACGCCATTTACGAAACTGAATGCCGTTTTCACTAATTTTATAATATTTTAACAACTTAAATGTAAAATAATTAAAGAACTAGCAAATAATTGTATTAAAAATTAATTTTCATCGAAAAAGTTTTTTGCTTTCAGAAAATATTGTCCATTTTCATAAAAACAACTAAAAGCATTTGAAATTAAATAACATCTTTGTTTATTGAGTTTTGTATGTTACAATTCAGAGCTGATTTTCAGGTAGGGGAGGGTCCAATTAAAAAAAATGCATAATTTGCTTTCCTCAAAGGCTTGTGCTTTTAATATAATCACTAAACTGAATGCGATTGAATTTCTCGAGTTTTCATAAAATTAGTTAGGGGTGGGTGGGTAATAAATATAAAAAAATATATTTTTACCTTGACTTTAAAAAAAGAAAACATATTTATAATAATTTCCATCATTTGTGAATAGTTTCTGAAAATGTCATTAACATCCGACAATTATTTTTATCTTTGCAAGATTTTCCAAATTAATGTCTGTCATAAAAAAAAACAGTGCTAAAAATTGTATATGTTTATTTAGTAGTTCCGGTGATACAAAGAGAACAAGGTTTTATAATCAAAAGTTAGAATGTTCTAAAAAGAAGGAAAAATTTAAAAAAAATGACGTCTTTTTCATCATGCTATGTCTTTTTTTTTTTAGCGATCTCATGGAGGTACCTAAATTTAATTAAGTGGATTTACAGCCGGCATGAGTTTTTTGAAAAGCTCGCTTTCTTTTCCTTGCGACCTCACGTGCCTTTTTATTCCATCCGTAAAAGACGCGGCATATAAGTACTTCAGAGACATTAACTGGAGGCGATGTTTAATTATCGGTAGCTCAAACGATGAAGTTTATTTCTTTTCTGCAGCGATCCAAAAAAAGAAAACGTAAAAAAACACTTCTATAGATTTAAATTTCAAGGAAATGAAAACTGATTTTCTAATGTAAGGGACATTACTCTGACATTACTCTGATTAATATGTTCATATTAGCTGAAGTCAATTCCCTTGCACGCTTTATGGCGTTGGATTAAGACCTGACTCTATTTCCTCTCTCCCATTCTCAGCTAATAGCAGAAATAGGTTTCTCTAGTTTTAAATGGTGCCCCAGTGACAGCAATACATTCAAAACCGTAGAGCAGGTAAGAGGAAACCATGACACTATATTTGCCAACAATTAATGATAATTTATATCTTAAGGATAAAGGAATCTGTGGAGAGCCATGGTCGCTTACATACTGACGGACATGCATAACAACATTAAGTCTTGAAAAATTTGAATTATTGTCTAAAACTTAAAAATCAAAGCAACATAATGTTTTTATATTCAACAAATGTAATGGGATTGGTTTAGCTAATAGGTAATTAGCATAAAGAGGGCTATAATTATAGCCCACGGGCAACTTTGAGTCAGTGTATTTTGGAAATTTTTGTTGACAGAAATTTAACATAAGGTGAGAAGAGATCTTTCAACGACTTCGGTATTAGATATGATATGTTCTTTTGATGTCTTGGGTCGGTGGCGCCTGTGGACGGGGTGGTCGGTAAATTTGTTGCCGCGCTTTGTCATGGAATTTGGAAGCTGAAAGCGAGTCCTTTGTATCAGAAGATTTTGTCTTCAGTCAGAATTTTATCCTCGGACGATAAAGACGTGTTTATTCTGACTCCGTGGTGAACTACTCTAGTTTGCCACGTATTTTAATGTTACCTTAAATAATTCGAATTACAGTATCGAATTATTTTCCTTTAAAGATTATAGGATTAATATTTATTTAGCTTTTAATAGCTATATTACTGATTTTATTTATGGATGGGAACAGGGGAGTGTGAGTTTTCGCATCGAAGGGCTTTGTTGGAAAAATGAATTGGCTTCGGTAGAAATCCGTAGCTAAGATTTGTTTATATTTGAGAATCTTTGAAGAAAAAAGATTTCGTGAGCTTCGGTAGAATTCCGTAGCTAAGATTTGTGAAATTTGGAAGAAAAGAAAATCTACGGCTACTAAGTTTGATCATCATATCAAAATGGCGTCACCTGGCGGTGACCTTTTGAACACAGAAGAACCTGAAAACGTAAAAATGCTTTGAGTCACGAGCCAGAATAACAAATAATTACGATGAAGTACAAAGCGAAGATAGTTCGATTGAGTATGTAGTTGAACAAGAAAGCAGGACAGAGGAATCAATGGATGATGAAAGTTCATCGGAAGACTCGGAGTACGAAACACGAGACACAATAAAAGAACTAGATCAAGGTCTCCCATAACGAGATATTTCGTGAAACCAGTGAGCTGGGGAGGGAATGTAGGAGAAGGCGTAGGTCTACGCAGGGCGTGAAACCCAAAAGATTCAGGGAGATGTAATGGGATTGGTTTAGCTAATAGGTAATTAGGATAAAGAGGGCTATAACTATAGCTCACGGGCAACTTTGAGTCAGTGTACGTAGAATATCTACGGCTACAAAGTTTGATTATAATACAGGGTGTCCATAAAGTTCGTGTGCACTTTAGAAAATTTATAACTTTATTTGTATTTGCGATAGAAATAATCCGTAAAAAATGTTATAAAGTTTAATGTACCTAGTTTTAAGTATAGCTAAAATAACTAATGTGATTTCAGGCATTAATGTAAATCAGTTGGCAAATGTTTTCCGTGAACTGCAAAGTCGTATTACCCTTTGTATTGCTAATGATGGAGGACATGTGGAAACTTAAATAAAATTTCAATAAAACCTTAAAAAATATAGATTTACTTCTTTCTAATCCTTTTTACAAATTATTTCTATCGCAAATACAAATAAAGTTATACATTTTTTAAAGTGCACACGAACTTTATGGACACCCTGTATAATAAAACTCTAAAATTAATTGAATATTGCCGCCATCTTTGACCGCTAAAATACACTACTACTACTACTACTACTACTACTACTACTACTGCTACTACTACTAATAATAATAATAAAATTGATAATAATAAGACATTACAATCACGGCTTCTGATTTTAATTATGTGGAGATATTAACATGTCTTGGTGAATTAAGATGGGCTACAGTAAATATTCTTTTTAGTACCACCGTTTTGTAATTGCCCTTCTTCTTCTTGTTTCTCCTCCTCCTCCTCCTCCTTCTTCTTTTTCTATGTACTGTGTTCCCTGGGGACGTTGGTGATCATGGCTCTCCACAATTGCCTCTCCTTTGTATCTCTTAATAAGTTTTGTCCATTTGTTATCCCCCCTAGAAGCCCTGTTCTACAATCCATTTACTCAAGCTCGCTAGGAGGGTTACGCGGTGTTTTCCTCTGTCACACTTTCCCTCAATCTGTCCTCTGTGTATCAGATTTTCCAAGCCTTCTTTGCTCATTATGTGCCCCAGAAACTCAACTGTCTCTTTCTGATGTTAAGTATAAATGTCCTTCTTGTTTCCATTTTCTCTAAAACTTCGACATTGCTTACATGTCCCGCCCATGGTAGCCTCAGAACTACATTCCTGCTACCTCAAGTTTCCTCTTCATCTGTGAGGAGATTGTACATCATTCACTGCTACTGCTCTGTTCTACGGGGGTGGGTTTTCAACTAATAATATTAAATCAGGAATGAAGAAACAAAGTAGAACAAAGTAAAAAAAAAGAAAAAAAGAAAAAAAAGCGCGAAGCAAAGTCATAACATTGGATAAAAAATCTCAGATTATTTAAGAGAAAATGAATTACTATCAACACGGGGTAAACAGCTTGCCTTGTTTATAAACAAAAAGATGGAAGAGGCGAAAAAAAGAAATGAAAAGAAAAAACACAATTATGCAGCACTTATTTTGATTAACCATGTTACTTAGAACGATTACTTCGCTACTTTTTTTTTTTTTTTTCTCGCTCCAAATCTTCTGTAACCCCCTTGCCTTGATCGATCCACTATCTTTCTCCACATTCTCTCCTTTACCACTCCTATCTGCTCTTCCTCCAAACCTTCTGTAACCCCTTGCGTGCTAGTGGCTTCCAGCCTTGCTTGGGGTGATAAGCTTAAAAAAAAAAAATGATGTACTAAAATAAGTAACCATGTAATCGTTTGAACTTCTCTGAATATCGGTGCAAAAAAAAAAATACTAGATGCTTCCTTTCACACGGTGCACATTAAAATAAGTGTAAATATTTTAGTACCGTTTAACCATAAACACTAGGCTCGTTACATTTTAGATTGTCTTTGTTCGCCATCTTCCAAACCAGTGATTTTACTATAAATTTTCTTTTCATATTTTCATGTTTTGTTTTTTATTGGGTGGGGGGAGGCTTCACTATTTGCCCATAGCTGGAACTCTAACGGGTTTTACCACCCTGGGCCAGGGTTGATTTAGGAATAACAACCATTAAGAGGTGGTTCCACGCTCCTTAAAACATCCAATTTCCCGATCAGAGGCCCTTCTGCCGGATGTAGTTTTGTAATATATGAACTTTATTATGTAAAAATTCAGCTGTTAAGAAAATACCCGCAAATCTGCAAAGAGAATATCAATAAAAGGAATGAGAAAAGGAAAACTTATTTTTCAGCAAAAATAAATGAAATAAGTAAAAAATTAAGATTCTCTCTTTTCATTACTTTTATTAATGAACTTCTATATATAAAATTCTGCAACTTCCGTTTGTCCGTCCGTCCGTCTCACCCTTTAAAATAGCCATACATTGATCGATCGAAACCAAGTTTTGGGGAGAAGTGTGGAGGTTGTGTTAATGAATTAAATTATATTGATGAAAAATTGTTGAGTAAATTAGGCTGCGTGATGAAATTAACAAATTCCTCTCACATTAAATTTTAGTATTAAGCAAACATAGAATAAGGACAACATGAGAAACAACAGTTTTTGCACAACAATGAATGAAATATTTATATAAACAAGAGATACAAACAACTGGAGTAAAGATGTGGTTTTAAAAAGTTCAAACCTCCTTTTATGTTTAGATAAAAAGTTATCAAAGTCCTGGTTTGATAGATTATAAGTTGTTGAATGGTCTGTACAATAATGAGAAAGTGTGTTTGGGTATTATTGTAATTTAAGAAAAAAAATAAACAGTTCAAGTTTGTTACTTAAAGTGGAGAAAGATTGTTTACGACTTACTTTAAGGTTTACGGAATTGTTGCTCTTTGATTTGTTTTAACTTGTTCGAAGAGAATATTCTAGTTGGGGTAAGTGGTTCTGAACAAGCTGTGTTTATGTTAATTGCAATAATTAACTTTCAGCTTGAAAGCGTATGAAAAGATTCGTGTATTAGGTTGAATGTGGAAAACTTGAGTTGATTGTTCGTGATAAAATATTGCTGTGTGAGTGTGTTCTTTCAGGCTGGAATCATGTTAAGGAACTTTAACGTAAAGCCTGGAACTGTGTGACGAGTTCAATAGAATCCGATCGGCGCACTGTCGAAGATGAAAGACGTTTCATATTTTATAGCTAACTTTGGTCACGTGTTAGGCTCGCAGAGGCTTGAAAGATTTTGGCGGAATTATTTTTTTGGTCAGGTCAAGATCTAGGTCGATGTTATTAAATATGTGATCAATTAGAAGTTGAGATTTTCTGAAAATATATATTAAGCTGAATAAATTCTGTAATCCACTTTTTGTACAAAAATTGATGTTGATAAAAAAGGTAGTAGCTGGATGCTAAAGAAGTGTAAGCAGATAAGAAGGTACAAAGTACAGTTGGTTTTACGAAGGTGCGTAACTTAATAAAATAAATCTTTGGGGGAAAAATTAAAAGTTTTAATATTTAACTTACAAAACACTCCCGCTATTTAAAAAAAACAATTTAATGATTAAAATAACAAATACTTATTTAATAAAAATTAAATATTGCTTTTTGCATATCATTTCTTTAAGTTTGTAGATATACAAGAATCTAGTTTCTAGTTCACCCTGCGTTTTTGCGAGAACTATAAACAAATCACAAGGCCAAACGCTTCAAAATGTTGAAAATTCGGCCCAGAAAGAAACATTTAAGCATGACCAGTTGTATGTTGCATGCTCAAGGGTAAGAAATCCTAAGAATTCATTCTTCGCAATTAAAAAAGAAAAAGGAAAAAGAAAATGAAATTTTCTTAAAAAATATTGTTTACCATGAAGTCCTATAAAATTAAATTAATGAAATTATAAAACCACGCAGTAAGGTTTTTCTTAAAGTATTTTCTCAAACAAATGAAGTTATTCAAATTTTATCGATTGGTTTGCGAAATTGAACGAAACGTAGAGTTTGTAAATCTCGACAAAAATGTTAACGATAACTTCAACAATACTAAATACTGCGTGGATTTCAACACACGTTAGAGTGCTGCCAAAAAATCTACTTATAATTTACATCTAGTTTAAAATCTAGTTATATTTCTATCATTCGGACAGTTGTTCTAATCTTTGTTGCTATATTCACGACGTTTCGGCCGTTGTACGTTCCGGTCTTCTACAGGATCTGTCTATATTTCTCAAATGAGGTATTATAATTATATACACTATTTACATCTCTCGGACTGTTGTTCTCATCTTTGTTGCCATATTCACGACGTTTCGGTCGTTGTACGTTCCGGTCTTCTACGGGATCTTGTTGGGTTATTTTGTGTGCATAAGTATACTAGTGAGTAAACCAAAATGAGCTGACTCATTTTATAGTTTACCAAGAAAAGGTTAACCAATCAGAAGACTTGAAATATTCGATCCAATGTGTATAAAGGCGGCCATTTTGTTTTTTTCTTGTCGGAATATCCACTACTAACCAGTCAGACGAAAAGACCTGCAGAACTACGCTTTCCTACTCTCTCCGAATATCCACTGCCAACCTCTGATATGGAAGACCTTAAGAATTCCTGAATAGCTGCTACTAGACATTGTTGCTGTTACATTGAACAAATTACTTCCTACATCGGATTTCTACATTCAAACTACATTAAACGTGTATTACAGGATCTGTCTATATTTCTAAAATGAGATATTATAATTATTTACATTATTTACATTGTTCGGACTGTTGTTCTCACCTTTGTTGTCATATTCATGACGTTTCGGTCGTTGTACGTTCCAACATTCTACAGGATCTGTCTATATTTCTCAAATGAGGTATAGTAATTATTTACACTATTTACATTGTTCGGACTGTTGTCCTCATCTTTATTGTCACTTTCAATTTTTTGGTACACTCCGACCTTCTTCAGCTGTTATTTGTTGGAATGTCGATCCGAACTTGGCGGTAGATTTTAGTTTTAGCTAATTACCTTTGATAAGTCAACTGTCCAAGTTTCTGTTCTTTTTGCTGAAGCCAGAGTTTGAACTCACAACTCTTTACATCAGGTCACTTTTTAGATTAATCAACCAACGCTTTTATATACTGGGCATTGCTGAAGGAATTTTTGCGATTCATAAACCAAATGTCTAATTATTCATTTTTAATCAGTTTATATTTTCTCTAGATCTCTGTATTACAGGTTCCCATATTGTGTTCATGTCCATGCTTGGACCGCTTAGGAGATTTTTGTACCCTAGCATATACGCTGATTCCTTAAGTTTTTGTATTTTCCAGTGATATTCTCTGTCTGTTATTTCAACTTCATCCAACAGAGGGCAGTGATCTCCCTTTTCTTACAATACGTCGTTTTTCATATCTGATTTTTCTATTTCTCCGACAAAAAAAAAAAAAAAAAAAAAATCAGGCATGGCTGACCACATATAAAAAGGGAGATCACTACCATCTGTGGAATGAAGTTGAAATGACGGGAACATCACTGGAAAATATGAAAATGAGAAATGAACACAATATGGGAACCAGTAGAGAGCTAGAGAAAAACAATAACAAAAAATAAATTGTAATATGAGCTCTGGTAAAAATGCTTACTGAGACATTCACTCCCCAATGTCCCCAATTGGATAAAAGCATTGGTTGAATGACACAAAATGTGATTTAAACCCATGGCTTCAAGAGAGAGAACAAAAACTTAAAGAGTTGAGATATCAAGGGGAATTAACTAAATCTGAGATAAAACGAGCAGATTGGAAGGGCATATTATGAATATATGTAGGATAGAAAATGGCTGATACTAGACTTGAATAGATTAATATTGTAGTAGTTGGTGAATCATGCATTAGGGAGTATATTCGTTGCATATTTCTTTTCATCAAAATTTGAAACTGCGTGCATAATATGCACCTTGAATAAAAAATGAATACTTAACCCTAAAGACAGTGTAAGAAGGTTTATTGTTCCATTGCGCATAATACACATTGCGTGAAATTTTGGAGTAATAGTTGAACACAGGTGTAGTCTTTGTTTAAAATATTAAGTATATTTTTTATTATAAATACCTATTTCTTTCTCGCATTTATTTCGAAATACATAACGGCAGCAAACCAACGTGCATCTATTTATTTATTTACTTACTTACTATTGTCACGTGACACATAGCCTACTTAACTTTCAAGTAGTTGTTTATAAAAAATGTTCTAATGTAGTGTAGTGAACTGTATAAATATATGTTGTGTTATGCCTAATTAAATTTATTTAATAATGTTGTTATAGTGTATTACGAATGTTTTTTTTTCTTTTTCACGCACATGATAGTTGGAATATAATATGCAAGTGTTTGTTTATATACGCGGATTGAGATAAGAAAGTGTATAGAAGCCCAATGCTGAAATTTCCCGATAAAGTCCCAAAACCCCTTGTCTAATTTTAATGGAATTTGGCACTGAGTTTTAATATTATAAGTTGGGCGCCTAGAGGTGGTGTAATGGTTAGCAAGCTTGTCTCGCTAGAACAATTAAGATGAGTGGTGAGTTCGATCCTCACTGTGTGCTCCATACTTTCAGCCTTGTGCCACATCTAAGCTAATATGCGTTCGAAGCCAATCGAGTTGGTCAAATATATCGTCTTTTGATAAGTTGGCGTAGCTTATTGAAAAACTATCTTACACTATTTACATTGTTCGGACTATTGTCCTTATCTTTATTGTCATAGTCACAACGTTTCGTTCGTTGTACACATTGGCATTCTTCACGTGATATTTGCTGAAATTTTTTCCACGTTTCACTGGCGATCAAATTTCTTTCGATTCATGATTGATTAGGCAGAAGATTTTCTCGCAGTAGATTTTTTTTGTCCGGTAGACTGGTTATCTACCAAGGCTATAGGAACCAGTCTGTCCTGCTACTGAATCCATAGCTAGAAGAAGATGATATCGATACATAGCTTTCCCAAGGCCCCTAAAATCCTGTTCTTAAACGAGATAATTTTGTATCTATTTTAATAATGAAAAATATGATCCTTTTCCTTATATATAAATATATAATGATAGTCTGTTTATGTTTACATGGAAGATTTCCAAGCAACGACAAACTCGTGCATACGAGACGCTGGAAGCGAAAATTGCGTCTCAGCTGATGACGTCACACATGACCAAGAAAATCACAATATTCATACATATTTTTTAATCCTATCTAAACTTTCGGCTTACATAAGCAATTAGCAAAGATGACAATTACATTACAATTACATTACGATATAGCAAACAATACATGGACAAAACAATAATGATAGTCTATTTATGTTTTCTTGTTTATTGTTTACTATATTGTAATGTAATTGTCATCTTTGATAATGGCTTATGTAAGCCGAAAGTTTAGATAGGATTAAAAAATTACATTCACTTACGTGCTAATACCCCTGGGAAAGGTGTGAATCCTCTTCTTCTCCCTCCAACTATGGGTAAATAGCAGGACAGACTGGGTTATATAGCCTTGGATGGTAACTGGTCTAGGAGAAGGACAACTCTGAATTCAAAACCTGCGGAGGGTCGTTTGGGGACCTTGTGGCATTCGCTGCACCAGGTCCCTGTATTCGTCCCTTCAAAAAGTGTGGATGGCCCTGCACAAAGCCTTCACCACTATAATCAAATCTCATGTGTCGGTGTCGGGCTTTCAGTTTCTAGGAACTGATCTGCCTGACCCTCATACGTCGAATTCGACGGGAGAGTCGATCATATATATATATATATATATATATATATATATATATATATATATATATATATTATGGAAATAAAAATGGCAAAACGTGTTTTACCATTCATGATTTAAAGGAAAATAGGAAGAAAAAAATTGACCAGCCGACCGGTTTCGCCCTCACTCAACGGAGCTGAAATCGAGGGAAGACTAAATATTGCAATATAAAATATAAAAACATGAGAAGCATGCGATAAAATAAAGGTGGAAAGATCAGATAGAAATCATGTCAAGCCCTAACAGGCATTCCCTCTGTTTACAGAGGGAGCGCTGCCTGGACCTGACATAGATCGTTTCCAGTACCTTTAAATGTAACACAGAATGAGCATGACTAAGGATGGAAAATGAGTTAATGCTGAAATTTGTGGCGCAACTTGGATTGTTTATAGAGTGCTTGGCAATGATGGAACCGTATGTGTTCCTGATATTGTCACCAGATTGGAACGTATCATTCCTAAATCATCCGGGTACGTGCTGGTTAATCCGTGCGTCTAACCGTTTTTTTCTTCCTATGATAAAGCACGTCTTGCCATTTTTATTTCCATAATAAAATTTTGTACCCCCAAGAAAATAATGATATATATATATATATATATATATATATATGTGTGTGTGTGTGTGTGTGTGTGTGTGTGTGTGTGTGTGTGTGTGTGTGTGTTATGGTCCAGGTTAGGACCAAGGAAGAACAACACGAACACAAGAGTAGAAATAACGAAGATATATTACACGGAATAATAATACAAGATGTGGAAGGTGTTAGTATGACTGTCAGTCTGGTTTGGAGTGAACTACTATCGGCTCGACTCGATTCGTCCCTCTCTCTTGAGAGGCGTAGTATACATAGTGTTAGGAAGAGTTCATTCTGTAGTTATAGGTAAGGACCCATAACAAATAGTAATAGTTAATATGTTATGGGAACTTACCCATAATAATAATGGACTATTCCGTACATCATAAATACTGCTCCTAAGGACTCATAACAATATGAAATCTATAAGAGCTCTAAAGATTTCCTCTTGACTCTGATGCCAGAATGCTAACAACGGGTCCTTTAATTACTGCAAGTGACGTGGTGGAGGTTCTGCGTGGAGAACTTGTTGGTCCAATACATATCATAAATAAAAAGGCAACGAAGTGAAATATTGAGAGCTGATATATAAAAAAAAACGACCTTCAGTCTGTTGTTAAATGGGGCAAACGATGGCTTGTTAAATTAAACTACTTCCAAACTAATCTGTTCTCTATTAATCATCTCTAAGGCACATTTCTGCCTTCCATCATCATGGTTAATACTAACCTCCAGGATAATGACTCGTTACGCATTCGCCGGCTAACCTCCTCGGCTGACATAAAGTGGAAAGGCCAGCAATGCGCAGCCGCGTATTGACGAGTTAACGGTCGAACTTTTCTGCCTCTGAGCGGAGAGGAACCCGGACGAGGCTCCGCCGAAGGGCAGAGTCTCGTCCGAGGTGGTTGACCAACCCGATTCTGTTTTTACACTTTCTACGGGCATTTTTTTTTTGGGCTGAGCCTACGGGCTTGGGAATACCCCACTTTAAACCCGGCCTTGTGCCACATCTATCCTTCGCGGTGGGGGGGGGCAGTAAATACAATAAAGTGGAAAGACTATATTGAATCTGTTGACAGGTCAGTTGCTAAGAAGGTTGGTTCACTGTGTCGTGCAAGACAAATTTTCTCTCCAGAATCTATCTTACATATCTATAGGCTTACCATTCGTCCATGTTTAGAATATTGCTGCCACATATACTTGATAAAAGCAAAAGAAGGATCAGCAATTGATTCTGATCTGGCATCTCGTCTTCAGTCCTTTTTCCACCGTTATAAAGTTGCCACCCTGGGCCTTTTCTATAAATACTTTCATGATAATTGTTCGGATGAGCTCTTTGCTATGGTACCTAGACTTTAGTTCATCATTTTGATTACAATTAATCTTAATATTTAACAGCCATCTTGTTTTTTTTTGTTTTTGTTTTTCTTTCCTTTTTTACCCTACTGCTATCGAGTTGGCCTACTGGCCATTCACTCATGATACTAGGGACTGACCCCTACTACCTATTACCTCCTCTCCCCTTTAATATACTAGAATGTCAGTTAAACATCGCATGGCCAAAAAGTTCTGTGGGCCGCAGGTCGACTCTCCAAATAAGTTATCTGAATATAAATTATTTGAAATAATTTAACTGGAAATCACACTCAGGACTGTTTTATGAAAGTTGTTTCAGCGGTAGGTCTTTGCCAGTTTTAATTCTTTGTTGAATGGGCATCTAAAAGTAACTTTTATTTTTAATAGGAGTTGATAGGCTTTCCTATCGCTCAGTCCATACTAGAACAGGAGTAGACGCTTATCCCTTATAGGAGCTTTCCTATCGCCCAGTCCATCTAGAACAGGAGTAGACGCTTATCCCTTATTTCCTATTTAGGAAGAGGTTTCCGCCCCCTTTCCTTTTCTCAAGACTCAATATTGGTGCTGTCATGATTTTTATTTTTGCTATTGTGTATAGTGACAACGTTTCTTCATACTGAGGGTACCTGGTTCGGGCGCCTCGAGGCGGTGTAGTAAGCAAGCTTGTCTCTCTAGAACAATTGCGACAGAGTATTGAGTTCGATCCTCACTGGGTGCCCCGTACTTTCGGCCTTGTGCCGCATCTAAGCTACGCTTGGAAAATTGCTACTGAGGGTAGCGGGCTGGCAGATTTCTGTCTTCTTTTCCCGACTGGTAGTTAGGAGCCTGGACTCTTGTGTAGCGTCTTGAGAGGCTGCTCTGATCAACAGTCGCACGATATCGGGAAATTTGCAGTGCTATGTCACGCATGGAAGGGCGTTCCTGCAAGCACCTCCGGTGGGCAGCACGGTAGCCACACTATGTTGCAGTCTGCGCCAGTTCCCTTCCCGTACATGTTACATTAGACGAACGACTCTGCTACTACTACTACTACCATAGGCCTTTCTTTACTAAAATAACACACCATGACTATAAGCAATCAAAGATATAAAACTAAACCAGCTCGACAAAAAACACCTAAACCCCTTAACCTTTCTTTCTCCAAGATTCATGGTATTCGTACCAACTTCTGCATTATGGAATCGTTCCTCTTCGAAAAGTCTCCGGACATCCTAGCTCTCTGCGAAACTAATTCTTCAATCCTCTCCCCTGATTTCTCGATTCCTGTCTATCTTCCTTTCTTTAGGAAATATTCTAATGTCTAGCATGGCCTGGGAGTTTAAGTCCGCGAACATCTCCGCGAACAACTCTCTTGAATCTCCAGACTATTCTTACATGTGTCTCCGTCTCTCTCTACTAAACTAAGTCAGATATCTCTTCTTTCTCTACTGTTCCCCTTCCTCTTATGACTGTTGCATGATAGACAGTGTTTCTGATAATATAGACAAGACCATCTCCCTACAGTCGTTTACGAATATATTTGTGTCGGTGATTTTAATGCCCACTATGCCATGTGGTTTTAACACTCTGTCACTGACCTCGCTGGCATCCAAACGCTGAACTTCTCAATTATTCAATTTCTCGCTCAAGTGGTGGACTTCCCCACGCGTTTCCCCAGTAACCCTGCTGGACACACTTTTCTTCTAGATCTCTTTATTACCCCTATCCCTGACTCATGTCATACTACGCAGCTCTGCCCTCTTGGCAACTCCGATCATGCGGTAGTGTCTGTAAACATCTTTTCCTGCTCCCCCACCAACCAAAAACCTCTTATCAACAGAATAGCTTTGTTACCAACGAGCGGATTTGAATTCGTTTCGTGATTTCCTTAGTGACGTCTCTTGGAATCAAGTTTTTCATGTTCCTATTCAAAAAATGCGCGTCTGAGGTCTCCTCCTGTGTGAAAGCCGGCATCGATGCTTTCATTCCAGCAATGAAATACCAAGTTAAACTGCGTTCATCTCCTTGATTCTCACTTACATGCTCGACCACTATGGCCCACAGGAATCACTTCTTTCGGCTGTACCAGAGCGACACGTGTGAGTTCTACAGACGTCTCTTTGTCTCTGCTCGTAATGAGTGAAAGCGTGTCCTCATATAAGCGAAGTTAATGTTTGCTGATAGAATGAAACACCATATAGCATCTCGCAAGTTCGGTTCTAGAGATTAAGTTCTGACATCTACAGTAGACAAAGTTGAATGCTTTGCTCGGAAATTCTCTTCCAACTCAACACTCGACTTATTTGGAGTACCCACACCTGAGTTCCTTCCTAGAACATAGACCTTACTGAGTGATATGCACATAACCCCGTCACTGTTCTCGGATATTATTTCTAAATTAGATTCCTATAAGACAGTCGGAGGTGACAGGATCCCAACCGTCGTCCTAAAGAAATGTGCTCCCGAAGTGGGTCCAATTGTCTCCAATCTCTGCAGCGATGCTTCCTGTTTTCCTGCTTTTGTTGAAAGTCCTCCTCTGTAGTTCCTGTTTTTAAGAACTCTGGAGAACCTTTTGACCCCCGTCTTAATTATTGCCCTATTAGTCTTCTGCCGCTTTTCGGCAAAGTATTCGAGGCTTTAATCACTGCTGAAGTGTTTAAGCATCTAGTCTCTGACAAACAATATGGCTTCCGTTTTGCCAGGTCTATCGTTGATGTGTAGCCATCACTGAATATGTATATCAAACTCTGATGCTAGACTCATGAAGAGCAACACACTGCACCTTCTTGGCCTCACGCTTTCAGCTGACTTGAAGTGGAACGATTATATCGAATCAATAACTGCATCTACTGTAAGGAAATTTGGGTCACTGTGACGTGCCAGAAGGTTTTTTTTCTCGTCAGAGCCCATCTTACACATTTACAAATCTACCATTCGTCCATGCATTGAATACTGTTGCCATGTCTGATCTGGTGCTCCTGCTATTTATCTTGAGGTTCTTGACAAAATCCAAAGAAGGATCTGCAATGTAATCGATCCTGACCTGGCATCTCGACTTCAGTCACTTTCTCACCGACGTTACGTAGCTTCCTTCTGTCTTTTCTACAAATATCTTCATGGCAACTGCTCTGAAGTGCTTTTCCCTTGCTGCCCCAAATACGTGAATTTAAACGTGCTACTAGATTGGCATCTCTTTCCCACCCTTTGACTGTTGAAACAGTTAAATGTAACAGCCGTTTCCTTTTCTCGCACTTCTCGTTTGTGGAACTCCCTTCCGTTTACTTGCTTCCCTGATGGTTACAGTCTTCAAAAATCCAAATCTAACGTCGTTCATCATCTATCTTATTGAATCCCGTTTATCTTTTATCATTTCCTCAGTTCCCGCTCTACTCAGCCTTTTCTCCCACTTTCACTCTCTGTAACGCCCTGCGTACTAGTGGCATTCCCGCCTTGCTTGCGGTGAAATGATTAAAAATAAAATAAAAAAAGATGTAAAGCGCAGTACATAAAAGAGGGGTTAGCATATGTTCTTTGCCCAACCCCACCCGCTTACTCTTTTTTTCCCGGTCATCATCGTGGCATACCAGGGACGAGACGATATTTGCTGACATGTCACGGTGTGTAGGAACAACTGGATTAATCTCTTCACCAAGCGCGTTACTGCGAGACGAACTTGATCTCTAGATAACTGAAGTAACGAAAATTTTGGTAATCCGTATGGATAATCCCACAGAGGATGAAATCCTGAGAGCTCAATGTTAATTCAGAGCGAATAATTTAATTTAAAAAAAAAAAAAAAACAGACCACTTTAAGGCTCCATTGTAATAATTTATTTCACCAGAGAATTTTAAAAGGTGAAACGAAAAATGAAATAAAAATTTACACTTTTGACGGCAGTATTAAGCTCATATAAGTTGACATAGAGGGTGGTAAGGGATGGTATGAGAGACATAGTCGAGTTTAGAGAGGGAAGGGAAAGTTTTAAAATTTATTTTTATATTTCTTTTCATTATAAAACTTAATATTGAAGAAGGAGGGTGTAAGAGTCAGGCATTGACCTATTTAATCAGTCAACTCAACAGAAATGATATGGGAAAAGGAGAAAAAAAGGAAAAAGAGGGAAGTAAAGAGATAAGAGATGTACGTAGGATTATATATATATATATTTGGTTGGATTGTTAGCTCTATCTCTGATATTGAGTGCTTTCTAATAAGTACTGCGCATATAATATATAAATAATAATATAAAACTGCTCTCTATTAACCACCGCAAGGATCCATCCCTGCATCCCATTAGAATGTCTGAAGACCAACTTCTCGAGAGCTCCTCTCTGCGGCTGCTCGGTCTCACGCTGGCCGCTGATCTGAGATGGAACAAATACATCGAGTCAATTGCATCATCCACCACAACGAAAGTTGGCTCCCTGTGCCGAGCCAGGAAATTTTTCTCCCCGGAATCGATCCTCCAAATCTATAAATCGACCATTCGCCCTTGCATGGAGTATTGCTGCCATATATGGTCTAGAGCCCCTGCTGTTTGCCTCAGGGTTCTTGATAAGATCCAGAGACGGATATGCAATGTAATTGGCCCTGATCTGTCATGTCGTCTGCAGTCGCTCTCTCACAGACGCGACGTTGCCTCGCTCTGTCTTTTTTACAAATACTTTCACGGTAATTGCTCCGAAGAGCTGCTTTCGCTGGTTACTAGGCCTCATGAATTTAAACGTCCTACGAGGCTGACATCCCGTTCCCACCCCTTCACCGTTGAAACTGTTAGATGTAGACGTCTCTTCTACTCCAATAGCTTCACGTCTCGCACATCTCGCCTGTGGAACTCCCTTCCTTATTCCTGTTTCCCTGACAAATACAAGCTCCAACTATTTAAGTGTAACGTCAATCGACATCTCCAGTTGCCTTGATCTATCCACTTCCCTTTTCCACATCCTTTCACCTTTCATTCCTATCTGCTCTCGCTCCAAATCTTCTGTAACCCCCTTGCCTTGATCGATCCACTATCTTTCTCCACATCCACTCCTATCTGCTCTTCCTCCAAACCTTCTGTAACCCCTTGCGTGCTAGTGGCCTCCAGCCTTGCTTGGGGTGATAAGCTTAAAATATATATATATATATATATATATATATATATATATATATATATTACACACATATATATATATATTTATAATTACACACACACACACACACACACACACACACACACACACACACACACACATAGATATATAAAAACAAACACAAAAACTATACAAAAAGATTTATTTATTCCATATAAGGAAAAAAATTTATACACCAAAATAAACAATATATATATATATTCTGTATACTTAGGCAGCAATTGTACATGTAAACAAGAAAATACATATTATATCTATTAAATTTGTTGTTTTTTTCTACTGTAAATTTCGCAAATATGACTGTTTATAAAAAAATGTACATTTATATATAATTATATATATATATATATATATATATATATATATATATATACAGGGTGCGGCTGGTATTTAAGAATAATACAGCTTCCTACTAACTTCTAATGCTTTTATTTTTCTGAAATCAAGAATGGCAAACCCTATGGTAACAAATGAAATGAAAAGGCATCCTGTGATTGTGGCATTAAAGGCTGATCATAGCGATTTGGATATTGCACGTTTTCTCAAAATTGCCATAATGGATGGCCGACCATTTTTACGATCACATCACACCCAACATTTGGCCTCCTAACTCTCCAGATCTCAATCCACTAGACTATTATGTGTGGAGCGTTGTTGAGAAGGAGGTTAATAAACAGCCTCATAACACCAAAGAGTCCTTTAAAGCTGCAATAGTTCGAGTAATGTCTGACACAAATAATGACCAATTAAGCAGAATTTGCAGCCGATTTCGACCACGGGTAGAGGCAGTTATTGATGCTAGTAGTAATTTTATTGAATAAAATTAAATAATAGTTATCTAAATTTCATATTTACTTGTTTGTAATCAAATATAATTATATTCATTTGTTCAGCAAGTTTTTTACTAATCCATAAAATATGTCCTCAAATACCAGCCGCACCCTATATATATATATATATATATATATATATATATATATATATATATATATATATATATATATAATGCATAAGATCTCAGCATAAATTGTTTTTTAAACTAGTACTTGAAGACACAGAAATTTTTTTTTTCCTTTTAATAAATAAAAAATACTGGAAACTTGAAATTATATATATATATATATATATATATATATATATATATATATATATATATATATATATATATATATATATATATATATATTCCACGTGGTACAAACGCAGGATATGAGAAATAATAGGTTTGTGGTGATCTATTTTTCTTAGAAAAACACGACATTTGGAACCGTTTTAAAATTTTTTTTTAGACATATCCATTTCGCCATCGTTAAAAATGTAAACAATACAAAAATACAGACTTCTTTTTTTTTCATCATTCTTTTAAAAGATTGTCAAATACGGTGTTTTTCGTATCGAGAATGTACGTTCGTCATCTTATCAGACATTATTAACATACGAGTACATGCAAATAGGACACAAGATAAAAAGTGGATGTGTATATTGATGTTTGTTGCAGGTATTCTATATTTGTTTTATTTACTTTTCCTTATTCTGCATTATTGGCAAAGTATATGTATATTTTATATGTCTGTTATATGTATTTTGCATCTCTCTCTCTATATTTAGTAATGGGGTATTTATGTGGAGTAATGGATAGCGGCTCGGATTGAGGAATCGGAGAATTCCAGTCGAATCCATTACATTCACTTACGTGTTAATACCTTTGGGAAAGATATGAATCCTCTTCTTCTCTCCCCAGATATAGGGAAATGGAAGGACAGACTGTGTTCTACCGCGCGTCTGTAGATAGAGGCACGGTGGAGTAATGGATAGCGGTTAGGATTGAGGAATCGGAGAGCCGAGTTCGAATTCCAGTCGAATCCATTACATACTCTTGGGAAAGGAAAGCTTGGATGGCAACAGGTCTACAGTGGAAAGGAATGGCAACCTACTGCGTGGAAAAATCTTCCTCGTCAGTCATGTATCTTTCAATACATGATCGCCTCAGCATGGCACATAACTGGCTGATATATATTTATATATTCTATATATCTCTGAATGGATTTATTTTTTAATCCGATATCATTATTACGTCAAACGTTAATATAGGGGTTACTCGTATTTGAAAGAGACGCCCTAGATTTAATTTTTTTTTTATTGTTGACGTATTGAATTTTACAAGCCAGTTCCCCCCTCCCATTAGCCACCTAAGCTAAATCAAAGGAGAGGTGAACTGCTAAGTTCTGATGTTCTCGATGTTTGGAGGTGCCCCGATAAACTGTTGTCATAGACATTTACTAAAGATCGGACTATGCTCTTAGACAGATCATTAATATACAGGGTGGCCAATAAAAAATTTATTGTCACAGTTTTATCTTTCAGGAATAATTGACCTTGAATAACCTTGAATAAATTTCTTGAATATTCATGAACTCCAATAACCAATTAACTCCCGCGTAATTACTCAACTCTGATTGGTTCTTTTACAATGATTGCTCGGTTTGCGCATGAACCATGATAGCTAAATAAATTTATTTCTGAATTTACCGCTTTTTTATTGGGCATCCTGTAGAACAGAAAGAAAGTAGGATCTTTCTGTCAAAATCATTTGGAAGCACAATTTGGAGGGTTGTACGTGAAATTGTTTGAACATTTATATCGAACGGACATGTTTGATTGATTGATTTGTTGTTTACGGTTTATCAACCCATTGTAGGTTATTTAAATCCATAAAATATTTTTAGATTTTTTTAAGATAATGTTTTAGTGATCCAATGTTATTAATTAACCGACTGCTGGGGGGAGAAGAGGTGGGTTTCCGAAGGATAATTACACATAAAGAAATATAAGGAACCCAACTGGAAATCGGCTCTCCGATTAGCAATTCTGAGTCATTATTAATTACACCACTCGTTTATTCACGTTTACAGCACCTGGTATTCCAAGCGGTCACCCATCTAAGGTACTGATCCGGCTTGACGTTGCTTAACATTAGCGAACATACGGGGACAGGTGTTTCAATGTGATATGGTTGTAAGCCTACACCCCATTTTTATTAATTAAACTATGTGTATTACGTCAATCGTCCTGTGTATTCGAGAAATTTTAATAAGGAAAATGTACTCCCCAGCAAGGATCGAACCTGCGTATCCCTGTCTCCTATCTGGTGTTTGTTTCCTACAAAGAGGGATGAATATTCGAACCCTGCCGAAGAGGACATTTTTTTTTTATTAAGGTTTCTCGATAGACGCAATAAATACAATTTAAAAATAAAAATGGGGGGTCCATTCCAAATACAAATATTTTCGATATACTTGTATATTAACATAAAGAGAAAATGAAGTTCATATTTGGACTAACTTTAGTTTAGATATTCTATACGTTGGTATGTGCTTTCAGTTTAGTTTCTGGGTGCTTGTGTGGCCTATTGCCCGACTAAAAAATTCTTTGAAAACATAATGTGTGTGTGTGCGAGTGAGAGAGAGAGAGTGAGTGAGAGACAGTGAGTGAGAGTGAGAGAGTGAGAGAGAGAGTGAGTGAGAGACAGTGAGTGAGAGAGAGACAGTGAGAGAGATTGAAAGAGAGAGTGAGTGAGAGAGAGTGAGTGAGAGAGTGAGTGAGAGAGAGACAGTGAGAGAGATTGAAAGAGAGAGTGAATGAGAGAGTGAGAGACAGTGAGAGAGAGAGTGTGAGAGAGAGAGTGTGAGAGAGAGAGTGAGTGAGAAAGAGAGAGAGTGAGAGTGAGTGAGTGAGTGAGTGAGTGTGTGTGTGTGTGTGTGTGTGTGTGTGTGTGTGTGTGTGTGTGTGTGTATGTGCGAATGAAACGAAAAGTTTCCGGATGTCCGTGTTGTGATTGTATCGTTCAGCGGAAATGCGCGCACAACTATCGGTCATTGGTACCCAACCGATTGAGTCAGTCTACCAACAGGCCTTGTGCTATATCTACTCGTGTTCACTTTTATTTTTTTTTTTTTACGCGAGATTTTATAATGTTGTATTGTTACTCGGCAAATTTACTCGCGAGACCGTTGAAATGCTTCGTCGGGCTTTAGGAGGAAAATATTTGGATCTAAGCATGTTCTATAAGTAAAACGCGCGTTTCAAGGACGGTCGAGTGTTGGTTCAAGATAATGGGCGTTCATGTCGACTGATTGCTAGTAAAATGTCAGAAAGTGTGGAAAAATCGCAAAGTTATCCACGAAGAATATCATCAAACAATCCTTGTTTTCCCAAGTGACTGCGATCAGTTCTGGAGTCTGCCAGGATATCCATATGCAAAACTTGAACACGTAACCTGCTGCTCGGATTTTTATATCTCTGTAAGGTTAATATTTCGAAAGCGATAGGAGCAAGATTTAGATAATACCTGAAATATTTTTTTTTTATAGCAACACCGAGAAATTTCCCGTACGTCGTCGTATTGCTACATTGGTTTTCGAATGTTATTATATATTTTCGCTCGTGCTTCACTGATCTCCTGTAAAACATTCATAGTATGAACTTCAGATTAAACAGTAGGCGCCTAGTGATTAACTTGAAGCTTGAAGGAATAACCATCTTAGTTGATTCACTTTTCTCTGTAGGCGATTCAGTCTTTCTTCCGAGCACACACACACACGCACAAAATAACCAGAAGAAAGTTGCTCCTTAACGGAAGCAGTGCCAGAAGTGACCTCTTTGGCCGACATGTCTAGACTTGACTGCTTTTTCCTCTTTCTTCAACGTCATCTACGATCCGATTTAAAATCATTGCAAAAGGCATTCTCCGGGAAACTCAAAGAATGCTGCAAAGGACGCTTCAATGTAAAAGTAATTGGTGGAGCTGAGGGAGGAGGGTGTTTGCTGTAGGGAGGCGGCATTGGTATAGGCTCTCTGCTCCAAAAGTGGAAGTCTCCGAGCACCGGCGCACTGGCCGGATAGTTCAAGCCATTGTCAAAAGTTGCGTTTGCGGGAATGCTGATCGGAATCAATCGATTAACCGGAGTTTCCATCAGACAGAGCTGAGTGCATTTGTGTGTTTTTTCGAATGCTGCAATGTTGGTCGATATGTCGGCACTCGTGATGCAAATTTTGTCTCCATTGTATCTGAAACCACGAAAGTTGGTGAGATAGCTTTGTTTCTCGCTAAGTTTCAAACTTATGTGGCTAATAGCGGAGAAAAAGTCACCCGTGAAGGGGGTCTCCACGCGGGGATATCGATATAGCTCGACCAGGACCCATTCCTCTTTTCTTGGCTCACGCCAGCCTTTAATAGCCGATACCAGTTTTGTAAGCAAGGCTGATTTTTCCATAATGGCTAAAGCGCTTCTGGGAACGCGGAAAGTATAGGGACAGTTGTTGCCTTGAAAGACCTCCTCGATGGACCTAAGTCTTTTTCGAACTTCCATGTATGTTTGCCAGCTAGCCTCGGTTCCTTCTATGTTGGTTCTAACGATACAATGGTGGCCGATGAATCTTCCCTTGCCATTGAGAATTCCCTTAAAGAGCAAATATCTGCCAGATTTAGAACAAGGGGTATAAGCGAAGTTAACCATATACATTCCGTCTTCAAGTTCGAAATTGTACGTCTCGTTATCCATAGCGCAGAGTCCTGAAAATAAAGAGAAAAGGAAATATCTTTAACAGAGACAAGTATCCTCAACGAAAATGAAAAAAAAAAAAACAAAACCAAAAAAAAAAAAAAAAAAGAAAAAAAAAAGGATACTTAGAATCAGAAAGTGACGGTTGAATTTCCTGGGACAAATAACGAAGAAAAAGGGCTTTTAAGAAGTTGACACTCACAGTAACATTGTAAATATTTCTTATCAGTCCTTTCCAAACCCCCGTGTCCTATGCCAACTTACGAAAGTGTTTTAGGTTTTCTAATTTCTTCAAGACTTTTACGATGACTTATGGAATTTAACTAATACTTCCTTTAATGTTTACATTCTTCAGCGTACTATAGTTGCACCTGCGATTACAAAGTCTCTACTACAACGAAAGTGACAACGAGTATTCGTTGATATCACAAAAAGATGAGGATATCCTTTTTTTTGTTGTGATGAGTATTTTGCTGTGATGAGTATCATTTTTGTTGTTTTTTTCCTCATCCTTTTGTGATGTCAACGAACACTCGTTGGCACTTTTGTGATGTCAACGAACACTCGTTGTCACTTTCGGAAATGCTCGGTGTAGTAGAGACTTTGTAATCGCAGATACAACTATAGTAACGCCGTTGAACAATACTGGAGTCAGACACCTTCGAATATCACTTGCATTAATAGTACTTGCTCGATAATACTCGCTCGAATAGTAACCCGTATAGTGATCCGAACAGAGAAATAGTATAATGAATAGGCCAGAGAATAGCGGTCCTTATAGTAGAGAGGATAGAATAGAAATGCGATTCGGATAGTAATAGAGAATAGACTAGGAATAGAGATCAGATAGACGCCAGCTACTTCCTACATATATGTGTTTCCTCTATGGTCACGTGGTCTACTTAATTGAATAACAGTATCGCGTGTGTATGCTCATTGGCGATCTATGTTCAAACTCAAGTGTCGGTAGTGACACTTTATTCCTATATAACACATCTTCATTACCATATTCACAATATTTCGGAGATATAGACAGATATTGAAGGCCAGAGCGTACAACGGCCGAAACGTTGTGAATATGGCAATGAAGATGAGGATAACGGCCCAAATAATGTAAATAATACAAATAATCATAATACCTCATCTCAGAGATATAGACAGATATTGAGGGCCGGAGCGTACAACGACCGAATTTTTGTGAATATGGCAATGAAGATGAGGATAACAGTCTGGATAATGTAAATAATACAAGTAATCATAATACCTCATCTCAGAGATAAAGACAGATATTCCTTTAATGTCGCTGTTCAATGTATACAGTATACTATATTTGTTCATTCAATGTCTTTGGGTGTTATTCTTCCATTTGATACTGATGACAAAACCACTTCCATAATATGGACAGGGTGGTCCGAAGGTCTTGTCACCTCTACATAATACAATTTTCTATTTCAACGCTCTGTGGGGAGGGGTTATTATCAAGGAGAGAGTTTCACATGAACGATGCCAGAATACCCATCAGTTAAAGGACACCCTCCGGAGAGCGTTTGCAACAATCAACAACGCACAGCTTCGTAAAATATCACACAGAACATGGCAACGAATCATTTTGCGCCTATAACGGTGTTCATACAGACCTTCTCGATGTGTGACAGCATCAATGATAATGAATAAACTGAATCCAGTACATGTGCTTTGTTTCACTGTATTACTTGTTGTTCTATTGTTCGCATTAGCTTTTGGTAGGGGTGCCAAGACTTTCGGACCACGCTGTACTATGTTTCCAAAGCTATTAATTAAATTTATTACTGATAGAGCAATTGCGGCACATGACCGAAAAAAGGGGGAGATGGTGAAGGTTGGTTCTCGCTAGCTATCTTATACCTAGCTAATCGGATTCACGACACATTTATTCGTTACAATTTACTCATTTATTATAAGAATTTAATCATCACCATTCGCTCCTTCATACACCAAAATACATCACACACACTTAGCTATTACTGGGGAAAAACACCCCATGAGTTAGAAATCCCAATATGTAAAATTCCATCTATCTATCTATCTATCTATCTATCTATCTATCTATCTATCTATCTATCTATCTGTGTGTCTGTGTGTGTGTGTGTCTAAAAAACTTGTAAAAAAATAAAAAAGACCTTATGCAACTGGAATTTATAAACCGGGATCATAACATTCATCTACAGGTTCGGGGTTAATGTCATTTATTAAAGTTGTTTGCGAAGATGTATTCTCGCCATTTATATCATTAACTTCAGTATCTGATTTTTTGTATGAATGATTCATGTAATGTAAATTGAACTGCATCACATACTTGATATTAAAATAACTTATCCGATGTGCAACTTTCGGATAATAACTGTGACATTTTTCTATTTATTGAACAATTTAGTTCATGCCACATTGACTTAAAAACCTACAAGTACAAAAGAATTCTCCTATTACCATAATTATTATATTAAAATTTAAAAATTCAAACTCAGCGTTGCGACCGCACGCTCCAAAATTTCTTACAATTAACAATAACACATTTCTAAAAACATATTTCGGATTGTATCTATTCTTTCGTTGTCCTGTTATTACCTGGATGTAAAAACAAATATATTTTCATACTTGATGATGTCTGTATGCACAGATGAAAGCTTGTAAAAAAAAAAGACCTTATGCAGCTGGAATTTATAAACAGGGATCATAACATTCATCTACAGGTTCGGAATTAATGTCATTTATTAAATTTGTTTGCGAAGATGTATTCTCGCCATTTATATCATTAACTTCAATATCTGTTTTTTGTATGAATGATTCATGTAATGTAAATTGAACTGCACCACATACTTGATATATATATATATATATATATATATATATATATATATATATATATATATATATATATATATGTTGACCATGTTCACCATTGTCTATGAATATAGAATACAGCGCAGTACGAAGCGTACTTAACGTGACCTTTCATCGGCCTTCGAAGTATCATATGCAAAGAAGCGAGTTTCACCCACCGAACACAATCTTTTGGCAGTCAGAAAGGATTTTATTGCTATCTTTCCCGATCGCTTGACATCAAGTTAAGTATGTTTCATCATATATATATATATATATATATATATATATATATATATATATATATATATATATGAAAATATATATGTTCGGTTCACACTCCTCCCGGGTTTTTGAACAGGAATAGAAGTTTATCCCTTGTTTCCTGTTTAAGATTGGCTTTCCTGTTCCTTCGAATATCTTTTTAACCTCGTTCATTTTTTCTTGCTACTCAGTGGCCTTATCGCCATGCTTGAGGTGAAAAAAGAATTATAAGGGAAATCCTTGTAAATATTAGTGCCATTTTAACATGTTATTATGACTAAAGACTGTGTGTACGCTATCCCGTGCAGCTGCGGAAAGAAATATAAAGGAGAGACAGGCCGCCCCCTTAAGGTGAGGCTTCAAGAACACCAGAAAGCTGTAACACGAGGGAAGTGGAAAAATCAGGCGTGGCTGACCACATATGGAGAGAGAAGGGAGATCACCGCCCTCTGTGGGATCAGGTTGAGATCATAGACAAGGAACACCATTGGAAAATTCGTAAACTTAAGGAATCAGCACATATGCTAGGCCACAAAATCTCCTGAGTCGATCAAGCATAGAAATTAATATAATATGGGAACCAGTAATAAGGAGTGACAGAGAAAAGCGATAATAACAACAAAGTTGCAATATGAGCTCTGGTAAAAACATGAAAGGATAACAGCAAAAAATGGCAATATGAGCACTGGTAAAAATGGTTTATAATACACAGAGATTCATACACAGATGTCCTCAAGGACACATGGCACAGTGGATAAAGGTGTTAGTTAGATCCAGTGACAGGACCCAAAGTTCAATACCCGGTTAAGGCAGTGGAAAACTTTCAGAGGGAAATCAACAGGATATAACTGATAACTCACATCCATTAAACATGGCACGTGGAACTAGAAGAGTCTACCCCAGTGAGCGAAATCGCATTCCAACCACCTGAAGAAGGCCGGAGCGTACAACAGCCGAAACGTTGTGAAAAACATGGCGACAAAGATGTGGAGAATAATGTCCGAATAATGTAAATAATATATATATATATATATATATATACATGCATATATATATATACATACATACATATGCCGAAAGCTTAGATTGGATTAAAAAATATGTATCAATATTGTGATTTTCTTTCATTGTTTAATGATAATGTTATTAAGCTTATCAGACGATATGAAAAGAACTTACATAAAATATATAGACAACACTTATCTATATTATTTAATGAAACATGTAAGAATATATATATATATATATATATATATATATATATATATATACACAATTCTGAACAGACACTGAGAAAAATACCCCTCCCACGGCCAAACAGTCAAACAAGCATAAATAGATCCAATTTAAAAAAATAATCCAGTTTGTCTGATGATCGCAAAAGCGTGAAACACCGGGTCACAAACTCATATTCATACAACTAAATATATATATATATATATATATATATATATATATATATATATATATATATATATATATATATAACTGCACATAATAAATATAAACTGAAAAAAAAACAAAGGAAAAAAATTAAATGTAAATTATATAAGAAATTATCTCGGGCATTGAAAACGACTTCAGCGTGACAATTAGGTCGGCCACGAAAAATCATTGTACGTTTATCAAGACAGATCGCTTGGGAAAAAAAATTTGTCCGCGTGTTAATTCAATTTTAAATTTCTTATCGTCCAGGTTGAGTTAAATGTGGAAGCTTTCGGAGTCAAAATTTTTGTTTTACTTTTCCTGACCTCTTGGTATCTAAGTAAATGAAATAATTTACAATACATGACATGTCAGACTGGCAAGATCAAGTGGGAGTGGTTTACGACCGTTGTTCCCCGGGGATTAATTTGTAATAACGAATTTCAGATAAACACCTCTCGAAATTATTCTATTTCTCTCTTAGTCTGACACAAGAAACCAATAGTGGGGTTTTCTGTACTAATTGAACTCATTATTTTAACGAGTGCCCTTCGTGGTTCGCACTTTAACGGTTATTATATGGCTAGCGACTTCCCCTTCTGTTTACTTGTTGATAAGCAACTGTTGCTCTTGGATTATCTAGGCGCGTAGCTGAATATGCGATTTTAAAAAACCATTTCACCCCAAACAAGACGATAAAGCCACTAGGACGCAAGGGGTTACATGGAGTGAAAGAGGATGAGAATACATTAGTGAGGGAAAGTATGACAATAAAAGAACAAAATCCAGGAAGACAGAAGATGACGATTGGCGTTGCATTTAAATTTTTGAAAATTGTCGTTAGCAGGGAAGCAAGAAATGGGAAAGGAGTGAGAAGTGAGAGAAAAGATGTTATTAAAATAGAACTTGTGGTTGAATCTAGCTAGTTCAACAGTAAAACGGTGATACTTAGTTATCAATCTAGTAGCACGATTAAATTCATACAGTTTAAGATGATTATATTGCGCCAAAATTTGAAATTCTTGCCTGAGCTTGAACATGTACTACTAGTTTTCCCTTTCGATGAAAGTACTATCAGTCGGTTGTGGTTAATACAGTTGCAACTATTAAAGTGTTCGGAACATGATTATACTACTATTTACTCCTGCCTCAAAAACAAAACAGCTCTCTATTACTCACCAGAGAGAACCATCCCTGACCCCCATTAGAATGTCTGACGCTCAACTCCACGAGGAGAGCACCTCTTTGCGACTGCTCGGTCTCACATTGTCCGCTGACCTGAGATGGAACAAATACATTCAGTCAATAGCTTCGTCCATCGCTAGGAAAGTCGGCTCCCTGTGCCGCGCCAGGAAATTTTTCTCGCCGGAGTCAATCCTTCAAATCTACAAATCAACCATTCGCCCTTGCATGGAGTATTGCTGCCATATATGGTCTGGAGCCCTTTCTATTTGTCTAAAGGTCCTTGATAAAATCCAAAGATGGATATGCAATGTAATTGGCCCTGATCTGGCATCTCGTCTGCAGTCGCTCTCTCACAGACGTGCCGTTGCCCCCCTCTGTCTTTTTTACAAATACTTTCACGGTAACTGATCCAATGAGCTACTTTCACGGTTGCCAGACTTCATGAATTTAAGCGTTCAAATAGGCTGGCATCTCACTCTCACCCTTTCACCGTCGAAACTGTTAAATGTAGCCGTCTCTTCTACTCCAAATGTCTAGCACTTCTCGCCTGTGGAACTCCCTCCCCAGTTCTTGTTTTAATCGACGTCTCCAGATGCCTTTATCTATCCCCTATCCTTCTCTTCATCCTTTCCTCTATCACTCCTCTTTGCTCTCGCTCCAACTCTCTGTAACCCCTTGCATGCTAGTGGCTTCCCGTCTTGCTTGGGGTTGAATGCTTAAAAAATGTATTTTGCTTCGCTGAATCATGAGTATCGCATCAAAGCTGAACCATGAGTCTAGCAATCAAGGCTGAATCATGAGTCTCGCATCAAAGCTGAATCATGAGTCTAGCAATCAAAGCTGAATCATGAGTCTAGCAATCAAAACTGAATCATGAGTCTTGCAATCAAGGCTGAATCATGAGTCAAGCAATCAAGGCTGAATCATGAGTCTAGCAATCAAGGCTGAATCATGTCTCGCAATCAAAGCTGAATCATGAGTCTAGCAATGAAGGCTGAATCATGAGTCTCAACCAAAGCTGAATCATGTCTCGCAATCAAGGCTGAATCATGAGTCTCGCATCAATGCTGAATCATGAGTCTAGCAATCAAAGCTGAATCATGAGTCTAGCAATCAAGGCTGAATCATGAGTCTAGTAATCAAGGCTGAATCATGAGTCAAGCAATCAAGACTGAATCATGAGTCAAGCAATCAAGACTGAATCATGAGTCTAGCAATGAAGGCTGAATCATGAGTCTAGCAATGGAGGCTGAATAATGAGTCTAGCAATCTAAGCTGAATAATGAGTCTAGCAATCAAAGCTGAATAATGAATTGCATGTGCTATCCATTTTCGTGCTCCACAAGTGATGTGGCTTTTGCTATTTGGAACAATTCTTTGTTTGTGATTGTGCAACGCCAGTCCACAGTGTTCAAAGAAGGATGACCATTGCCAAAATCATTAAGCTTGGCTCGCAGAAAGCTTTTTTAAACCATTCATCTTAAAAAAGCGATTGTATACAGCTGAAAGTTTAGATATTTCTGAAGGGGTTTGGTGTCATGCATCACATCCATATGAAAGTTTCGACCTGACGAAGCTTTTTAAAAACATAACTAACATTTTCAGTTTAATGTTTTGGTTTTGTAGCAATTTGCGGTATTGAGCGAAACTATCTCCGGCACAGTCTATTCTATGTTCAATTTCCTCACATCTCTTCTATTCAAGAGTGCGTCATTTATCGTATATTTCAGAGTTTCATTGGAAAGAATATGCAAAGAGGGAATTTGGGTCTCTAGTAATATTTCGTTTGAGAACCGCGCATTTCCACCATCTAGAGCGGGTTTTAAACCAGGGATGCCACTTGTTCCTTTTACACATCACATTTTTACAGGTGATGAAAAATGGGATTTACATGTCAGCAGAAAACAAAAAAGACAGTAATTATCCCAAACTGAGAAACCGAGTTCGAATTCCAGTCGAATCCATTACATTCACTTACGGGAAAGGTATGAATCCTAGTCTTCTTCCACCCCATCTATGGGTTGATAGCAGGACAGACCAGGTTCTATAGCTTTGAATGATAACTGGTCTACCGCAGAAAGAAATGGCAACCTAATGCGGGAAAAATCTGTCTCGCCAGTAATGTATCGAAAGATACATGATCGCTTGAGCGTGTATTACGCATGGCACGTAACTGACTGACTGAGAAACCAGTGCCGTCAACAAAATGGGGGTACCATTCACAGAAGTCCTTACTTTACGTTTGCTGAAATATGAAAGGTGTTGTCCATCATCAGCCACTGAAACATGGAAGGACCTTCCCTGCAGACGTTTATTAGCCAACAACTTGATCGTGAAAACGAAACGTTACATCGAAAATACAATGCTTTGGTAGACAGAAGAGGGCAATACAAGGGCACACTTTTCAAAGCAAGCTAACTAAAAAATAAAATCCTTAGGACGGAAGGTTGTTTCGCATCCTCGTTACGCATCAGATTGTCATGTTTCAATTACGAGAACATTTTATAAGTGGCAGAAAATTCAAAGACATTGAAATTGGGAAAAAAGACTTTTTTCAAACATTCTTTTGAGGAAAAAAAAATTCTTTAAAGGTGGAAGCTAATATTTATTTACTCGTTGGACGACAGTCATTAAAAATGAAGCTGATTACATTTTTGATAAATGATATCCTATTATAATTGTGCTTGTCCCTAGAGGCACTGTGGAGAGGTGGATAGCGGCTCGGAGATCCGAGTTCGAATTCCAGTCAAATCCATTACATTCACTTACGTGCTAATACTTTGGGAAAGGTATGAATCTTCTTCTTCTAACCCCCCCCCCCCCAGCAGACTTGGTTCTATAGCCTTGGATGGTTAGAAAATGGCTAGAAAGAAATGGCAACCCACCGCGGGAAAAAATCTGCCTCTTCAGTCATATATCGAAAGATACATGATCGCCTAAGAGTGCATCACGCATGTCACATAACTGACTGACTTGTTCCTCCCGTCATTCGTTCGCATGGCCGTTATCTCCAGCCAATACCTTATAAATAATGAACCATTCCGTTTTGATCACGTGGGAAGAGAGAAAAAGCTACTACATGGTTTCAGTGTGAAAATGAAAGAAAGAAAGAAAGCCAGAATGAAAGAAAGAAGTGTTTAACGTCTTCTGCCAATACCTTATAAATAATGAACTATTCCGTTTTGATCACGTGGGAAGAGAGAAAAAGCTACTACATGGTTTCAGTGTGAAAATGAAAGAAAGAAAGAAAGCCAGAATGAAAGAAAGAAGTGTTTAACGTCTTCTGCCAATACCTTATAAATACCTTATAAATAATGAACTATTCCGTTTTGATCACGTGGGAAGAGAGAAAAAGCTACTACATGGTTTCAGTGTAAAAATGAAAGAAAGAAAGAAAGATAGCATAAAAGAATGAAAGAAAGAAGTGTTTAACGTCTTCTGCCAATACCTCATAAATAATGAACTATTCTGTTTTGATCACGTGGAAAGAGGGGAAAAGACACTACATGTTTTCAATAAAAAAAAGAAATAAAGAAAGAAGCGGAAGATAGAAGTGTTTATCGGCTGCTTCAGTGAAATGGAAAAGTTGTCAATATCAGATCTTTTCACTTGTAGCCACTTCTTAAAATAACGACCAGCATTTATATTTACGATTATTGCAATATTCTGTTAAATTTGTTAAGCTCAAATATTTAACGATGCGATAGGGGAATTTTTACGGATATTTTATAGTCGTAGAACTTGCCATGAGCTTATTGAATCACTAACTTTAAGAGTTAAGATTCACCAGAAAATTCTAATGGGAAAACCAACCATGAAAATTTCACGGCTTAAAACTAGTTTAATTAAATTTAGTTTACATATGTTTTAATCGTCAAAAGTTTAAATGCAACTTCAATCGCCATCATCTGTTTTCTTGAAATCTATCCATTTTTTTGTCCTTTCCTCCTAGTCACAGTTGTTTTTTCTCGTTCACTTTCAGTCCCTATAACCCTCTGGGTGGTAGTGTCATTGGCGCCTTGCTTGGGGTGAAATGATTAAAAAAAAGATAGACCTTTCTACTATTAAAAATAAAAAAAGAGAAAAGAATAGTGAATAAATTAGACCACAGAATATCGACGTGCAAGCATGGATGATTAGGGGTACCGTGCTAGCTTATTGATTAACTTGAGACAACCCCTCCTCTTTCTATTATCATGTCTCCCCATCACTTAGACGGGGGAGTTTAAGGGCGGTGTGATCGAGTGTAGGATTAGCTGCAGATAATTATATTGGGGTAGGTTGCTTAGGAAACTAAGAGTAATATATACACCATATCCATTTTATTTATTTATGAGGATCTCATCATTCGGAGGATTATCAGTAGTGTAATGCTTATGTTTATGTCTACTAGCGAAGTGATTTCGCCAATAATCGCA
>OZ038485.1:24210003-24240003 GCA_964036315.1 Acanthosepion esculentum | reverse complement strand
ATTTATCTGTGCTTCTATCTATCTATCGCAGTCTATTCACATCTATCTATCTATCTATCTATCTATCTATCTATCTATCTATCTATCTATCTATCTATCTATCGCAGTCTATTCATATCTATCTGTGCTTATGTCCATCCATCCATCTGTCTATCTATCTATCTATCTAAAGACTTGCTTAAGAGCGGGTCTATTCCAGGCATCTGTTGTCGGTATTCGAATTTAGATCAAAGGCAGGTTTTCGAAAAGCTTTAAGGCAGGCAAATTCACCTCATTTACGCAACATTATCATCTTCCCTATACTCTCTCAGTCCCTCATTTCCCCTTTTTCTCATGTCAGGAGAGCCTATATATGCGTGCACTTTTAAAATCCACTCGTATTCGCACGTAAGGTCTACTCCTCTACCGCCACCTCTAACAGACACAGTCGCCCATAAAATATTTGAAAGGGAAACCCTCCGGTTCCACTCGAATGTATTGATAGGCGGGCGGCTACAACAATCTGCGATCGATAACGAACGACTGTACGAGTGAAACAAAAACATGAGGGCACTGTTCAGTTTGAGATTTTAGACAAAAGCTATGAATCATCGTGATACATCACTTGATTCTTCCACTGACACATCACCCTTCCAGATCTTTACTCTTCTCTGACATATTTGGAATGTTATCTATTTTGTTAGGGTCCGTCTTTCTCAAGACATTCCAATGATTTTTTTTAATATCGGATCACCCCATGCAAGGCAGTAAAGCCACTAAGACACAAGGCGCAGAAGAATTAGGAACAGAAACATTAATAATGAGCGAGAAGAAGAAAGAAGAATCAGGAGGACAGTAGATAGCGATTGACATTTCATTTAAATTTTTACAGATTAAAGTTGATTGGAAAGCATGGAGCCAGGAGGGAGTTCCACAAGTGAGAAGTGTGAGAAAAGAAACTGTTACCATAGAATTTACGGTTATATCTAGCGAATCCAATTGTAAATTAATGAGATCTCGTTGCTAGTCTAGTGCTGCGCTTAAATTTAAAAAAGTCTAGGTACCCTAGCGAAGAGCTCATTCGAACAATTACTATGAAAGTGTTTATAGAAAAGACACAGGGAGGCAATCTTAAGGCGGTGGAAAAGTGTTTGAAGCCGAGCTGCCAGATCAGGACCAATAATATTGCCGATTCTTCTTTGCATCTTATGTAGGAGCTCAAAGTAAATAACAAGGGCACCGGACCATTTGTGGCAGCAATATTCTAAGCATCGACAAATGGCAGACTTAAAAATATGTAAGATAGATTCTGGAGAGAAATGCTTAGTCATTTGGTTTTAATCGGCGACCCAGAGACGCCAGGACTTCGTTATTCCATTTTTTTCTTTTAGCTTGAGTCACGCGACATCGGGATTGTGGGGAGGGGCGTTGTCGATAACTGTTTTTTTTTTTTTTTTTTTTTTTTTTTTTAATTAAAGAATTTTGAAAGTTGACCTATTTCTTTCTTACGAAGAATTTTGTTTGGAAAAAAAATCATCTCAATCTGCGGAAACAAGATCACGTGTTTTATGACGTTTTATTAAAACTTGGAGGACTTGCAAGGCTTTCACACTGGGAAGATTTCAAAGTCTATATACTCAGGGTCGGTACCAGCTTCTCGTACCCGCCCACCCCTCCGAATCTCTGATACGGGGCACCCGACTCTACTACATTTCAATTTTCATAAGGTAGTATGAAAGGTAGTAAAATACAAATTTTATTTTAACCTTATTATCTAAATACAGATTAGAGATCATTCCATTTGAAATAAATCAACAATGTTTTGGAGTAATTGTCAACAAGAACTTGAAATTTTTCTTGTTAAAAGTTGAATAAATTTAAAACATCCAACATTATGGATAAAAAATAATGAATTTTATATCGTGTTTCTTGAGACTTTGTTTTTAAGTAAAACAAATTCACGAATTTGAACAAAAAAAGACCTCAGAATTAGGTCAAAATCCGTGAAAATTGTCAATACCTTATTAGTCATTTCTGCTTAGTTTAATTAGTATAATATTTGTAAATAAAGGGATTTAAAAAAATTTATCTATACATCCGACAGATTTTTATTACACAAACGTAATTTTTAGTGGATACCCATATTTGAATAGACGCCCTGTTTATTCAGGTCGGTAGATAAAAATAAATAAACGGGGCGTCTACTCAAATATGAGAATCCACTAAAAATAACGTTTAAGTAATAAAAAAATGGCTATTTTTGTAGTGATGTTATAACATGTTTATGTTATAATTTTGAATATATATATATATATATATATATATATATATATATATATATATATACAGGGTATTTTAGCTATACTTCAAACTAGGTACATTAAACTTTATAACATTTTTTACAGATTATTTCTATCGCAAATACAAATAAAGTTATAAATTTTTTTAAAGTGGACACGATCTTTATGGACATCCTGTATATATATATATATATATATATATATATATATATATATATATATATATATATATATATATATATATGTATAGGGTTTCAATTCTCGGTAGTGGATGCGCACTGCTGATGAGTCCCAAATATAGGACGAAACGGCCGTCCAGTGCTTTCTGCATTCTGTTGACGTTTCTTTCAGACTCAATGAATTACTTAATTATAATTATCAAATCCTCCTAACAATTTCTATCATATGCATATCATTGCTTGATCCGGCTTCTAATGCTTCAGTTTGAGCGGCTTGGGGATAGTAGTCGTGGCACAGTCCTATAGTTACAGAGAATTTCAGTTGAGTTCCACCACGGAATATGTGAGCGAGCGGCCCTATATTGAGTCTGATTTGCTACCTCTTCGTCACCGTGGAACAGTTGGTATGACGTTTGCTTGATAACCTAACTGGCAGGGTTTCAATTCTCGGTAGTGGATGCGCCCGTCCAGTGCATTCTGTTGTGGTTTTCTTTCAGATTCAAAATTACTTAGTTATATATATATAGACTCAGAATTACTTAATTATATATATATATATATATATTTAAGCATTTCTCAAACGGGAATATGGTGAAATCTTTTAAAAATAACATCTAACACAATCTCATATATATATAATGCATTAATTCAATCATATATATATATATATATATATATATATATATATATGATCGAATTAAGACAAATGGAAGCTTGATAGCGAGTAAACTTTCACCTTCAAGTCATGATTCGAACTCAGCCCTCATGATCGGAACGCTAATATTCTAACCACACTCAACTTTGTATATATGTGAAAAGTGTGTGTATATAAATATTTATATATATATATGTGCAATATATTATTATTTATATACTATATGCGCGGTACTTATTAGAAAGCGGTCAATATCAGAGATAGAGCTAACAGTCACAAACTCACATCAATCAAACCAAATATATATATATATATATATATATATATATGAATATAAAAATTAAGTCACTGGCCTATTTTTTCGCCCTGCTTGGGTGTTTCTAGTTTCATTTTTTTCCCAATTTTTCTCCCAGATACCAATTTGTTTCGATATATTAATATTTGCGAATTGCGTCATCTGGATTATTCACAATCCGAGTATAGTTACTAATGTAATATATATATATATATATATATATATATATATATATATATATATATGTATGTATTATTAGTATAGAGTTAACGCTTCACCGCAATGTTTAGTGTGGGGTGTTTTTGTTGCATATATGTTGGTCTTCAAGCTCAACTGGCTTTGAAATTGGCATCGTCTTTCCTTAACTGCCAAGTTCAAATTCCACCCTGCTATTAAATTCAATACTTTATACTTACTACGTGTATAAAACTTTAATACTTTATACCTACTACGTGTATAAAACTGTATAAAACACCCAAGTGTATATATATATATATATATATATATATATATATATATATATATATATATATATATATATATATATATATATATATATATGTATAATAAAAATAATAGCTGGCCACTCGTATTCGAGGATACTCGTCTCTTATGGCTGCAACGGTTCATTTTTATGCTTGAATTTACATACACATGTGTTTAAATATAGACATGTAGAATATATCCATAAAACTCGTCTGTTTTTGAACTCATCCGCAGGGTGCACTTCTGATTTTACTATGGCATTAGTACAACGGAGGGGTACTGCAGACTTGGAGACTGATCACACATTGACTATGTTTCCCCGATCGGTACAATCTTAACCTGTTCAAGTCTAGGGTTAACCGTTATCTTCCCCTCCTATCCGCATCAACTGCCCCCTAACGTAACCCTCTACCTCGAGTGACTCCTAAGCCTTGTACAGAGTGAACCCCACTGTAAAAAAAAAATCTGGGAGAGCAAGAGAGAGAGATAGATAGATAGATAGATAGTAATAGATAGAGAATAATAGATAGATAGATAATGTGTGCGTGTGAGAGAAACATATATACACATATATATAATTGACTATATACATATATATAGAGAGAAAGAGGGAGAAAGAGAGAGAAAAATAGATAGTGTGTGTGTGAGAGAGAGAGAGAGAGCAACATATATATAGAGAGAGAGAGGGAGAAAGAGAAAGAAAAATAGATAGTGTGTGAGAGAGAGAGAGAGAGCAATATATATATATATATATATATATATATATATATATATATACATACATATATGACTATCTATATACATGTATATATATATATATAGAGGGAGAGAGAGAAAGAGAGAGAAAAATAGATAGATAGTGTGTGTGTGTGAGAGAGAGCAACATATGTATGTATATATATGTATGACTATCTATATACATTATATATATATATATATATATATATATATATATATATATATATATATATATATATATAGAGAGAGAGAGAGAGAGAGAGAGAGAGAGAAATAGAGAGAAAAATAGAGAAATAGATAGACAGAGAGATAGCAATAGATATAGATGGATAAAGTATTATTAGCGAGAGACATAATATAAAAAAAACAGATCAGTTCATTCTTACATTTCTAAAATATGCAATGCCTCCCATGTTGGTTTAATTAATAATCATGACTCATTCTTGCATACATCCGTAAGTATCAAAGAAATATGTATTTGTTTTATATTTTATAAAAAATCAGTTGTTATTAAAAAAAAAAAATTAATGCTATTGTTAAATAATTTAAATAAATTACTTATGTATGATTCAACGATACAATATCTCGTTTTTTATTTCATACATACACACTCTATTATTTACTAAGCTTATCTTAATTTAACACAAAGACACAAGTATAGGGCATTGACAGAGTATCGAACTCATTATTCGGTTGCCCTGATCGACCAGATTTTCTTCAAACAAAAGCGCCTATTTTAAATAGTAAGTAAACGGAGATTTGTTTTGGCACACTGCTACAGATACCCGCTCATTCACAAAAAGACTTCTTTCGTCTCTTAAATGCAGTCACACCCTTTCCCTCACTGGTTTTCACACAAATGCATAAAGCCTTTCTCTCCCTCTCTTACGTGCACAAAAACAAACAAACAAACAAACAAAAAAACCTGCTTCATGTACGCGCGCATGCGCATACATTCGTATTTGTTATCACGGTCTCGTTCTGTTTATCAACAACGTTAAAAGAAAGGAATATAGCAGCAAAGAAATTAAAGAAAGCATACGATAAATGCATGGATGTTTTATCTCATAACTAATTAGACCCAACAAGCTCTTATCACTTTAAATGGGCGATTGCCAACATAAATAGAAATAAAGAATAAAACAATAGAAACTAACTCTCGAGATCTATTTGCTTTTCACATAAATGCAGAATTTTAGACTCTATTTCCACTGCCGCGTCGGTGAGACTATTGCAGGTTCTTTACAAATAAATAAATAAAAATTAATGAATAAATTAAATCTTTGATTTTAGATCTAAGTATTGTGCAAAATGGTTCCCAAAATTTTATTTCTAATAAAAAAAAAAAATTAAAAAAAAAACAATAAAAATTTATAAATAAATGAAATCTTCGATTTATGTATTGTGCGAAAAGAGTCCCAATATTTTCTTTTCTAATTAAAAAAAAAAAAAACGAAATAAAAAGATTTTTAAAAACAATCAAACAAGAAACATTTATACTATTTGAAATCCTTAGTCATTTTTAGAAGTCAACGCTGGAGACTTTTGCACTTACTTAAATTCAAAAATTTATAAAATATATGGAATTCACATCACAGGTTTATTACACAAACTGATTTTAGATTTAAAGTAATAAGGGTGTGCAAACCTTTTTTTTAGCCTTCTCTTTTTAATTAAAAGAAGAAGTAAAAAAAAAAGCATTTCATCTTTTTTTTTTTGTCTAAGGAACGTTGGCAACTTTTGCGCATAACTTATAGTTTAGAATTTATAAAATCTGAGATTCATATTACAGACTCATTTCGAAAACACACACACACACAAAAAAAAATGAAATATTCGATGTTATGATCAAAATTTTACATATGAGTAAAAATTCCCGACGTTTTCTTTTTAATTAAAATAATAAAAAAAGAACACATTTCTGATATCCATTTAGTTTTTAGTCTTAATTTTTTTAAAAGAGAAAGCTGGGAATTTTTGCAGGTTTTACAAGTTGAATGCAGTGACAAAATGACATTTATACATAAGCATGCTCACATCTGAACTTGCACCCAAATAACTTGATTAAAGTAACAACTTGCAAAATTCTATCTCTTCTAACCAGCTTAATTTTTTTTCTCTACATATTTCTGTTGTTTTATATCAGGTTTTATGCATGTATTTATTCGAATATTTGACTCAAGGTTAATTTTTATAGAACATCCAGTGAAGCGAAATTATTCCTTGAAGATGTTTGTGAAGAGGTAGGAATATCCAAAATTACTCCTAAGAGAATTAAGCAAGGTTATCTTGGAAACATTAACATCATGGTAGTTGAAGGTAGTCTATAAAACAGATTCTATTTGTCAGGATAAAAAGGTGAGAGGTATAGCAGAAAACATGAAAACACGGTATACCTCAAATTAAAATTTTTATTTTGTTTATAAGACCTCGTTATAAAATCGTGAAAATGGCAAATCGCCGGAAAATGAATGCGAAAAATGAAAATAAATACGAAGCAAAATAACCTCATGTGATATGTCCCGGAAAACAGGATATATAGCCTCAAAATTGTTACGCGAAAGTATAAAATTGTAATAACAAGTTTAACTGGAAGCTTTATTCGACTAATTCAGATTTAGCGCTGAAAACGTTTTATTTTATAATGGATGGTTATAAGCGAGAGGGGAGATGGGATGTACTTATTTCATTACCACAAAAAATTTATTATTTAAAATGTTGAAGATGGAACCACGAAAATGTTAAACGTTAAAATGTAATATGGTAATTTGTTTATATTGTATACTGAACCCCCCTCCAAAAAAAAGTCATCAAAACATATATAAGTATACCTGTTACAGTAATTTCAATTTAATGAATATTTTTTGATGCTGGTCAAAATTTAATCAGTTTGTATTGATTTGATAATAGTCGATGATAAACAAATAGTTCAATACTTTTCCATACGATGGTTTCAGAATTTTATTATGAGTAAGAGTAAAAAATCGTTTAAAAGGTTTTTTTTTCAGGTTATCGTACAGTTTTTTTTAGTTTTTTAAAAATATTACTACTACTAATAATTGGTTGTGGTACATGTGCTTGGTAGATTGGATATTAATGGGTACATAGGTCTTCGTATATTTATAACCTAACGTCACTTTCTTGGTCTATTGCTCACCTATTAAATAATAAGCAAAATCAGTTAATATAAGCTGAAAGGCAAATAATAATAATAATGATAATGTTATTGTTTCTAATAATATAACGAATTATACCTCTTTCAACATAAAAAATATATTAGGTTCTTTTGATAAATGAAAAATAAAATATAGATACATAAGCGAAAATTTGATTATCGATATCGATTCGATAAAGATATAGTCAAGCTCTTAGAGCGTATGAAAGAAACCATAGAATATTTTAAAAAACAGAATTACCCTGACTCTAAAACAAAACTAGAGCGCTTACCAATATTAAAATCCTCAGACTGCTTTTTGGAAGAGTCGTTTTTCAATTCATTTTCATTCAAATCAGTGGAAATAAATGCAGTTTTGATGTTGTCCTCAGATGGAGCGATCATCATTCTTTTAAATGGATGTTTTTGTTTTGTTTTTTTTGACCACCTCCACACAATTACTACTGTGTTTTCCGTCTTTTTTTCTCAAATGTTTAGGTAGTCCCGTATGAGATACGGCTCAGTCAGAACAGACGTACGGACCTCGGTGACTTAAAAAGCCGACTTCTGGTTTGTGAATTATGGGTAGGTCTTTCTTCCCACCCACAGTAGTTAGGCTGTTTGTACCCTCGATAAACCACCCATTCATCGCATGGTTTGCTCACTAATTGTGTTTCTACTCTACGTTTAGCGAAACTAAGACATTTCATGTTTGCTCTGTAGTCAGTTGTATATCGATGGAGTCCTTCCCCATCGATTTTGGAACATAGGCTAGCAGTCCGTCAGTTCTTTCTTGATGATACAGTTTGGATGTAGATAAAGCGTATGGGTGCTAGCGTTGCATCTTCGTCTTTTCGGCATGTTCAGCCGATGTTGAACGTATTTTTTTGGTTTGTGATTTTATTTAAATTATGTATTTACTCATATAGCATGTGACACTGATTTTGATTATGTTGTCTATTCAAAAATTGACTATGTTACTACAAACCAGAGCTGAACGGCCGACAAGTTGGAGCCTGATACTTAAAATGCAACTTCCTATTTTTTTTTCAAAACAATGTCATCTTTTACGACGCCAACTACTCCTACTAGTAGTACTACTACTACTATTACTACTATATAAGGGCAAGGGAGTTTTTTTCTCTCTCTTTTTTTGTGATTACAAAAACTACTACTGCTGTTGCAATTAAAATAAACGAGAATAAATGTATTATTAATTTATTATTATTGTATTCTGGACGAACTGCATTAACCCGGGCAACTACAGATGCAGTTTAATGGAAAAGAAGCGGATACAAGCAGCAATGATTTTAAGGACTCGCCTTCAATGAAAGACACCAAAAGCTTGTGTCAATCAATCAATAAAGACATAAAAATGACAAAAATATTAAAAGGAAAAAAAAAAAATTAAATAAAATAAAAAAATAAATAAAACATGCAAGCTCGTGAGGAGAACGATCAGAGATGATTTGATATTTATGAGACTTATTTTGACGTGTTACCCGAAGGGCGAAAAACGCAACGGTAGAAACCTTATTACCCCCCCCCCCCCCAAAAAAAAACAAAACAAACAAACAAAACAAAAAACAATAAGTTTAAGGATATTGGTTTGAATAACTTTTGGAATAAAATAATTCAAATATTAACAGTTCCATTAGCAATTTCCCTGAGAAATTAAGAAAAAAAAAAAAAAAAAAAAAAAAAAATATATATATATATATAATTAAGTCATAATTAAGTTCATATATATATATATATATATATATATATATATATATATATATGTAATTAAGTCATAATTAAGTTCATATATATATATAATTGTCATAATTAAGTTATATATATATATATATATATATATATATATATATATATATATATAATATATTATATATAATTAAGTCATAATTAAGTTCATATATATATATATATATGATTAAGTCATAATTAAGTATGCAAAGCTCTTCAGTAAAATGAATGGAGCACTTTGGCTGATTGGCATTTGTTTACATTGATAAAACAATACGCTAGATTTAGTTGTGTAACTCTACCGAGTGAAGATAGCTCTGGCTGACACCAAATTAGTTGTGTTTCAATCCTGGCTTGAGGCATTCGGAAGTCTAGTCGCACTGAGGAGCTGTGATGCAGCGAAACAGTACTGTCTGTGAATGACATATATATATATATATATATATATATATATATATATATATATATATATATATATATATATAAATATATATATATAAGTCATAATTAAGTTCATATATATAAAGTAAAGACAAAAAGAAAACTTATCTTAGCCGACGCGTTTCGTTCCTTGACGAACTTTGTCAAGGTAAATATTATTTACCCGCTGCCCCACGCAGCAAGATGTGGCACAAGGCCGAGTTTTAAAGCGGGTTATCCGAGCCCGTAGGCTCGGGCAAAAATCCCCTATAGACCAAGTAAAAACGGAGTCAAATGTATGTATGTATAAACACACACACACACACACACACACACACACACACACATATATATATATATAAATGAATCTAAACATAAATAAATAAAAAATATCATATATTATAACTAATTCATCGAGTCTAGAAGAATCCTCAACAAAATGCAGAAAGCACTGGATGGCCGTTTCGTCCTATTTTGGGGAGTGTTTAACAGTCCGCGCCCAATACCGAGAATCGAACCCGGACCGTTACGATATGACGCAAGCGTCATACCCGTTGATTCAGTGTTTATTCAATTCACCCTTATTTTTTTCTCTCTCTTTATGCATATACACATATATATATATACATTTTTATATATATATATCCAGTTAAGTAGCGATTTTGACATGTTTTTCTATGTAATATCTTAAAATGAAGCATATATATATATATATATATATATATATATATATATATATATATATATATATATATATATATATATGCTGATGATTGACATGTTTCTGCAATATCCTAAAATATAAAAGTATATATATATTGACAGGTTTAATATATATAAATATATATATACAAGCAACTCTCCATGTCACCGCATATATATATATATATATATATATATATATATATATATATATATATATATATATATATATATATATATATATATGTGTGTGTGTGAACTCGTTGTATATATACATATATATTCACTGTATATATATATATATATTAACTTTATATATATACTCACTATATATATATACACACACTCACTGTATGTATATATAGATATAGATATATACTCACTGTATATATATATATATTTATATATATTCTCGCTGTATATATATTTATATACAACTATATATATATACGTGTATATATATACATATATCTATATATAGATAGGTAGATAGATAAATAGATATATACTCACTGTATATATATATATATATATATATATATATATATATATATATATATATATATACATATATATATACTCGCTGTATATATATATATATATTAAGTGTATATAGATATGTGTATATATATATATATATATATATATATATATATCATTAATAGGTGTGTGTTTTTATGTGCGTTTTGTGTTTGAAAGAGAGAGAGAGAGAGAGAGATAGGGGAGGCGCAAAAATATCCGTTTTACTTTTGTACAATCAGTTTCATTTAAATTCTGATAAGAAATATTTTCAATCTTAAAATATCTATAGTAAAATCATTTAATAGTAAAATTATTTAGTAGAAAATTCCATAGTAAAATTATTTAATGGTAAATTTATTTGATGGTAACCATTCTATAATAAAATAATCTGGCAATAAAATTTTACTATTAAATTTTGTTCGTGGTTAAATCCTATAGAAGAATCATAAAAGAACCAGTAAAATTATTTACAATTTATTTTAAAATTTTCATTTTTTTCTCTCATTGAAAAATTGCAAAATCTTTGCTTAATTATCAAATTTAACTCTCAGAAATATTTTGCAGAAATTGATTACTGCAGGCTTTTGATAGAAAAGTGGCGAAAGCAAGGAAATGCTGATAAAAAATATTACCTTGTTTATGGAATGCAAATTTCTCTTGTAATCTGTTTGTTTTTTTTCCTTCTTTCAGAGTCAGAATTTGTTGAAGCGCTATAACTGACAATTTTATAATGCGAATGGAAATCTTTTTCGCGTATTCCTCTTTAAATTGATGAAAGACACGTCCGAGTAAACACAGCTGAAAGAAAATTTAAGCCAATAAGAAAGAACGTAATTTAATAACATACAAAAGGGGAATTACGGTTTCACATATGAAAAATAGATAACAGTTTTATGGAAAAAACTGTTCGCCTTAACGGAAAATAAAATAAATTGCTAGCCTTAACGGGTAAGAACATTCAGAAAATTAAATAATAATATTCAATAATATAAACATACTAACTAAATAAAAGGAATATATGAGAGTAAGCCCCCACCAATGCCTATGCTTCCACTTCTTTTTCTTCAGCACGTTGGCACTCATGGCTCTCCACAATTTCCCGTCCTTTATAGCTCTTAATAACCTTTGTCCGTTTGCCATCTCTCCCAAAGCATGCTCTGCCATCCATTGATTTAAGCTCACCAAATAGGTTATGCGTTGTTTTCCTCTGTCCCTTTTGGTTTTAATTTTGTCATATTTGTTATATCTCCTAGACCTTCTATTTACACAAGCTCACCCTTCATCTAGCTGTCGAGTCCATCCAGGACGTGGGCGATCATGGCTCTCCACAATTTCCTATCCTTTGTAGATCTTAATAAATTTTATCTTTTTGTTATCTCTCCTAAACCTTGTTCCACCATCCATTTACACAAACTCGTCATTCTTCTTCTATGTGTCGTGTGCCATCAGGACGTTGGCTATCATGGCTCTCCACAATTTCCTGTCCTTTGCTGCTCTTAATAGCTTTTGTCTCTTTTGTCATTTCTCCCAAACCCTATTCAACCCTCCATTTACTCAAACTCACCAAATAGGTTATGCGTTGCTTTCCTCTGTCCCTCATGCGACTAGAATAGCGAGAGACTTCTCACATCCCACCTGTGGGAGAGAGGTTGAAAATTGGAGAATAATTCGTCACCCACAAGAGCTCGGAGACGTTTTTGAACTCTATCAAGGCTAGAGAGTGAGGCGGGGGTAGCTCCCGTCCAAAACTGTACTCCAGTTTTGGCCTGATTTAGCTCTTGTCAAGGTAGAGGATACGGGAGCGGTACAGGCAGCCGACCATTTTACCTTAGCAATGGATCATATGTACGTGTTCCCCGTGAGGTCGGGTACGAGTCTTTCAATGCTGCATTCGGAACTGCCCAATATCGCTGCAAGAAGGCCCTGGAAAACGCAAAAACGTCTCCGACCTCTTGTGGGTGACGAATTATTCTCCACTCTTCAACCTCTCTCCCACAAGCGGGATGTGACAAGTCTCTTGCTATTCTGCTGCACTAAGGTTGAAAACAAACAAAATGGATCCCGAGAATTGTGGCAGATCTTCAATCAAATTCAGAATCCCTATAATAAATGGCTATCTCTTCTTCGTCGAGGTCATCTCTTCCTCGTCAGATACAGCAAAGCATTTAACCTCGACATTTGCCTCTAACTCAGCATTAGAAAATATAAGACATCGCCTTCCTGACTTCCTCCGTCTCACTGAGCACAAACTCAGCAGTATTTTTTATTTTTATTATAGCCCAGGAAGTCTCAAGACTTAACAAAAGTTTTGACCCTAAAAAAACACTGGCCCAGACAAAATTCCAATGGGTTTAAGAATACCAACCCAGACCTATCCCGGATTTTAGCGAAATTATTTAACTGCTGCTTGAAGAAGAAATTAACAAAATTCCGAGCTCTTCCGGCTAATCTATCGTTATAGTAGCACAATCCTCGAGTTCCCACGTCTCACTGTGCACAATCTCACAATCTCACATTACCATCACAGCACGAGAAATCTCGAGACTTATCAAAGGCCTTGACCCTAAGAAAACCACTGGACAAATTCCAATGGTTGTCCTTAAGAATATCAACCCGGAAGTATCCCCAATCCTAGCAAATTTATTCAACCGCTGCTTGAAGGAGAAATCCTTTCCAAGCCTTTGGAAAGTGTCAAGTGTATGCCCGGTTTTCTTAGAAAACAGGCGTGCGATCTTCCCTCTCCCAATACAGACCCATCAGTCTCCTATTTATTATCAGTAATCTTTTTCAGGCCATAATTAATAAGAAGGTCGTCGAGCACCTAGAAAAGAACACCCTCTTCAGTGACGAGGAATATGGCTTTCGGTCGGCCCTCTTCATTGCAGACGCCCTAACTACCATCACTCACAGAATCAGGGAAACTCTTGACGACAAACACACCTCGAGAACCATAGCACTAGATATCTCAAAGGTGTGGCACAAAGGCTTACTACACAAGCTCTCCAGTGATAGAATCACTAGAAGGGTCTTCTCGATCATAAAACCCTTCCTAATAAGTTCCTGAAGGTAGTAATTGACGGCGTGTCCTTCGGGTCTCTAGAGGTCAACGCCCTCTGGGGGGTCACTCCACGGATCAACGCTTTTGTTGATCTACATAAATGATCTGCCTAAGAATATACTCAGATCATTTGTAAACATCTATGCCGATGATAGGGCTATATACGGGCGCAACTCTAAAATTCTCGATGGTCACAGATTGGCGACTGATCTCTCTTCCGATCCTGCACAAACTACCCAATGGGTAAAAAATGGCTGGTTACATTCAATGCCACGAAGACCAAGCTAGTTACATTCAATCATCATTGATCTGACTCCCGACTGCCACGAATCAGGATGAACGGCTAATCCTCTACCTTTACAAGAGCCAAATCAGGCCGCACCTCACTCTCCGGCCTTGATAGAGTTCAGAAAAGTCTCCGAGCCCGTGTGGACGATGAATTATTTCTACTAAGTTAAAAAAAAAATAATAACCATTCATTATAAAATACATGGGTAAATAGCAGGACAGACCGTGTTCTATATCCTTGGATGGCAACTGGTCTACCATAGAAACAAATGGCAATCTACTGCGGGAAAAATCTGCCTCGTCAGTCATGTATCGAAAGATACATGATCGCTTAAAAGTATATCACGTATGGCATATAACTGACTGACTGACTTTCCAGTCAAATCCATTACATTCACTTACATGCTAATACCCTTGGGAAAGGTATGAATCGTCTTCTCCCACCCCAGATATGGGTAAATAGCAGGACAGACCGGGTTCTATAGCCTTGGATGACAACTGGTCTACCACAGAAAGAAATGGCAATCTACTGCGGGAAAAATCTGCCTCGTCAGTCATGTATCGAAAGATACATGATCGCTTAAAAGTATATCACGTATGGCATATAACTGACTGACTGACTTTCCAGTCAAATCCATTACATTCACTTACATGCTAATACCCTTGGGAAAGGTATGAATCGTCTTCTCCCACCCCAGATATGGGTAAATAGCAGGACAGACCGGGTTCTATAGCCTTGGATGACAACTGGTCTACCACAGAAAGAAATGGCAACCTACTGCGGGAAAAATCTGCCTCGTCAGTAATGTATCGAAAGATACATGATCGCCTAAGCGTGTATCACGCATGGCACATAACTGACTGGTTACGATGAGCTCTGGTTGCAGCACATTCAGGGGTGATCTAGGGTTGGTTGTTCGGTTATTGTTTGAAATTTTTGTGAGGGTATTAAAACTTTCCATTCCAGAAAGAATTCATCCTGAGACGAGGGAAGTAGTTTTGGAAGGAGCATGTTTGAAGAAATTTGAGAGAGGAGCTTCCGCCATATAAGAACTAAAGCTGTCTAAGTCTACCTTCCTGTAGCGAAAAATCGTTCTGTGGAACGGCAAACCAAAAGATGCATTTGTTTGGCACGAACTTCGACACTGACTAGAGAATGGTATGGGGGCGGCAAAACTTCTGTGAAGCATTTTTCAGCGCAAGATGTGAGGAGGAAATCACTGACTTTCGCCTGATATCTTGTTCCATCAGGAACGCGGGTGGGTTCTTCAATGATCCGAGTTAGTTCATTGGCGATGGAGAAGTCCTTGCCGTATCTGCCTTCTTCATCAGTTTTGTCCGAGAAGAGTAACCACTCTTTTTGGTGAATAGTGAAGTCATCACAAATATGAAAGTTATCTGAGGAAAATTCGGTGAGGAAATTATCAACCTTCTCAGATATTCGATCGAAGATTACCGTCCCTTCATCATGATGGCGATAGAGAGCAAAGATGAATGTAGTACTATGGATAAGTGCTAAGCGGAAGGACATATACGGGAGATTAGGGTCCTCTTTTATTTTTAGTCCATAGCACAAGGAAACTCGTCCTTGATGTAGGCTCTGAGTCCGTGGCCGTGACGATTTAGGTGGTTGTGGTTCCCTATTAGAGGTGAGTAGCCTTGGACTGTGAGCACTTCTAGCGGGCTTTAGGTATTGATACTGGTTTCAGGAGGTCGGGTTTGGCCTCATGAAGATGGAGTTGTACCTCTGGTAAATTGGGATGAAAACCCCTCACATTGGTGTAGGAGATGGTGTTGTGGCCTGTTTAGGGACCAGACAAAGAAAGACACGGAAGACAAAGGTAGGTTGAACAAGTGTATTGAAATAACAGCTATATACGCAGTAAGAGTGTTAGTAATAAGCAGATAGAAGTGTCTTCGTCCGAACGATCAGGTTACACTGCGTATCGGCTGCCCAACAACTGTGTATTTAACAGTCCACTCACGAGGAATGCATATGGCACAAGGCCGAGTTTAACGAAGGTTTCTACGAACCCGTAGGCTTGGCCAAAAATATTCACTTTGAACACGCATAAGCGGGTTTGAGATCTGTCTATCTCCCCGGACGAAACTATACCCTTCGGCAAAGGTTCGTCCGAGTTCCTCTCTGCCAAAGAAGAGAGTTCGACAGAAGTCGCACACAGTCAGAGACTGAGTCTGGACTGTCCAACGACAGCCCTTACCAAGTCTCGCAGTTAGTATTTATGAGAGGAGGAAGAGTTCATTCTACCGTAGGAGGGTTTACCACAACAGATGGTAAAACTGGGGTCTATGTTTTTGTTTGAGGTTGGGTTTGCTGATTTTTTTTTCAGTTTACTTGAGTTCATATGCGAATTTTTCAGAAGAGAAGGCACACAGGAAATGAACCTAGATTGAACCATCCGGAGATACAGCCGTAACAGTACACATCACTATGACATCGAGAGGCTCCGTCGGAGACTACTGCATGGTTCAGAGCCCATTCACAAAACGGCAGTACAATAGACCCGATACTATACATCTGATGATAGCATAACCTTCGTCGAAGTTACTCAAAGGTTCTGATCGTTGACTGCCAGGCGGATAACACCAAAACCCAGAAAATATTTACCTGAAGCACCCTTAATGAAGAGATAAATAATCCAGGAACGAAGATACAGGCCCCGATACCCAGAGTGTACATGTCTCTCGTCTACCCATAAATCAAGGTAACAGAACTTCTCCTTGTGTCAGGAACATCGTACCGACCGGAGACCTCAGGTACAAAGGTAAGCTCATTCAAATTATGAGGACTAAAATACCCACGTGGAGAAGTGGGGGTATGCAAATGTTGCTCGAAGTTGCATCCGCATCCCCCCTGCCTAAATGCTACACTTAAAATTTTTACTGCTTGGACCATGATAATGACCATTACAGGGGGTCCTCGACTTACGTCGGAGATCCGTTCTTACGGCTCGACGTAACTAAATTTTCAACGTAGCTCCTGTGAACTCTTTTAGTGGGCTTGAGGGATTGGTACTGGTTTCAGATAGTAACAGGAGGTCGCGTTTGGCCTCAAGAAGATGAAGTTCTACCTCTGGTAAGTTGGGACGAAGAGCCCCTCACATTGGTGTAGGAGATGGTTAAACTGGGGTGTATTTTTTTGTTTGAGGTTGGGTTTGCTGATTTGGGGGTAGCGAATGTTGCTCGGGGAGGGGGGCATCCGCAGCCCCTACCTTTATTTGATTTAATATCAAAGAAGCAAAATTACATGGACAGGGGCTAGCATTGACAAGTTATTATAACAAAAAAAAACAAACAAATATTTCAATTTAAAAACTATGTTCCTCCCGAGCGAAATGATCAAGATTGATCGATTCAGTTGGTCAGTTAAATGCTACACTTCAAACTTTTGCTGCTTAGACCATGATAATGAGCACTACAGGGGCTCCTCGACTTACGTCGGAGATCTGTTCCTACGGAATGGCGCAACCTGATTTTCTGATATATATATATATATTTTTTTGTCATCCACAGACTGACTGTTTCGCTGTTTCACAGCTCATCAGTGTGGCTAGAAGTCCAGTTGCCTCTAACTAGGATCGAAACCCGACTGAATTGGCGTCAGTCGGAACTTCTACCACTAAGCCGTCGGCGCACGACAGGGGTGAAGGTGAATTTTATCGTGTTTATTTTTAGATTTAGATAAACGTTCGTGTTTGTGCTAAGGCGGTGATTCCACAATGAGGAATCAGAGTTTTGGTCATAGATTTATATAACAGTACAATTTCAACCAGCTCACACACATTGAGGATTTCTATAGAATTTATACTGTAGGTGGAGAGCGTTGCTAGAACGTTGTTAGTGTTTGGTCTTTCATGCATTAATTTAATTTCATAAGAATAGCTGACAATTAGAGCATGTCGGGCAACTTGAACAAAAATCGTTAAATCATGCCAAATTGAATTACTTTACAATAGTCTAACATTACGTATTCATTTAATAGATTATATCCTATCGGGACATGGATAATCATGACTCTCCTCGAATGCTTACGAACAAATCATTTTCAAACGCCCGTTCCCATACGATCACCAAAGTTAAGCAATGTCGAGCATAGCCAGTACCTAGATGGGTGACCGTTAGGGAATATCACATACTGTAAGCTTGGATATGCGGATGGTGTCATGGATAATGGCTGGGAATTGTTAATCGGAAAACCGTGTTTTAATTCCAGTTGGTTTCGTTACATTCACTTACGCTCAAATATCGTTGGGAATTGTATGAATTCACTTCTTCTCCCCCATAGCTACGTATTAATTAGTAAATAAAAATAATTGATAAACCGTAAAAAATGAAAAAAAAAACAGCTTCCTATCTTTCGTAGCTCTAAGTATCTTTGGTTCTTTACACTCCACGTTGTCGTTGTTTTGTCATCCATTCACACATACTCGTTAAGCTGGTTACATACGGCTTCTACTTGTTTCTCTAGACTTCAGCACTTTCTGCTAGTGTTAAATCCCCCCACGTTATTTTTACGTGCCGTGTCCGTTTAGGACGTAGCCGATCATGGAAGGTGAAGATTATGCAGCTCCTGCCTAGACATGACAATAATACTCTAGGTTTGGTTTCATCTGACTCTTGTAATGATTATGCATTACAGAAGAAGTCTGGTACTTCACGCAGTTGTAGAATAGGCATCTTTAGCAGTGGATCGCATACACTGTTTCCACTTAGGGTTTGGGTTGAATGTGAGATACAGGAACCGTTCAAAGTATGTAACTTCATTGAGAATAAAACCGTCCGTGAAGATTGGAGAAAGAGTTTAGGGTTCGATCGGTGATGATGGAATGCTTTTATTTTTTTTTTTTTTTTTTTTTTTTTAAGTGTATCACCCCGAGCAAGGCCGGTGGCCACTATCACGCAAGGGGTTACAGAAGGGTTGGAGGAAGAGCAGATAGGAGTGGTAAAGGAAGGGATGTGGAGAAAGAGAAGGACGGAGGGCCGATCGAGGTGGGGAGGTTACGGGAGATATAGGGCGAGATCAGATAGGAATGGAAGATGTCAGGAAGTGGATAGATCAAGGCAACTGGAGATGACGATTGACGCTACACTTAAACCGTTGGAGATTGTATTTGTCAGGGAAACAGTAATAGGGAAGGGAGTTCCATAGGCGAGATGTGCGTGACATGAAGCTATTGGAGTAGAAAAGACGTCTACATCTAGCAGGTTCAACGGTGAAGGGGTGGGAACGGGATGCCAGCCTCGTAGGACGCTTGAATTTACGAGGCTTAGGGACAAGTGAAAGCAACTCCTCAGTACTCAGCGATAAGGTTGTGATGTAGCACCGAGTGAAGAGTGGAGGATATGTCTTCAACGGTGAAGGGGTGGGAACGGGATGCCAGCCTCGTAGGACGCTTGAATTTACGAGGCTTAGGGACAAGTGAAAGCAACTCCTCAGTACTCAGCGATAAGGTTGTGATGTAGCACCGAGTGAAGAGTGGAGGATATGTCTTCAACGGTGAAGGGGTGGGAACGGGATGCCAGCCTCGTAGGACGCTTGAATTTACGAGGCTTAGGGACAAGTGAAAGCAACTCCTCAGTACTCAGCGATAAGGTTGTGATGTAGCACCGAGTGAAGAGTGGAGGATATGTCTTCAACGGTGAAGGGGTGGGAACGGGATGCCAGCCTCGTAGGACGCTTGAATTTACGAGGCTTAGGGACAAGTGAAAGCAACTCCTCAGTACTCAGCGATAAGGTTGTGATGTAGCACCGAGTGAAGAGTGGAGGATATGTCTTCAACGGTGAAGGGGTGGGAACGGGATGCCAGCCTCGTAGGACGCTTGAATTTACGAGGCTTAGGGACAAGCGAAAGCAACTCCTCAGTACTCAGCGATAAGGTTGTGATGTAGCACCGAGTGAAGAGTGGAGGATATGTCTTCAACGGTGAAGGGGTGGGAACGGGATGCCAGCCTCGTAGGACGCTTGAATTTACGAGGCTTAGGGACAAGCGAAAGCAACTCCTCAGTACTCAGCGATAAGGTTGTGATGTAGCACCGAGTGAAGAGTGGAGGATATGTCTTCAACGGTGAAGGGGTGGGAACGGGATGCCAGCCTCGTAGGACGCTTGAATTTACGAGGCTTAGGGACAAGTGAAAGCAACTCCTCAGTACTCAGCGATAAGGTTGTGATGTAGCACCGAGTGAAGAGTGGAGGATATGTCTTCAACGGTGAAGGGGTGGGAACGGGATGCCAGCCTCGTAGGACGCTTGAATTTACGAGGCTTAGGGACAAGTGAAAGCAACTCCTCAGTACTCAGCGATAAGGTTGTGATGTAGCACCGAGTGAAGAGTGGAGGATATGTCTTCAACGGTGAAGGGGTGGGAACGGGATGCCAGCCTCGTAGGACGCTTGAATTTACGAGGCTTAGGGACAAGCGAAAGCAACTCCTCAGTACTCAGCGATAAGGTTGTGATGTAGCACCGAGTGAAGAGTGGAGGATATGTCTTCAACGGTGAAGGGGTGGGAACGGGATGCCAGCCTCGTAGGACGCTTGAATTTACGAGGCTTAGGGACAAGCGAAAGCAACTCCTCAGTACTCAGCGATAAGGTTGTGATGTAGCACCGAGTGAAGAGTGGAGGATATGTCTTCAACGGTGAAGGGGTGGGAACGGGATGCCAGCCTCGTAGGACGCTTGAATTTACGAGGCTTAGGGACAAGCGAAAGCAACTCCTCAGTACTCAGCGATAAGGTTGTGATGTAGCACCGAGTGAAGAGTGGAGGATATGTCTTCAACGGTGAAGGGGTGGGAACGGGATGCCAGCCTCGTAGGACGCTTGAATTTACGAGGCTTAGGGACAAGTGAAAGCAACTCCTCAGTACTCAGCGATAAGGTTGTGATGTAGCACCGAGTGAAGAGTGGAGGATATGTCTTCAACGGTGAAGGGGTGGGAACGGGATGCCAGCCTCGTAGGACGCTTGAATTTACGAGGCTTAGGGACAAGCGAAAGCAACTCCTCAGTACTCAGCGATAAGGTTGTGATGTAGCACCGAGTGAAGAGTGGAGGATATGTCTTCAACGGTGAAGGGGTGGGAACGGGATGCCAGCCTCGTAGGACGCTTGAATTTACGAGGCTTAGGGACAAGCGAAAGCAACTCCTCAGTACTCAGCGATAAGGTTGTGATGTAGCACCGAGTGAAGAGTGGAGGATATGTCTTCAACGGTGAAGGGGTGGGAACGGGATGCCAGCCTCGTAGGACGCTTGAATTTACGAGGCTTAGGGACAAGCGAAAGCAACTCCTCAGTACTCAGCGATAAGGTTGTGATGTAGCACCGAGTGAAGAGTGGAGGATATGTCTTCAACGGTGAAGGGGTGGGAACGGGATGCCAGCCTCGTAGGACGCTTGAATTTACGAGGCTTAGGGACAAGTGAAAGCAACTCCTCAGTACTCAGCGATAAGGTTGTGATGTAGCACCGAGTGAAGAGTGGAGGATATGTCTTCAACGGTGAAGGGGTGGGAACGGGATGCCAGCCTCGTAGGACGCTTGAATTTACGAGGCTTAGGGACAAGCGAAAGCAACTCCTCAGTACTCAGCGATAAGGTTGTGATGTAGCACCGAGTGAAGAGTGGAGGATATGTCTTCAACGGTGAAGGGGTGGGAACGGGATGCCAGCCTCGTAGGACGCTTGAATTTACGAGGCTTAGGGACAAGCGAAAGCAACTCCTCAGTACTCAGCGATAAGGTTGTGATGTAGCACCGAGTGAAGAGTGGAGGATATGTCTTCAACGGTGAAGGGGTGGGAACGGGATGCCAGCCTCGTAGGACGCTTGAATTTACGAGGCTTAGGGACAAGTGAAAGCAACTCCTCAGTACTCAGCGATAAGGTTGTGATGTAGCACCGAGTGAAGAGTGGAGGATATGTCTTCAACGGTGAAGGGGTGGGAACGGGATGCCAGCCTCGTAGGACGCTTGAATTTACGAGGCTTAGGGACAAGTGAAAGCAACTCCTCAGTACTCAGCGATAAGGTTGTGATGTAGCACCGAGTGAAGAGTGGAGGATATGTCTTCAACGGTGAAGGGGTGGGAACGGGATGCCAGCCTCGTAGGACGCTTGAATTTACGAGGCTTAGGGACAAGCGAAAGCAACTCCTCAGTACTCAGCGATAAGGTTGTGATGTAGCACCGAGTGAAGAGTGGAGGATATGTCTTCAACGGTGAAGGGGTGGGAACGGGATGCCAGCCTCGTAGGACGCTTGAATTTACGAGGCTTAGGGACAAGCGAAAGCAACTCCTCAGTACTCAGCGATAAGGTTGTGATGTAGCACCGAGTGAAGAGTGGAGGATATGTCTTCAACGGTGAAGGGGTGGGAACGGGATGCCAGCCTCGTAGGACGCTTGAATTTACGAGGCTTAGGGACAAGTGAAAGCAACTCCTCAGTACTCAGCGATAAGGTTGTGATGTAGCACCGAGTGAAGAGTGGAGGATATGTCTTCAACGGTGAAGGGGTGGGAACGGGATGCCAGCCTCGTAGGACGCTTGAATTTACGAGGCTTAGGGACAAGTGAAAGCAACTCCTCAGTACTCAGCGATAAGGTTGTGATGTAGCACCGAGTGAAGAGTGGAGGATATGTCTTCAACGGTGAAGGGGTGGGAACGGGATGCCAGCCTCGTAGGACGCTTGAATTTACGAGGCTTAGGGACAAGCGAAAGCAACTCCTCAGTACTCAGCGATAAGGTTGTGATGTAGCACCGAGTGAAGAGTGGAGGATATGTCTTCAACGGTGAAGGGGTGGGAACGGGATGCCAGCCTCGTAGGACGCTTGAATTTACGAGGCTTAGGGACAAGCGAAAGCAACTCCTCAGTACTCAGCGATAAGGTTGTGATGTAGCACCGAGTGAAGAGTGGAGGATATGTCTTCAACGGTGAAGGGGTGGGAACGGGATGCCAGCCTCGTAGGACGCTTGAATTTACGAGGCTTAGGGACAAGCGAAAGCAACTCCTCAGTACTCAGCGATAAGGTTGTGATGTAGCACCGAGTGAAGAGTGGAGGATATGTCTTCAACGGTGAAGGGGTGGGAACGGGATGCCAGCCTCGTAGGACGCTTGAATTTACGAGGCTTAGGGACAAGTGAAAGCAACTCCTCAGTACTCAGCGATAAGGTTGTGATGTAGCACCGAGTGAAGAGTGGAGGATATGTCTTCAACGGTGAAGGGGTGGGAACGGGATGCCAGCCTCGTAGGACGCTTGAATTTACGAGGCTTAGGGACAAGTGAAAGCAACTCCTCAGTACTCAGCGATAAGGTTGTGATGTAGCACCGAGTGAAGAGTGGAGGATATGTCTTCAACGGTGAAGGGGTGGGAACGGGATGCCAGCCTCGTAGGACGCTTGAATTTACGAGGCTTAGGGACAAGTGAAAGCAACTCCTCAGTACTCAGCGATAAGGTTGTGATGTAGCACCGAGTGAAGAGTGGAGGATATGTCTTCAACGGTGAAGGGGTGGGAACGGGATGCCAGCCTCGTAGGACGCTTGAATTTACGAGGCTTAGGGACAAGTGAAAGCAACTCCTCAGTACTCAGCGATAAGGTTGTGATGTAGCACCGAGTGAAGAGTGGAGGATATGTCTTCAACGGTGAAGGGGTGGGAACGGGATGCCAGCCTCGTAGGACGCTTGAATTTACGAGGCTTAGGGACAAGTGAAAGCAACTCCTCAGTACTCAGCGATAAGGTTGTGATGTAGCACCGAGTGAAGAGTGGAGGATATGTCTTCAACGGTGAAGGGGTGGGAACGGGATGCCAGCCTCGTAGGACGCTTGAATTTACGAGGCTTAGGGACAAGCGAAAGCAACTCCTCAGTACTCAGCGATAAGGTTGTGATGTAGCACCGAGTGAAGAGTGGAGGATATGTCTTCAACGGTGAAGGGGTGGGAACGGGATGCCAGCCTCGTAGGACGCTTGAATTTACGAGGCTTAGGGACAAGTGAAAGCAACTCCTCAGTACTCAGCGATAAGGTTGTGATGTAGCACCGAGTGAAGAGTGGAGGATATGTCTTCAACGGTGAAGGGGTGGGAACGGGATGCCAGCCTCGTAGGACGCTTGAATTTACGAGGCTTAGGGACAAGCGAAAGCAACTCCTCAGTACTCAGCGATAAGGTTGTGATGTAGCACCGAGTGAAGAGTGGAGGATATGTCTTCAACGGTGAAGGGGTGGGAACGGGATGCCAGCCTCGTAGGACGCTTGAATTTACGAGGCTTAGGGACAAGTGAAAGCAACTCCTCAGTACTCAGCGATAAGGTTGTGATGTAGCACCGAGTGAAGAGTGGAGGATATGTCTTCAACGGTGAAGGGGTGGGAACGGGATGCCAGCCTCGTAGGACGCTTGAATTTACGAGGCTTAGGGACAAGCGAAAGCAACTCCTCAGTACTCAGCGATAAGGTTGTGATGTAGCACCGAGTGAAGAGTGGAGGATATGTCTTCAACGGTGAAGGGGTGGGAACGGGATGCCAGCCTCGTAGGACGCTTGAATTTACGAGGCTTAGGGACAAGCGAAAGCAACTCCTCAGTACTCAGCGATAAGGTTGTGATGTAGCACCGAGTGAAGAGTGGAGGATATGTCTTCAACGGTGAAGGGGTGGGAACGGGATGCCAGCCTCGTAGGACGCTTGAATTTACGAGGCTTAGGGACAAGCGAAAGCAACTCCTCAGTACTCAGCGATAAGGTTGTGATGTAGCACCGAGTGAAGAGTGGAGGATATGTCTTCAACGGTGAAGGGGTGGGAACGGGATGCCAGCCTCGTAGGACGCTTGAATTTACGAGGCTTAGGGACAAGTGAAAGCAACTCCTCAGTACTCAGCGATAAGGTTGTGATGTAGCACCGAGTGAAGAGTGGAGGATATGTCTTCAACGGTGAAGGGGTGGGAACGGGATGCCAGCCTCGTAGGACGCTTGAATTTACGAGGCTTAGGGACAAGTGAAAGCAACTCCTCAGTACTCAGCGATAAGGTTGTGATGTAGCACCGAGTGAAGAGTGGAGGATATGTCTTCAACGGTGAAGGGGTGGGAACGGGATGCCAGCCTCGTAGGACGCTTGAATTTACGAGGCTTAGGGACAAGTGAAAGCAACTCCTCAGTACTCAGCGATAAGGTTGTGATGTAGCACCGAGTGAAGAGTGGAGGATATGTCTTCAACGGTGAAGGGGTGGGAACGGGATGCCAGCCTCGTAGGACGCTTGAATTTACGAGGCTTAGGGACAAGTGAAAGCAACTCCTCAGTACTCAGCGATAAGGTTGTGATGTAGCACCGAGTGAAGAGTGGAGGATATGTCTTCAACGGTGAAGGGGTGGGAACGGGATGCCAGCCTCGTAGGACGCTTGAATTTACGAGGCTTAGGGACAAGTGAAAGCAACTCCTCAGTACTCAGCGATAAGGTTGTGATGTAGCACCGAGTGAAGAGTGGAGGATATGTCTTCAACGGTGAAGGGGTGGGAACGGGATGCCAGCCTCGTAGGACGCTTGAATTTACGAGGCTTAGGGACAAGTGAAAGCAACTCCTCAGTACTCAGCGATAAGGTTGTGATGTAGCACCGAGTGAAGAGTGGAGGATATGTCTTCAACGGTGAAGGGGTGGGAACGGGATGCCAGCCTCGTAGGACGCTTGAATTTACGAGGCTTAGGGACAAGTGAAAGCAACTCCTCAGTACTCAGCGATAAGGTTGTGATGTAGCACCGAGTGAAGAGTGGAGGATATGTCTTCAACGGTGAAGGGGTGGGAACGGGATGCCAGCCTCGTAGGACGCTTGAATTTACGAGGCTTAGGGACAAGCGAAAGCAACTCCTCAGTACTCAGCGATAAGGTTGTGATGTAGCACCGAGTGAAGAGTGGAGGATATGTCTTCAACGGTGAAGGGGTGGGAACGGGATGCCAGCCTCGTAGGACGCTTGAATTTACGAGGCTTAGGGACAAGTGAAAGCAACTCCTCAGTACTCAGCGATAAGGTTGTGATGTAGCACCGAGTGAAGAGTGGAGGATATGTCTTCAACGGTGAAGGGGTGGGAACGGGATGCCAGCCTCGTAGGACGCTTGAATTTACGAGGCTTAGGGACAAGCGAAAGCAACTCCTCAGTACTCAGCGATAAGGTTGTGATGTAGCACCGAGTGAAGAGTGGAGGATATGTCTTCAACAGTGAAGGGGTGGGAACGGGATGCCAGCCTCGTAGGACGCTTGAATTTACGAGGCTTAGGGACAAGTGAAAGCAACTCCTCAGTACTCAGCGATAAGGTTGTGATGTAGCACCGAGTGAAGAGTGGAGGATATGTCTTCAACGGTGAAGGGGTGGGAACGGGATGCCAGCCTCGTAGGACGCTTGAATTTACGAGGCTTAGGGACAAGTGAAAGCAACTCCTCAGTACTCAGCGATAAGGTTGTGATGTAGCACCGAGTGAAGAGTGGAGGATATGTCTTCAACGGTGAAGGGGTGGGAACGGGATGCCAGCCTCGTAGGACGCTTGAATTTACGAGGCTTAGGGACAAGCGAAAGCAACTCCTCAGTACTCAGCGATAAGGTTGTGATGTAGCACCGAGTGAAGAGTGGAGGATATGTCTTCAACGGTGAAGGGGTGGGAACGGGATGCCAGCCTCGTAGGACGCTTGAATTTACGAGGCTTAGGGACAAGTGAAAGCAACTCCTCAGTACTCAGCGATAAGGTTGTGATGTAGCACCGAGTGAAGAGTGGAGGATATGTCTTCAACGGTGAAGGGGTGGGAACGGGATGCCAGCCTCGTAGGACGCTTGAATTTACGAGGCTTAGGGACAAGTGAAAGCAACTCCTCAGTACTCAGCGATAAGGTTGTGATGTAGCACCGAGTGAAGAGTGGAGGATATGTCTTCCTCTATAAGACGCGACGTAAACGATTTCGGATTCTATTAAAGCAGAAAAGTGAACAGCTCCAGTCAAGGCAGTAATACTTCACTTTTGGCTTAATTTGATTCTTATACATATAAAGCATGGCGAAAGGAGACAGGTACTTTCCGGAGCGATAGAATGAGCCGACCCTTTTTCCAGCATCTTTAGCAACGGATCGTATATATGAATTCTACTCCAGGTCTGGAGCGAACTTGAGACCCAAACAAGCTTGTGTAAATGAGTGGTTGAACAGGGTTTAGAAAAGATGGCAAAACATACAAAAATAAAAGAGCTGCAAAGAGCAGGAAATTGTGGAGGGCCATGATCGCTAACGTTCTGAAGAAACACGGCACATAGAAGAAGAATAAAAAGCTTGTATAAATGGATGGCGAAACAAGGTTTAGGAGAAATAACAAAAAAACCACAAAAAACAATTATTAAGAGCTACAAAGTGCAGGAAACTGTGGAGAGCCATGATCGCCAACACTCTGAAGGAACACAGCACATAGAAGAAGGATTACCTTGTATAAATGGATGGCGGAACAAGGATTAGGAAAGATAATAAAAAGGAAAAAATTATTAAGAGCTACAAAGGACAGGAAATTGTGGAGAGCCATGATTGCAAACGTTATGAAGTGACAAGGCACATAGAAGATTTAAAAAGCTTGTGTAAATGGATGGGGAAACAAGGTTTAGGAAAGTTAACAAAAGAACAACAATTATTAAGAGCTAGAAAGACAGGAAACTGTGGAGAGCCATGATCGTCAAAGCTCTGAAGTAACACAGCTCATAAAAGAATAATAATAATAATAATAATAATAATAATGAAAAAAAAACAGTGACTTGACCGAAAGAGTTCAATGTCTGGCCTCAGCAGAGGCTCACAAAAATTTAGAGATTTAACTTATTAAAGGGAAATAACTGAATCTGAGATATCCGGAAGAGGCATGGAACGTAGAACTAGAACAATCTACCCCGGTGGACGAAATAAAGATTTCGGTTCCAAATTCGTATCACCTGAAGAAGGCCGGAGCGTACAACAGCCGAAACGTCGTGAATAAAAAAAACATTAGGGTCTTTTGATTTCTGCAGGAATTACCATTAAACACTAGTGTGAATTATTTCAACAATCACACCCAGATCAAGAATTGCGACAAAAAGACATTCGTATAATTAAAAAGCCCCTGGGAACACTATAGAAATTTATTTTGGAATTTACAAAACAAAATAAAAATGTTCTAAAGAGGGAGAAAATACAGAAAATCTGAGAAGAAATGAAGTCTCGAGATATTGAAGACCTCCAGCCGAAGAATTCTTGCGTATATTACCATTGTTTTATGTGTTATATTGTCTGTTATTAGGCATTTCATTATAGCGGTGGACAATTGTGTCCTTGGAAATTTGCGTCCCTAGACAAATGCGTCCCTGGATAATTACGTACCTCTGATAATCTTTTGAAGTTATCATTTTTTTAAAAAGAGTTGTTTAATATAGATATTTGCACACCAATACCTTTAATAACTCGAAACAAGCAGAAAAGGAGTTACCAAAAATAGAAAAAGAGAAAGATTTCTTTTTAAACCAAGAGAAAATGAAGCTAGCAGTTTCAGTTCATCCCAGCAGTGCGTACCACAAACATCTAATAGATTCTGGATTTTATTTGGAACCTATAGTTAAGTTCTAAAAATCGAAAACTGGTGTAAAAATATTTATGGACGAGGAAAATTGCAGCCACCATTATCATAAGAAAAACGCCGATGAAACAAGAACATACTGGCGATGTGTAGAGCGATCTTGCAACATTGTTGATCTGTCATTACATTTTAAACAAAAAATAAACTTTTAATTTTCCTTTTCTTTTATTCCTTTTTAAAAAGTTTATGATTACTATCTATGCTTTTTTCAAAACTTATGGTAATTGCCTTTAAAAGCTTCCAAAAAATTATCAGCAACGTTGAAATTTACAAATTCTTTCAATTAAAACAATTTTTCAGCAAAATAATTTTCTAAAATCTAATACGTATTATATCTCGTTCCAGTACGGATGTGGGTTTCCTTCCTGACCTTTTGTTACCATTGGATTATGTATTATTTAATATTTATGATAATAATAATGATAATAATAATAATAATAATAATGATAATAATAAAAAACAAGAAGAAGAAGAAGAAGAAGAAGAAGAAGAAGAAGAAGAAGAAGAAGAAGAAGAAGAAGAAGAAGAGGAGGAGGACAAGGAGGAAGGCCTGGAAATAATAATAATGATGATAATACGATTTAAAACTATTAATAAAATAATAAAAACTAAAAATTCAACTAAAAATTAGTATACATTATTTACATTATTCAGACTGTTATCCCCATCTTCATTGCCATAATCACAACGTTTCGGGCTCTATATCTGTGAGAGGAGGTATTATGATTACTTGCATTATTTACATTATTCGGACTGTTATCGCCATCTTCATTGCCATATTCACAACGTTTCGGGCTCTATATCTGTGAGATGAGGTATTATGATTACTTGCATTATTTACATTATTCGGACTGTTATCCCCATCTT
>OZ038485.1:24169187-24209803 GCA_964036315.1 Acanthosepion esculentum | reverse complement strand
GCCATTTTGGATCATTGAATTGAGAAAACATTTTATAAAGATTATCATTTAGCCATTTCTGAACGATTTGACATCATCGCCATAGTAAGGAATATCTGTGAAGCCATTTTGGATCATTGAATTGAGAAAACATTTTTATAAGATTATCATTTAGCCATTTCTGAACGATTTGAACATCATCGCCATAGTAAGGAATAATCAGTGAAGCCATTTTGGATCATTGAATTGAGAAAACATTTTATAAAGATTATCATTTAGCCATTTCTGACGATTTGAAATCATCGCATAGTAAGGAATAATCAGTAATGCCATTTTGGATCATTGAATTGAGAAAACATTTTTATAAAGATTATCATTTAGCCATTTCTAACGTTTGAACATCATCGCCATAGTAAGGAATATCAGGTGAAGCCATTTTGGATCATTGAATTGAGAAAACATTTTTATAAAGATTATCATTTAGCCATTTCTGAACGATTTGAACATCATCGCCATAGTAAGGAATAATCAGGTGAAGCCATTTTGGGATCATTGAATTGAGAAAACATTTTTATAAAGATTATCATTTAGCCATTTCTGAACGATTTGAACATCATCGCCATAGTAAGGAATAATCAGGTGAAGCCATTTTGGATCATTGAATTGAGAAAACATTTTTATAAAGATTATCATTTAGCCATTTCTGAACGATTTGAACATCATCGCCATAGTAAGGAATAATCAGGTGAAGCCATTTTGGATCATTGAATTGAGAAAACATTTTTATAAAGATTATCATTTAGCCATTTCTGAACGATTTGAACATCATCGCCATAGTAAGGAATAATCAGGTGAAGCCATTTTGGATCATTGAATTGAGAAAACATTTTTATAAAGATTATCATTTAGCCATTTCTGAACGATTTGAACATCATCGCCATAGTAAGGAATAATCAGGTGAAGCCATTTTGATCATTGAATTGAGAAAACATTTTTATAAAGATTATCATTTAGCCATTTCTGAACGATTTGAACATCATCGCCATAGTAAGGAATAATCAGGTGAAGCCATTTTGGATCATTGAATTGAGAAAACATTTTTATAAAGATTATCATTTAACCATTTCTGAACGATTTGAACATCATCGCCATAGTAAGGAATAATCAGGTGAAGCCATTTTGGATCATTGAATTGAGAAAACATTTTTATAAAGATTATCATTTAGCCATTTCTGAACGATTTGAACATCATCGCCATAGTAAGGAATAATCAGGTGAAGCCATTTTGAATCATTGAATTGAGAAAACATTTTTATAAAGATTATCATTTAGCCATTTCTGAACGATTTGAACATCATCGCCATAGTAAGGAATAATCAGGTGAAGCCATTTTGGATCATTGAATTGAGAAAACATTTTTATAAAGATTATCATTTAGCCATTTCTGAACGATTTGAACATCATCGCCATAGTAAGGAATAATCAGGTGAAGCCATTTTGGATCATTGAATTGAGAAAACATTTTTATAAAGATTATCATTTAGCCATTTCTGAACGATTTGAACATCATCGCCATAGTAAGGAATAATCAGGTGAAGCCATTTTGGATCATTGAATTGAGAAAACATTTTTATAAAGATTATCATTTAGCCATTTCTGAACGATTTGAACATCATCGCCATAGTAAGGAATAATCAGGTGAAGCCATTTTGGATCATTGAATTGAGAAAACATTTTTATAAAGATTATCATTTAGCCATTTCTGAACGATTTGAACATCATCGCCATAGTAAGGAATAATCAGGTGAAGCCATTTTGGATCATTGAATTGAGAAAACATTTTTATAAAGATTATCATTTAGCCATTTCTGAACGATTTGAACATCATCGCCATAGTAAGGAATAATCAGGTGAAGCCATTTTGGATCATTGAATTGAGAAAACATTTTTATAAAGATTATCATTTAGCCATTTCTGAACGATTTGAACATCATCGCCATAGTAAGGAATAATCAGGTGAAGCCATTTTGGATCATTGAATTGAGAAAACATTTTTATAAAGATTATCATTTAGCCATTTCTGAACGATTTGAACATCATCGCCATAGTAAGGAATAATCAGGTGAAGCCATTTTGGATCATTGAATTGAGAAAACATTTTTATAAAGATTATCATTTAGCCATTTCTGAACGATTTGAACATCATCGCCATAGTAAGGAATAATCAGGTGAAGCCATTTTGGATCATTGAATTGAGAAAACATTTTTATAAAGATTATCATTTAGCCATTTCTGAACGATTTGAACATCATCGCCATAGTAAGGTATAATCAGGTGAAGCCATTTTGGATCATTGAATTGAGAAAACATTTTTATAAAGATTATCATTTAACCATTTCTGAACGATTTGAACATCATCGCCGTAGTAAGGAATAATCAGGTGAAGCCATTTTGGATCATTGAATTGAGAAAACATTTTTATAAAGATTATCATTTAACCATTTCTGAACGATTTGAACATCATCGCCATAGTAAGGAATAATCAGGTGAAGCCATTTTGGATCATTGAATTGAGAAAACATTTTTATAAAGATTATCATTTAGCCATTTCTGAACGATTTGAACATCATCGCCATAGTAAGGAATAATCAGGTGAAGCCATTTTGGATCATTGAATTGAGAAAACATTTTTATAAAGATTATCATTTAGCCATTTCTGAACGATTTGAACATCATCGCCATAGTAAGGAATAATCAGGTGAAGGCATTTTGGATCATTGAATTGAGAAAACATTTTTATAAAGATTATCATTTAACCATTTCTGAACGATTTGAACATCATCGCCATAGTAAGGAATAATCAGGTGAAGCCATTTTGGATCATTGAATTGAGAAAACATTTTTATAAAGATTATCATTTAACCATTTCTGAACGATTTGAACATCATCGCCATAGTAAGGAATAATCAGGTGAAGCCATTTTGGATCATTGAATTGAGAAAACATTTTTATAAAGATTATCATTTAGCCATTTCTGAACGATTTGAACATCATCGCCATAGTAAGGAATAATCAGGTGAAGCCATTTTGGATCATTGAATTGAGAAAACATTTTTATAAAGATTATCATTTAGCCATTTCTGAACGATTTGAACATCATCGCCATAGTAAGGAATAATCAGGTGAAGCCATTTTGGATCATTGAATTGAGAAAACATTTTTATAAAGATTATCATTTAGCCATTTCTGAACGATTTGAACATCATCGCCATAGTAAGGAATAATCAGGTGAAGCCATTTTGGATCATTGAATTGAGAAAACATTTTTATAAAGATTATCATTTAGCCATTTCTGAACGATTTGAACATCATCGCCATAGTAAGGAATAATCAGGTGAAGCCATTTTGGATCATTGAATTGAGAAAACATTTTTATAAAGATTATCATTTAGCCATTTCTGAACGATATGAACATCATCGCCATAGTAAGGAATAATCAGGTGAAGCCATTTTGGATCATTGAATTGAGAAAACATTTTTATAAAGATTATCATTTAGCCATTTCTGAACGATTTGAACATCATCGCCATAGTAAGGAATAATCAGGTGAAGCCATTTTGAATCATTGAATTGAGAAAACATTTTTATAAAGATTATCATTTAGCCATTTCTGAACGATTTGAACATCATCGCCATAGTAAGGAATAATCAGGTGAAGCCATTTTGGATCATTGAATTGAGAAAACATTTTTATAAGATTATCATTTAGCCATTTCTGAACGATTTGAACATCATCGCCATAGTAAGGAATAATCAGGTGAAGCCATTTTGGATCATTGAATTGAGAAAACATTTTTATAAAGATTATCATTTAGCCATTTCTGAACGATTTGAACATCATCGCCATAGTAAGGAATAATCAGGTGAAGCCATTTTGGATCATTGAATTGAGAAAACATTTTTATAAAGATTATCATTTAGCCATTTCTGAACGATTTGAACATCATCGCCATAGTAAGGAATAATCAGGTGAAGCCATTTTGGATCATTGAATTGAGAAAACATTTTTATAAAGATTATCATTTAGCCATTTCTGAACGATTTGAACATCATCGCCATAGTAAGGAATAATCAGGTCAAGCCATTTTGAATCATTGAATTGAGAAAACATTTTTATAAAGATTATCATTTAGCCATTTCTGAACGATTTGAACATCATCGCCATAGTAAGGAATAATCAGGTGAAGCCATTTTGGATCATTGAATTGAGAAAACATTTTTATAAAGATTATCATTTAGCCATTTCTGAACGATTTGAACATCATCGCCATAGTAAGGAATAATCAGGTGAAGCCATTTTGGATCATTGAATTGAGAAAACATTTTTAATAAAGATTATCATTTAGCCATTTCTGAACGGTTTGAACATCATCGCCATAGTAAGGAATATTCAGGTGAAGCCATTTTGAATCATTGAATTGAGAAAACATTTTTATAAAGATTATCATTTAGCCATTTCTGAACGATTTGAACATCATCGCCATAGTAAGGAATAATCAGGTGAAGCCATTTTGGATCATTGAATTGAGAAAACATTTTTATAAAGATTATCATTTAGCCATTTCTGAACGATTTGAACATCATCGCCATAGTAAGGAATAATCAGGTGAAGCCATTTTGGATCATTGAATTGAGAAAACATTTTTATAAAGATTATCATTTAGCCATTTCTGAACGATTTGAACATCATCGCCATAGTAAGGAATAATCAGGTGAAGCCATTTTGAATCATTGAATTGAGAAAACATTTTTAATAAAGATTATCATTTAGCCATTTCTGAACGATTTGAACATCATCGCCATAGTAAGGAATAATCAGGTGAAGCCATTTTGGATCATTGAATTGAGAAAACATTTTTATAAAGATTATCATTTAGCCATTTCTGAACGATTTGAACATCATCGCCATAGCAAGGAATAATCAGGTGAAGGCATTTTGGATCATTGAATTGAGAAAACATTTTTATAAAGATTATCATTTAGCCATTTCTGAACGATTTGAACATCATCGCCATAGTAAGGAATAATCAGGTGAAGCCATTTTGGATCATTGAATTGAGAAAACATTTTTAATAAAGATTATCATTTAGCCATTTCTGAACGATTTGAACATCATCGCCATAGTAAGGAATAATCAGGTGAAGCCATTTTGGATCGTTGAATTGAGAAAACATTTTTATAAAGATTATCATTTAGCCATTTCTGAACGATTTGAACATCATCGCCATAGTAAGGAATAATCAGGTGAAGCCATTTTGGATCATTGAATTGAGAAAACATTTTTATAAAGATTATCATTTAGCCATTTCTGAACGATTTGAACATCATCGCCATAGTAAGGAATAATCAGGTGAAGCCATTTTGGATCATTGAATTGAGAAAACATTTTTATAAAGATTATCATTTAGCCATTTCTGAACGATTTGAACATCATCGCCATAGTAAGGAATAATCAGGTGAAGCCATTTTGAATCATTGAATTGAGAAAATAATTGTATACAGATTATCATTTAACTCCCTGTTGAACGTCATGACAATAATTTAGAAAATTTCCTTTGAAGCTGTTCTGGATCATTGATCTGAAAAAAAAACAAAAACGGTTGTATAGTGATAATCATAGAGACATCTGAATGCGTTGTATGCCATGACATTAATATGGAATATTCGCCTGAAGCCTTTTTTTTTTTATAAATTTTGAGAAAAAGATTTTATCCAGATGATCATTCGAGAACGAGATGAACGCTATGTCACTAGTAAGGAAACTCATTGTACCAACGCTTTTTAGATGTGATGCTCTATTTCTCAAATAAAACTTTGAATGTAGAAATTAATTTTTTCTTTTATGTAAAACTTTATTTTTCTTTATGAAAATAGAAGATTGAAGTGACGAACTATTTTTACGAAAGTATTTTTCCGTTCCGATGTTGAAATCGTTAAACCTAAAGTACATAGTAATCCAAATTGCAGAAAAGTACTTGTCCTGATACAAGTCCTGCTTGTTAAATCATAGCCCTTAGGAGGAGATTTGGATTTCCCAAGCGTATTTTTGTGCATGTGAATATAACGAACCTATCTGGAATTCGAACTCAGCTCTCCCATTTCCAATTCCCAGTCGTTATCCATTACACCACTTGCACACATCCATGTTTACAGCATCTGGTATTTCCAAGCGGTCACCTATTGAGGTACTGGCCTGGCTCGACGTTGCTTAACCCCAGTGATCATACGGGAACCGGTGTTTCAACATGATATGGCCGTAATCCAAACGAAGAAATTCCCTTGTAATTCTAATTCTATGAAATATGCCCTTTCAGGACGTTTGTACTCATGGCCCTTCAAAATTTCCAGTCCTTTTTAACGGTGACTAAATTTTTTTTTCTTTTTCTTATCTCTGTACCTGCCATGCACTTACACAGCGTCATCAAGTACCTGTTTACCTCCGCCCCTCTTGCCTTCAATCTGTCATGTGAGTGTCAAATTTTCCAAGCCCTCTTTCCACATCATGTGTCCTTGGAATTTCAACTGCCTATTTCTGATGTTAAGTGTAAGTGTCCTTTTTGTTTTTATTTTCCCCAAAACTTCCTCATTCCTCACATGTTCAGTCCATTGTATTCTCAGCACCTTTCTGTAGAACCACATCTCTGTTGCCCCAAGTCTCTTTATCTGTAAAAAGACTGTACAGCATTTATTGCCATAAAGGAGGACCGGTATCACATAACAGTGCAGTTTGTTTGTAAGGAACTTCTATGGCTTATTACTTCATTTAGCTTTCGAAAGGCATCTTTCGCTATCCCAATGCGTCTTAATATTTCGGTGTTGGACTTTCCATCTTCTGTTAAGACATTATCCAGGTATTTAATTTGTAGTACTTGTTTGATTTTGGTGACTCCAAGTTGTAATTTACATGTTGAATTACAAATGAGATCGACCCTAAATGGAGTGATGGCATGTCTTTTAGAATTTCTCGAATCTGGTCCTTTCCAATGTTTTACCATCTATAAACACACGTCAAGCACCTTTTATTATATCTCCAACTTTTATAAAATAAATAACTTAAAGAATCTAAGATCTGTCTACCTACGACCACAAAAGATTTTTAATGATGATAATATTATCTATCTATCTATCTATCTATCTATCTATCTATCTCAGTATATATTGGTTTGTTTTGTTTTGCTTTACGGCATATCAACCTCAAGGGGTTATATAATGCCGACAAGTTTTTTTTTTATTGCTGGTAATATTTTTTATCTATCTATCTATCTATCTATCTATCTATCTATCTATCTATCTATCTATCTATCTATCTATCTATCTATCTATCTCAGTATATATTTGTTTGGTTTGCTTTGTTTTATGGCATATCAACCTCAATGGGTTATTTAATGCCGACAAGATTTTTATTGATGGTAATATTATCTATCTATCTATCTATCTATCTATCTATCTATCTATCTATCTATCTATCTATCTATCTATCTATCTATCTCAGTCTATTTATATCTATCTATCTATCTATCTATCTATCTATCTATCTATCTATCTATCTATCTATCTATCTATATAGTATATATTGATTTGGTTTGTTTTGTTTTACGGCATATCAACCTCAAGGGGTTATATAATGCCGTTAATTTTTTTTTTATTGCTGGTAATATTTTTTATCTATCTATCTATCTATCTATCTATCTATCTATCTATCTATCTATCTATCTATCTATCTATCATAGTATATATTGGTTTGGTTTGTTTTGTTTTACGGCATATCAACCTCAAATGTGTTATTTAATGCCGATGATTTTTATTACAGGTAATATTTTTTTTCAAAAATGTATTTTTTCCTTCAAAAAATCTATTTCTTCTTCAGAAATGTATAGCTGGTAATTTTTTTCAAAAATTTATTACTGGTAATAATTTTTTTTACAAAGTATTTCTGATATTAAAACCTATTTTTACACTTTCATAGTGTTTTGACTCCAGTTTGGGGGTTAACTATTTGCCCATAGCTGGGACCCTAGCAGGTGCTACTACCCCGAGTCAGGGTGGAAACACCAGCAAATAAGAGGTGGTTCCATGCTCCTTAAAACCTCCTAAGAAGAGGCCTTGCTGTTGGGCGTAGTTTATCGTCTTACCCAGGAGGCGGATGTAATTATATCCAGGGCAGACCACAAACGGTGTAACCTAAATTCTTTCACTCTCACACAAAACGTCCCCCAATCAACATACGGACAATTACCAGACGTCTATCTGTTTATATATTAAATTCTGTGACTTTTGTCCGTCCGTCTGTCACAACCTGTAAAATAGTTATACATTGGCATATCGAAACCAAATTTTGGAGTGAAATGCAATCAGATAAGATGGTACAATAGTAAGTTGGTTTAGTGCAATAACTAAGTACAATAAATTTTCATTATTTTTTTTTTTTGAAAAATTAAAAGTTTTATTATTTAACATACAAAATACTGCCAATATTAAAAGAAAACAATTTAATAATTAAAATAACGAATATTTATTTAATAAAAATACAATATTGTTTTTTTTAAAAAGTTTTTATATTTATATCTGTTATTGGATGCAATAACGTTAAAGTCTACATTGGATGCACAAAAAGCGGATCAACCAACAACAAAGTTCTTTTAGGATATGTTTTCAGTGTGTTGTAGGGATGTTTTAATTTTCGAAATACAACACACTAAGACATACACATAATGCACACACTCAATTAAGCTGAAATTAAGTGGCAGCTTATTCCCACCATGACCACTCTGTCTATGCCAACTTATTTATTTAGAGGTATTTATAGATAGCATTTTATATATGTAGTCAAAAGGATTTATCTTACGTCACGAGTGATGATCTGAAATAAAGATCTTATCAGCAACCCGCATAATGTGTTTGAATAATAAAAATAAAAGTTAATAAAAAACGACCAAGTCGAGATTTTGTGGAATTTCAACATCTAAACAGACCTATATCATTGAGGCCACTAAACCAGACACCATTGTTATTGAAAAAACAAAAAAATAAAAAATAAAATAAAAACAAAACAAAAACAAACAAGAAAACAATGTGGGTTTTCTGGTGACCACGACATCAAGGCTAACATTACAAGTCTAAGAAATACACCGATCTCCTAATTGAATGCAATACTTCCGATTGAAAAGGTAAAACATTGCGGAAGAAGATAATAATAATAATAATAATAATAATAATAATAATAATAATAATAATAATAATAATAATGATGATAATAATAATAATCTCTGTTGTAGTTGGAGCTCTAGGATTGGTTGGAAAAGATTCCAGTAGACTAATTGAAGGGATTCCTGCCTCAAAGAGATACAAAAAATTGTTCTCACAAGTACAGCCCACACTTTACGAAGGGCTTTATCTATGTAAATTTTTTTTTTTTTTTTTTTTTTTTGTCAGTGGAACGTGTCATGATACCATTTCTAATCTTATGTCCCTGGGCAGGACCCGGAAAGAAATGTGTAAACGGCAGATATCAAAGGAAATAATAATAATAATAATAATAATAATGAAGCAATTACTAACCTTAGGTCTCTGATTGGGACACAAATGAAATGTGTATACAACAGAAATAAAAGGAAATATGTAATGTATCTTTGAGGATCTTCAAAAAACTATCAAAATACAAGGACCTTGAAGTGGAAATCTCAAAAATGTGGCACAAGAAGACATCAATAATTTCAGTTGTGTTTAGGGCCCTCGGTTTGATTGGAAAATGTTCTGATAGACTCCCACGTTACGAAAAGCTTTATTTATATAAAATGTAAGTGATCTTGTGTTGTTTTATTTCTATTTTCATATTTCTTTTTACAAAATGTCAAGTACAAAATGTCATGATGCCATTTCTAACCTCTTAGGTCTCTGGCTGGGACACGGGAGGAAAGGAGTATACAACAGAAAGGGAATAATAATAATAATAATAATAATAATAATAATAATAATAATAATAATAATAATAATAATAATAATAATAATAACACGAGTACAAACCACACCTTACGAAGGGCTTTAACCATGTAAAATATGTATGATTTTTTTTCCTCAAAATTGCTCAGTGGAAAAAGTCAAGATGCCATTTCTGACCTCAGATTTCAGGTTGGTACCCGGAAAGAAATGAATACACATCAGGAATCAAAGGTATAATAATAATAATAATAATAATAATAATAATAATAATAATAATAATATATCTATGTAAAATATGTGCGTGATTTTTTTAAAATTCGTCAATGAGAGAATAAGGTCCTTGTGGGTCCTACGATAATGAAATGCCCGGGGAATGTCCCCTGTTGCATCGTTAAATATTTGAGCTTAATAGTTTTAACAAGATATTGCAATAGAAACCATAAGTAGGAATGCAGGTCATTATTTAAAGAAGTAAGAGGGTACAAATAAAAAAGATTTAAAATTGACAAGTTTTTCCATTTCATTGAAGCAGACATTAAACACATGGGAGTGTTATTTCATCCTCTTTCTTTCTTTTTCTCATTGAAACCAAACAGTGTCGATGTATGTCTTTTCCCTCTTTTTTCGCGATCAAAACGGAACAGTCCATTATGTATGAGGTATTGGCAGGTATATCGTACGAATTAAATATGGAACAACAACAACAACAACAACAACAAAATCAAATCTAACCGCCCAGACATAGTTATTAGAGACCGCAAAAAAAAGTGCTTCCTTATTGATATGGCAGTCCCAGTAGACTGCAATGTATCTTTGAAGATCTTCAAAAAGCTATCAAAATACATGGACCTTGAAATGGAAATCTCAAAAATGTGGCACACGAGAACATTAACAATCCCTGTTGTAGTTGGAGCCCTCGGATTGTTTGGTAAAGATTCCAGTAGACTCATTGAAGGGATTCCTGGAAGCCCATACCTTAAAGAAATACAAAAAAATTTTCTCACGGGTACAGCCCATACCTTAAGAAGGGCTTTATCTATGTAAAATAGGTTTGTGTTTTTTTTTTTTGGTTAGTGCCATGATGCCATTTGTAACCTTAGGTCTCTGAACGGGATCCGGAACAAAATGTGTACACACCAGAAATCAAAGGAATAATAATAATAATAATAATAATAATAATAATAATAATAAAGAAAAAACGACAGGTGAAGCAAGTAGTTGCGTAATTTGATAATGAATGATGATGATGATGATGATGATGAGTGTGTTATGTTATAAATAAGTACCTTTTGTTTTCCTTGTTCATTTTAGAACAGTTTTTTAGAGACATTTAAGTGTCTGGTTAGAGGAATAACAGTGACACAAACATACTGCATCCGCTTGTCCGACTTTGCTTTTGTGTGAAGTTTTTTGCCTTCTTACCTGTTCGATTTGCTTTAAGTATATTGCTTGCTTGCTTCCATGATTGATGCTGTTTCATTTTTTTGTCTTTTCATTGCAAACTTTATTAATTTTGATCGTGTTATTTATCTTGCACATTAACTATGGCCTTTAAACCATCAAGAGTTAACCATTATCTTCCCTTCCTATCCATTTAAATTACCCCTTAACATAAAAAAGTTTTGTTGATTTCCCAATGGGAATGATTGCAAAAGTTCCCCGCCTCTTATAATCAGAAGGACATAGAATGAATGCTGGGATATTTTTCTTAGCCAATAAAATGGGACGGCTTGAGTTTTGATATGGCTCAGTCCAGATCTACCTTAACTATCAGACAGATATACTGTGTCGGCTTGGTCAAACTTGCTTTTGTGTACAAAAACCAATTCTTAGTTTGTGAATTATTTTGCTTTCTTACCTTCTTTAACTATATTCTTTGCATGATTTTTGCCGTTTCATCTTTTCTACCTTTTTCTTTTCATTGCAAACTTTATAAATTCTGATCGTGTTATCTTGCAGTTTAAAAATGGCTTTTAAATAATCAAGAGTTAACCATTATCTTCCCTTCCTATCCATTTAAATTACCCCTTAACATAAGTCACTAGCTTGAGTGATATACTATTATATATATATTATTATATAGTGATATATATTATCAATTTTGATTTGCTTTAACTATATTGTTTGATTGCTGTCTCATATTTTTGATCTTTTTTCTTTTCATTGCAAAATTTATAAATTCTGATCGTGTTATTTATCTTGCAGTTTAAAAATGGCTTCTAACTCAAGTTTAAATCTAGTAATACTACTTTCTGATAGATTAACACCTATAAGGGTCATTCAGTGGTAAGAAGTTGTGTATTAGAAGGAGAATGTTTTTTTTAGTACATTATTTCTAACAAAATAGATCTTTTTGCAAAATTTGACAAAAAGAAGTAATAATATATTCTTTACCTGTCATCCCCGTAACACCTTCTTACCTGTCATCCCCGTAACACCTTCTTACCTGTCATCCCCGTAACACCTTCTTACCTGTTCGATTTGCTTTAACTATATTGCTTGCTTGCTTGCATGATTGACGCTGTTTCATCCTTTTTTACCATTTTTGTCTTTTCATTGCAAACTTTATTAATTCTGATCGTGTTATTTATCTTACACATTAACTATGGCTTCTCACTCATCGTAAATAAACAGCAGGAGCTGCAGACCATATGTAGCAGAAATATTCAAAACGGGCGAATGGTAGACTTATAGATATTGTAATATAAACTTCGGAAAAAAACACAGTGCACCAACTTTCTTAGCAGCTGACCTAGCCATGGATCCAATATAATCTTTCCACTTCATGTCAGCCGCGAATGTAAGCCAGGGAAGGCGCAACGAGTAGTTAGAACCAGAAAGAAACAGTTGAAAGTTTCTGGAACGCATAATGAGGAAAGAAGGCCAGGAGACTTTAATACTCACAGAACATAGAAGGCAGAATAGGGAGAGGAGGCGGCAAGTAATATACCTGTTGAGTTTTTGTAAATGGACGACAGAGCAGGGACAAGAAGGTATGGTAACGAATAAAACGTTGCTTACAGCTACAAGGAAAAGGAAGTTGTGGAGAGCCATAATCTCTCACGTCATTAAAGAACTAGTAAGTATTATTATAAGCAAAGAAAGAGTTCTGAACTGCTATGTGACATCAGACCTCGTGTATAGCAATGAATGTGGGACACTCTCATCAATAATGAAGGATAAAGTCGAAACGTCAGAGATGATGCTTCTACCGATGGATATATTCAGAATACTATGGATACGGCACATGAGCAAGGGAGATATTTTAAGGGACGACGGGGAAACTGGTGCTCACAGAAAGAGGCAGCCGAAATTTCGGAGACGCATAATGAGGAAACAACGCGTAGAGAATTTATCACTCAAAGGATATGCTAAAGGTAAGAAAAGCAAGAGAAAACATGTAACAAGTAATTAACATAAAGTTAATATGCAATGAGCTAATGCTGCAAAATAGTACAAAAGTACGCATGTATGGGTAGGAACACTCGCCGACTAGAAACTGTGCAAATGTTTACGACATGACCATACAAGTAAAAGGTATGTACAAAAACAAGAATCTGTCATAGAGAAAAAAATAATGAAATTCTCTTCGAAAATCAGATTTAATCATCATGAATGAAAATAAGTTATTTCAGGATTGTTCATGACATGGTCGATCATAGATCTCCACAAACTCCTGTCGTTTGTAGATCTTAGTAAGGTTTGTCTTTTTTCTATCTTTCCTAATTCCTGTTCTACCAAGCATTTGCTTTTAGGCAAGTTATTCCCCGCTTTCTCTTGCTTCTATTGGCTTTAATCTGTCCTGTGAGTGTCAAATTTTCCAAGCCCTCTTTCCTCAATATTTCCCCTTTCAGATTCTAAGTATAAGCGTCCTTTTTGTTTTCATTTTTCTTAAAACTTCCTCATTACACACATGTTCAGTCCATAGGATCCTCAGCATCCTTCTGTAGAACTACATATCTATTGTTTCAAGTCTCTTCTTCATCTGTATGGAGATGGTCCAGTATTCACTGACATATAGGAAGACCGATATTGCATAACAGTTCAATACTCCTTTCTTTGTTTTTAACGAAATTTTCCTGTTTCTTAATACCGTAAATTGTGGCGTACAAGTCGACCTGGCGTACAAGTCGACCTGGCGTACAAGTCGACATGCTGTACAAATCGACCTGCCGTACAAATCGACCTGCCGTACAAATCGACCTCAAGATTTTAACTCAAAATGCTATACCTAACATTTCATAGGTTGATTCCCAATATACGGGAGGCTACCAGTGACCTCAAAATATTTTTCGGCTTGAAAATTCGACTTGTGCGCCAAAATCTACGATATTTTGCTTAGGTTTTATTCCAATGTGTCTTTGGATTTCGGTGTCGCGTTTTCCATCCTCTGTTAAAACATTTCCTTGACATTTAAATTTTTCTACTTGCTTGATCAACAATTCGTTGATCGCATCTTGGGTTGATACATTGGTTGACAACCAGGGTTTATATTTTAAGAAAATTAAAGCCTGGAAAATTTGACCTTTTTAACACCGAAATGATTAGAAGACAAAGTCACTTGGAAGGTTATTGGGAACCTTTTCTAAAGAGTCCATTGCATTTAACACACACACAAACAGATAGTAAGATACGAAAAGACCAAGATAAAAAGAGAGACATAGAGATAAAGAAATAAAAGGTATAGATAGTTATGAAAATCCTTCGTAATTCATTTTTCTTAAGAGCATTATAGCATTAATACCAGAAAGCGCATTAAGATTAACTGTTTTGGGACTGTTGCGCCAATAACATCATTTGTAAGATGGTAGAGTAATTACAACATTGGATTGTAATAAGTATCTCTCTTTATATATATATATATATATATATATATATATATATATATATATATATATGAAAATGTCTCAGTTAACCTGTAGAAAAGACAATATTTATAAATATAAATGACAATAAGAAAACTGTAATAGTTGCCGACGCGTTTCGTCCAATGTGGACTTTCTCAAGGCAAAAAACATTTTGTTTTTGTTATTATTAGTTACTTTGTTTAAATGAATTCATTTCGTATTTTGCCTTGAGAAAGTCCACATTGGACGAAACGCGTCGGCAACTATTACAGTTTTCCTATTGTCATTTATATATATATATATATATATATATATATATATATATATATATATATATATATATTCATGTACTATCTATCTATCAAAATATCTCTATTCATTATCTGCATATCTATTTAAAAATGAGAGCAAATTTATAAAATGCATGATCTATGTCTATTATCTATCTATCTATCTGTTCGTTATCTATGTAACTATCTAATATATAGCAAATTTAGAAATGCCTGATCTCTAGATAATCTATCTATCTATCTGTGTTCGTTATCTATGTATCTATCTAAAAATGATAGCAAATTTATAAAATGCATGATCTATCTATCTATCTATCTATCTATCTATCTATCTATCTATCTATCTATCTATCTGTGTTCGTTATCTATGTATCTATCTAAAAATGATAGCAAATTTATAAAATGCATGATCTATCTATCTATCTATCTATCTATCTATCTATCTGTGTTCGTTATCTATGTATCTATCTAAAAATGATAGAAAATTTATAAAATGCATGATCTATCTATCTATCTATCTATCTATCTATCTATCTATCTATCTATCTATTTGTGTTCGTTATCTATGTATCTATCTAAAAATGATAGCAAATTTATAAAATGCATGATCTATCTATCTATCTATCTATCTATCTATCTGTGTTCGTTATCTATGTATCTATCTAAAAATGATAGCAAATTTATAAAATGCATGATCTATCTATCTATCTATCTATCTATCTATCTATCTATCTATCTATCTATCTATATATCTGTGTTCGTTATCTATGTATCTATCTAAAAATGATAGCAAATTTATAAAATGCATGATCTATCTATCTATCTATCTATCTATCTATCTATCTATATATCTGTGTTCGTTATCTATGTATCTATCTAAAAATGATAGCAAATTTATAAAATGCATGATCTATCTATCTATCTATCTATCTATCTATCTATCTATCTGTGTTCGTTATCTATGTATCTATCTAAAAATGATAGCAAATTTATAAAATGCATGATCTATCTATCTATCTATCTATCTATCTATCTATCTATCTATATATCTGTGTTCGTTATCTATGTATCTATCTAAAAATGATAGCAAATTTATAAAATGCATGATCTATCTATCTATCTATCTATCTATCTATCTATCTATATATCTGTGTTCGTTATCTATGTATCTATCTAAAAATGATAGCAAATTTATAAAATGCATGATCTATCTATCTATCTATCTATCTATCTATCTATCTATCTATCTATCTATCTATCTATATATCTGTGTTCGTTATCTATGTATCTATCTAAAAATGATAGCAAATTTATAAAATGCATGATCTATCTATCTATCTATCTATCTATCTATCTATATATCTGTGTTCGTTATCTATGTATCTATCTAAAAATGATAGCAAATTTATAAAATGCATGATCTATCTATCTATCTATCTATCTATCTATATATCTGTGTTCGTTATCTATGTATCTATCTAAAAATGATAGCAAATTTATAAAATGCATGATCTATCTATCTATCTATCTATCTATCTATCTATCTATCTATCTATATATCTGTGTTCGTTATCTATGTATCTATCTAAAAATGATAGCAAATTTATAAAATGCATGATCTATCTATCTATCTATCTATCTATCTATCTATCTATCTATCTATCTATCTATATATCTGTGTTCGTTATCTATGTATCTATCTAAAAATGATAGAAAATTTATAAAATGCATGATCTATCTATCTATCTATCTGAAAGGATAAATAATAGGTTATGAACGAAACAATTGCATATATGTTATTTGCAGCGTGTCTGTTCAAAATTCTTTTTAACGAACGGAAGAGAACGATACTTGCCGATTTCCTTTTTTCTTGGACTCGAAAATTGAACGAACCTACGGACGAAGCTTGTCCTTGTGTAATATCTTTCCTCCAGCGCTTTTAAATTTATTCCTACATCTTCTTTGAATGGTAGATGACCAGTGAAATTGTTTTGCTTCTATCTCGAAAAGCCAAGACTTGTTAGTGAAAAGAGAACTGGAATGTTGCAATAAACACACGCTTGTATTCTGGCTGGTATGTTCACCATCGAATTTGTTTCATTTTATCCTCATTTTTTTTTACATTAGCGGCCGAATTCGTTCATCACTTAGAAAGATATAGCAGGCAGGATAATTGTTATAATGGACATTGCAATCATTATTAACAATAATAACATGATGAACCGACCCCCCCCCCAAAAAAAAATTGCATATAACCCCACTCCCCAAAACAACAATAACAACAAAATAAAAGAATAGGATATAGAGAACAAATAATGTCTATCAATTCAAAGCAAAAAAGATTTTCTGTTCACTGAATTATTTCTCTTCCTTTTTATTTGTTGGTTAAAATTATGCCTTTGTCTCTTCATTTTCTTTCTCTCTATACCAGTAGGATTGTCATTCTCTCGGACCTTTTGAGGGGACGATCAGCTGTAGGAAGATAATATGGCGTCAGTTGTGTTTTTCCAATTCGCAAGAGTCAGTGCTCGAGTCGAATTGAAACCTACGACTTTTATTTTTAGCTATGATGTTCACCCTGTACAAGGTCGAAGAGCCACTCGATGTAGACTGTTACAGAGTAAGAGGCGCAGTTTATGATGACATATTGTAATTTTATAAGCGTATCTTAGATATGGCACAAGGCCAAACGTGTGGAGCACTCATCGAGTAGCCAACTCACTACTCAGTCCTAATTGTTCTAGCGAGACAAACTTGCTGATCATTACACCACGCCTAGGTGCCCAAAATGATTTTATAAGCGTAGCTTAGATGTGGCACAAGGCTGAAATTATGAAGCAACCAGTGACGATCGAATTCACTACTCAGTTGTCATTGTTCTAGCGAAACTAACTTGCTACCGATTGCACCACATCGAAGTGCCCCACTTTATGGGGATATATGAGAAAGATAACGGTTGTCCCTTGACTTGAGCAGTTGCAATGGAGATGTTCTTCCACATTTGGCGCAACATAATCTTCCGGTTACTTTATTTGTTTCTGTGCCGTACTAATCTAAAACTGAATAAACATTTATAACGTCTCATTTTTTGTCGCACTACACTAATTGTTTCTTAACCCCTTTTGGTCCCAGTACCTTAAGATTTATCTCCATTAATCACGTGAGTGAGGCCCTCTCTTGCTTCCATCGGCGTGGCTAACCTTAACCTTTAGGAAAGTGACTCGTTGCGCCTTATCAAGCGAATGTTCTCAGCTCTTGAAGTGGAAAGACTAATATTGAATCCATTGCTAGGTCAGCTTCTAAGAAAGTCTGTTCACTGTTCTAGACAATTTTTCTCTCCAGAATCTTACATATCAAAATGTTTTACCATTCGTCTATGCTTAGAATATTGCTGCCACGTATGGTCCGGTGCTTCTGTCGTATATTTAGAGTTCCTTGATAAAATCCAAATAAGAATCAGCAATATTATTGGTCTTGTCTTGGCGTTTCGGCTTATGTCACTTTCCCACCGCCGTAATGTTCTAGACATTTTTTCTCTCCAGAATCTTACATATCAAAATGTTTTATCATTTGTCCATGCTTAGAATATAGCTGCCACGTATGGTCCGGTGCTCCTGTCGTATATTTCGAGTTTCTTGATAAAATCCAAATAAGAATCAGCAATGTTATTGGTCTTGTCTTGGCGTTTCGGCTTCAGTCATTTTCCCATCACCGTAATCTTCTAGACAGATTTTCTCTCCAGTATCTTACATATCAAAATGTTTTACCATTTGTCCATGCTTAGAATATTGCTGCCACGTATGGTCCGGTGCTCCTGCCGTATATTTAGAGTTTCTTGATAAAATCCAAATAAGAATCAGCAATGTTATTGGTTTTGTCTTGGCGTTTCGGCTTCAGACACTTTCCCACCGCAGTAATGTTCTAGACAATTTTTCTCTCCAGAATCTTACATATCAAAATGTTTTACCATTTGTCCATGCTTAGAATATTGCTACCACGTATGGTCCGGTGCTTCTGCCGTATATTTCGAGTTTCTTGATAAAATCCAAAGAAGAATCAGCAAGGTTATTGGTCTACTCTTGGCGTTTCGGCTTCAGTCACTTTCCCACCGCCGTAATGTTCTAGAAAATCTTTCTCTCCAGAATCTTACATATCAAAATGTTTTACCATACGTCCATGCTTAGAATATTGCTGCCACGTATGGTCCGGTGCTCCTGTCGTATATTTAGAGTTTCTTGATAAAATCCAAAGAAGAATCAGCAATATTATTGGTCTACGCTTGGCGTTTCGGCTTCAGTTACTTTCCCACCGCCGTAATGTTCTAGGCAATTTTTCTCTCCAGAATCTTACATATCAAAATGTTTTACCATTCGTCCATGCTTAGAGTATTGCTGCCCCGTATGGTCCGGTGCTCCTGTGCTCCTGCCGTATATTTAGAGCTTCTTGATAAATCCAAAGAAGAATCAGCAATGTTATTGGTTTTGTCTTGGCGTTTCGGCTTCAGTCACTTCCCCACCGCCCTTTCCTGTGCCTTTTCCATAACTAATTTCATGGTAACTTTTCGGATGGACTCTTCGCTATGATACCTAGATTTTATAAATTTAAGCGTAGTAGTAGATTTCTGGTAAGGTCTCATCATTTTACAGTTGGATAAATATAACCATAAGTTCTTTACTTTTTCGCACTTCTCGCTTGTGGAAATCTCTTCCGGCTTGATGCTTTCCAGCCAACTTTAATCTTTAAAACTTTGAATGCAATGTCACTGACTTGAATCCTACTGAATATCTATGGCAAGAACTGGAAGTTCGAATAAATCGTCGGTCGCCAAAATACCTTCCGGAATTAGAACGTGTAACCACTGAAGAATGGAAGACAATCCCAGAAAAGACTTGATCAAATATCATGAAAAACATTAGAAAACGATTACAGCAAGTTATAAAGATGAGAGGCGATGCTATCGACTATTGTTGAAACTTGACTAATGCATGGAATAATAATGCAAACACAAAATGTAGTTAGAATAAAATGTATTGAAACAAGAAAGTGTACACAATATTTACATATAGTCTTTTGTATATTTCTGGGAAGACCGTTCCTGGAGAATGTGTTGACTAAGTCGCAGTCGGGCAGAGTCTCTAGTTGGATCTCTTGATTCGCCTCCCTGTCTTCCAGTACCAACCATATTTATATCGTCGGTACTCCACTATGCAAATTAGGTGGATCCTACCACAACAACTATTAATATTATGAAAATTGTTCAATTTTTCGGTTTTTCATACTGTACGAATAATTTTGTCATTTTTTATTTTGCATAATTCGCCTACCAAATTTGTTGTATTTAACTTAATGTTCTGAAAATAGAGTTTTGTATTCCTTTTTTGTTTTATTTTCCTTTTTAGCAAAAAACAAACTGTACTTACTACAAAAGACAGGAAGATGCAGAGGACTGTGCTCATCCACGTCTTTAAGGGACACGGCATATAGAAGAAGTTTGTTATGAGCAAAGTGAATGTTAGGGAACACCCGGTATATTTAGGAATTGTCTGCGAATGTTTAAATTAATTGATTCCATTGCTATATTAATAGCTATTTTCCATTTATTTTCAATTTAAAGCGATATTTTCTACTGTACGAATAATTTTGTCTTTTCCTATTTTCCATAATTCGCTTGTCAAATTTATTGTATTTAATGTATTCTTCTGAAAATCGTGTTTTGTTTTTCTTTCTTTTTGCTTTTTAACATATAAAAAACCTGGCATCATCCGGGCATTAGATTTTGTTTTGTTTGTGCATATCAACGTCAACGGGTCATTTAATGCCGACAACTTTTTTTTCTGGTAATATTTTTTGTTTTGTCAAAAATCTATTTCTGTTAATATTTTTTCCCTCAAAAATGTACAGCTGGTAATCTTATTTTTTCAAAAACGTGTTGCTGGTAATAGTTTTTTTCTTCAAAAATTTATTTCTGGTAATAATTTTTTACAAAGTATTTCTGGTATTAAAACCTATTTTTATACTTTTATAATGCTTTTTACCCCAGTTCGGGGTTAACTATTTGCCAATAGCTGGGGCCCTAGCAGGTGCTACCATCCCGGGTCAGGGTGGACCTGGGAACACCAGCAATTAAGAGGAGATTCCACGCTCCTCAAAACCTCCTAATCAGAGGCCTTGATAATGGAAGTAGTTTATCGTCTTCTGAGAAATGGATAAAGATATTCAAAATTGATTAGTGTACGAATAATTTCATCGTTGACTGTACATTGGAATTTCATCAATTATTCGGGCACCTGGACGTGGTGTAATGGTTTGACAGCTTGTCTTGTTAGATCAATTACAACTGAGTATTGAGTTCGATCCTCACTGGGTGCCTCATACTTTCGGCCTTGTGCCACATATAAGCCGGGCTTAGAAAATCACTATATATGAAATGGGAGAGAGATTTGGATGAACTGAATTTATTGGTCTCTGTTAAGTTTAACAATGGTGGTAACAACATTTCTGTTTTCTACTCCCTAATCATTACATGAGAGTCAGTTACTTATCCGCACTTAACAGGGTCAAATAATCTTCTCGGCAATGTGATATTTTGTTTGCCTAGATATAAAGTGATGGGACAGGGCCCAGGGAAAAAATCCCAGAAAAGACTTTATCAAATCTCATCAAAAACTTCAGAAAACGATTGCAGCAAGTTAGAAAGATGTGAGGCCATACTATTGACTATTAATATTGTGAAAATTGTTCAATCTTTTTTCTATTTTTCATACTGTACGAATAATGTTGTGAAAATTGTTCAATCTTTTTTCTATTTTTCATACTGTACGAATAATGTTGTGAAAATTGTTCAATCTTTTTTCTATTTTTCATACTGTACGAATAATGTTGTGAAAATTGTTCAATCTTTTTTCTATTTTTCATACTGTACGAATAATGTTGTGAAAATTGTTCAATCTTTTTTCTATTTTTCATACTGTACGAATAATGTTGTGAAAATTGTTCAATCTTTTTTCTATTTTTCATACTGTACGAATAATGTTGTGAAAATTGTTCAATCTTTTTTCTATTTTTCATACTGTACGAATAATGTTGTGAAAATTGTTCAATCTTTTTTCTATTTTTCATACTGTACGAATAATGTTGTCATTACCTATCTTACATAATTCACCTGTCAAATTAGGCAATTTATAATAATAATGATAAATTAAACCAGCTTTTTTAAAAAAAAAAAAGACCTAAAAATTATTTTGTACTTGTCCATTTACTAACAACAACATCGATGAGGACAATAGTACGAATGTGAATAGTGTAAATAAACAGATAATTACAACTTGAAGAAGGCCGTAGGGCACAACGGGCGAAACGTTCTGATAACAACAACAAAGATTCGGACAATAGTACGAATGTGGATAGTGTGAATAAAACGATAATTATAACTCGAGGAAGGCCGTAGGGCACAACGGGCAGAACATTGTCGTAACAATAATAAAGATGAGGATAATAGTGTAAATTTGAATAGTGTAAATAAAAGATAATTATGACATAAAGAAGGCCGTATGTTACAACGGGCGAAATGTTGTGATAACAAAAGCAAAGACGAGGAAAATAATGCGAATGTGAAAAACGTAAATAAAAAGACAATTATAACTTGAGGAAGGCCGTAGGGCACAACGGTCGAAACGTTGTGATACCAACAACAAAGATGAGGACAATAGTGCGAATGTGAAAAAGTAAATAAATAGACAATTATAATTTCAGGAACGCCTTAGGGTACAACGGGTGTAACGTCGTGATAACAACAACAAAGATTAGGAGAATAGTACGAATGTAAAAGAAAGAAAATAAAAAGACCATTATAAGTTGAGGAAGGCAGTAAGACACAAAGGGCGAATCGTCGAGATAACAACAACTAAGATGAGGACAAAAGCATGAATGTGAAAAAAGTAAATAAAAAGACAGTTATAAGTTGAGGAAGGCCGTAGGGCAAAACGGTCGAAACGTTGTGATAGCAACAACAAAGATAAGGACAATTGTTTCAAATATGAAAAAAGTAAATAAAAAGATATTTTAACTTGAGGAAGGGCTTAAGGCATATAAAGGGCGTAAATTTGTAATATTGCGAATGTGTTTGATGAAAATAAAAAAGTCATTCACGTGGCATATACTTATAATGTTAAAAACGTTTGTTTTTATTTGTTTTTTATTTTATTTTGAAACCTTTTATTTGTATATCGCATGATTAGTGATATAAGCATATGACACATGCTATTAGGATATGGTGTACTTTCCCAAGATTTATTTCAGAGATAAAAAAAAAAAATATCCACCAAGAAAATGAAACTATTTCAGTGAAGTAATTTTCCTTAATGGAAAATTTTTCTGTTCAAATGAAACAATCTCTCCTCTTATGAGCCACAAAATTATGCTTTTTGTTACTCAAACTAACGTGTAACTCTTTACCAGCCGACTTTGTCTTGCTCTGTCATCCATTTAAACACTTAATGTAGGTTATATAAATATATATAAATAATATCAACATTTGATCTTAACGTTTATTCCAACTTAATTTCAATAAAAACAAAATAAATAGAATAACATGTATTTTTTCTTTTTTCCTCAGTAAGTTTATAATTTTAAACTTAATATAGATTAAATTTAAATTTTAAAATGGGTAAATTTAATTTTTAATTTCAAATTTAATCGTATAATTTAATATTTATCAGTTAGAATACATTCTATTTTAGTCTAACCCCAACATTAAAGCATGAAATAACTATTATAACCTTAGTTCGTTGTCAAGTTTTTTGAATTCTCGTATACTCGTATTTTGATTGGCCATTCCAGCTTATGTAACAGAGTTTCCACTTAGCGAGGGGTGTTTGATTGATTTGAACCTTTTAAAACCCTTTATTCTACATTCAACATCATCACTTGATAAGACACCAGAAGTGTTGAAACAAAATGGCTATTTTTGTAGTGATATTATAACATATTTATGTTATAATTTTCGAATAAATAATTATATTTGCTCTACTTTGTATTAAGCACACTTTTAAGAATAGTATTTGTTGGTTATTGGAATATATTCCGTATACACCAACCCTATACTTGGATATATATATATATATATATATATATATATTTAGAAATATATACTTAATAGCTCTGTTATTTAGCATTGAGCACTGCTTTTCTTACACGTACATTTATTTAAATTGTCCATTTTAGCATATATATTTAAATAAATGTACGTGTAAGAAAAGCAGTGCTCAATGCTAAATGCTGACGGCTTAGCGGGAGAAGTTCGGACTGACATAAATTCAGTCGGGTTTCGATCCTAGCTAGAGGCAACCGGACGTCTAGCCACACTGATGAGCTGCGAAACAGTCTGTCTGTGGATGATATATATATATATATATACATATGCCATAGACTTTTTAAAATCCAACATTTATATTACATCAAACGCTGCCATAGTAGACACTTCATATTTGAAATCAACTACCCATTTTTATTTATTAATAGTGTATAATACGTCTATGAACATACCGGTAAAGCACGTTGGATCAAACGGAGGTTTCCCCTACAAAGGGGGACACAGATTCAATCCTTAACGGTGAACACATTTCTTTTTCTCGTGTACGCAGGCTGATAGGCGCAGTCTACTCTATTTGATGAATATATGCTAAAAATATATTTTAAGGTATGCTATACTTTTGAGTTACTGATGGGTATCGGGGATAGGTCATATGTAAATATAATAGTGCACATTGACGTCAACACCTTGGTGTCCACTTTATATATATATATATATATATATATATATATATATATATATATATATATATATATATATGAATGTTTGTTTGACTAAATATATTACAAACATTATATCTGCTTATTTTTACCATAATCCTTCCATATTCAAGTAAGAAATACACTGTAACAAATAAAAAAAAATAATGGGAAATACATGCCTAAAAGAGAATATTCTGCCTAAATACACACACACACACACACACACACACACACACACACACACACACACACATATATATATATATATATATATATATATATATATATATATATATATATATATATATATATATGAAATATATAAATATATACACATACACACATACACATATGAATTTATATAAAATTCCAAGAGAACAGAATCCACGTAGAACTCAGTGTCCAGGACAGAGTAAGAATATAATAAAAAGGCTTAAACACTAATATTCCATCGTTATAATTTATTACATTGGATCGTAATTACGATTCCAATGCAATAAATTATAACCATGGAATATTAGCGTTTAAGCCTTTTTATTATATATATATATATATATATATATATATATATATGTATACACGCGCTGAATAACGGATGTCTGTGTTTGTGAGCAGGCACTCGAACTCCACCTAAACTCAACTTGACTTTGTAAGTAACATATATTTGATACATAATTGTCTAGGGAAATTAAAACCTAACCACCCCTAATCAAAATAGATTGGATTTTCCTTAACCTTAACAATACAAAATATTAAGATTGTCTGCGCTTATAAATTAAATACATTTCTTAGAAAGTTATACCTGACATCGCCTGACAATGGAACGAAACTCTGGATTTTAAGTTTAATTTTTATAATTAAATTTATAACTTTAGTTTCAGTTTTGAAACATAAACATTTTTATGTCGCGATTGTATCATATTTTAAAATAAAAATATAATTATATATATATATAAATTTTGTATTTCGGCAGCAATCCCTCTTTTATACAAGTTTCATTAAAGACGACTGACATGGAACTACGATTAAGCTTTTTATTTAATTTTTTTGGTGTTCATATAAGTGTTTTCTTTTCTGAACATAAAGTGTTCCAAAATTGTCCAAATGTTCTACATATCCGAACGCATTCGGCTATCCTGTTAGCCATTATCATGATGATTTTATTTTTATTTTCAACTGAATGAGTAGATATTTCTATGTTTTTATGGTGATGGGAATGTTTTATTATTTTCCAAACACGGTTAGCACCCTGTGGCCGTGTTCATAGTTGATGTCATTGAGTGGCTTTTCTATTTTTTTTATTAGTTCTTCTATTATTTTTAGTCTTTTTTTTTCATGTGGATGAAGCTTTTATATATTTTCTACAAGTATGTTACGGATGGTGTTTAGTAGGATTCCGTGTGCGTTTAAATGAATCCTAATTGTGGTATAGTCAGAAAGGTGTAATGTTAGTCTTCTTGATAGGCATGTGGTGGTATGTCCAATATAAACGTTCATGAATTTGGTTTGATCAGGAACGTATTTACTTAAGGGGCATGTCAATTTATAAATAATATTGGTTCCCTGTAATTTAGATCTTGCAGATATGTTCTTATTGTTAATGATAAGTTAAGCTGTTTTAAATTTTTTATAGTAGGTAATTGATTTAATTTTCTTGTTCTGGTTGACTGGGGTTTTGCATTTCTTCATGTTTCTAAGGGAAAAATAATTTAGCTTATAGAAAATGTTATTGTTTTTATCTGTATGTTCAGTATTACTATTGGTTATCTTAGAAAGAAATAGTCTAATTTGGTGATCGGTGAGGCAGTTCGGAAAACCGTTGTTAACTAGAGTCTGTTTCGGATTATTGAGTTCTGTAAATACGTACATGAACACAAGCAAAAGAAAAACATATAAAAAGATTAATCGCAGTATGCTGTCAGTGGTTATTAATGAAGCACACACACACACACACACACAGACACACACACAGATACACATACACAAACATATATATATATATATATATATATATATATATATATATATATAACAATTGACGTGAAAAGATAGAGAGAATCCACATCACGTCGGTGAGAAAATGATTGAAGCAGAAATGCCAGATCAGTAGCGATTACATCACAAGGTAGAAACTCCCAAAAGATCTGATCACTTTAAAGATTCGTCAATCACCAAGAAAAAAAAATATTCACGCACACACACACACACACACACACACACACACACACATATATATATATTAAGTAATTCACTGAGTCTAGAAGAAACCTCAACAGAATGCAGAAAGCACTGGACGGCCGTTTCGTCCTATATTTGGGACTCATCAGCAGTGCGCATACACTACCGAGAATTGAAAGCCGGACAGTTAGGTTATTAGACAAACGTCATAGCAACTGTTCCAACGGGCCTCGATGACGAAGAGGTAGCGAATCAGACTCGATATAGCGCCCGTCGATCACATATTCCGTGGTGGAACTCATTCAGGTTCCTTTACCCTTAGGACTGTGCCTCCCATGAGCCACGACTACTATCACCAATAATTTCTATATTTCTTTAGGAATTTAAGCGCTGTACTAGAGTGGCGGTAAGGTCTCATCAGTTCACAGTTGAATTGGCTTGATGTAACCGCAAGTTCTATGTTAACAGTTTTTTTTCTCGTACTTTTAGGTCGACTTTAATCTTTGAAAATTTAAATGCAGTGTCAATCTCTATCTACTGTTTTCCTGATTACACCTCTTCTCTCTCCTACATAATGTTTTTTGTTTTCTAATCTTTCCAGACCCATTAGCTCCCTTTTGTCTTAGCGGCTTTACTGCCTTTCTTGGGGTGAACTCGATTTTAAAAAAAGAAAAGATTTTCTCCTTTCTCTATTCTGTGTAGCTATAAGCAATGTTTGACCCCTATTATCCTTTACACAAGTTAGTGTTACTCTTCTTTTTTCATTATGGTTCCTAGAAATTTCAACAATCTCTTTCTGATTGTAAATATACGTGTCATTTTGCTTGCATTTTCGTCTAAACTTCCACGTTACTCACACGTTCCGTCTAAGCATTCTGATGCCTGGAGTCTCTTCTTTGGGAGGAAACTGTCCTGCGTCCACAATTTTACTTGATAAATATTCGCTCCCCCAAAAAACCCCACATAAAATCACCACTTAAATAAATATATTAAGTGAATGATTTGTTTTTTACGGATTACCAACCCTTTGTAGGTTATTTAAAACCGAAACATATTTTGGTGTTTAAGAATAATAATTTTTTTTTTAGCGAGTGAATTTTGTGTTAATAATATAAATGATATAAAATGTTCTATATTAACTTGTCTCGACCTCAGACCGCTCCTGTCCAGAAGGCTGCCTTAAAGAAAAAACAACGAAGTTAATGATATATTATTTAAACAAGGTTCCTTATTTTACTGAGGAAATAACAGGATAACAGCTAACACAATCAACAAAAAATGCAAATTCCTTATTTCAGTTAAGTTGTCAGGCCAGACAAAAATCCTTCGCAGGTCGTACAAAAATCCTTTGCTGGACGGATGTGGCCCGGGGGCCGGGGATTGACGACCCCTGTTTTAGAGATTACAATGATTTTTCCAGATATAAATCCTACTATTTAACTGGGAGGAGAAAAGATGGATGAATTTATACCTTTCCAAGTGATATTTGCCCGTTAATGGATGCAACGAATTCGACTAGAATTCATGATAAAGAAATATAGGACATAAAATGCAAATTTATTCATATAATTTTCTAAGAGCCACCCACCTTTTCGAATAATTTGCAGTTAATGTACTAATTTATCAAATTACTGCATTGTTTCATCACTTACTATTCAAAGATTTTCGTACAAAGTGAAACATGTTTTCTTTATCAGTATTTATCAACTATTCCATTTTTCGGGCTGCTACCTGTTAAGCAACTGGTATTTTTTTTTAGTAATCAATGTAAATATAGAAACCTTAAATTAGGCCGCTTTCATTTAAATCGGTGTCGCCTAAAAAATATCCTTTTCTGAAGTTGGGCCGGAAATAACAGCTTTTGTCGTAAATGGACCCGTGGCGAACTTTCTTGGCATCAGATGACAGTGGCACAATTTATCCACAATTCAAATTCTTGATATAAGACGAATGTACTAAGAAGAAAAAAAGCAAAAAGGAAAAGAGTAGAACCTTTATGTAATACCAATTTTCTTGTTATGGCAATACATACTAGTCAATTTCCTCACAGATAACGAAGAGACTTGAAGCAGCAGAAATGTTTTTTCTACAGAAGGATGCTGAGAATATCATAACACTGTGTTTATGGTAGACACAGATGGAAATCTACAGAACCTCCAAAACAAAAGAACTAAAGGAAGGCGATTGTAGGTAGTAGGGAAGCAATTAATTGGAAGTGTGTTCCACAGGTGATAAAAACGAGAAAATAAAATATTAGAGAAGGTCAATAAACTACATCCGCGTCCTGGGTAAGACGATAAACTACATTCAGCAACAAGGCCTCTGATCAGGAGGTTTTATGGAGCGTGGAACAAACTCTTAATTGCTGGTGTTCCCAGGTTCACACTGACCCAGTGTGGTAGCACCTGTTAGGGTCCCAGCTATGGGCAAATAGGACCCCTAAAGGGGTCAATACACTATGAAAGTAGAAAAATAGATTTTAGTAATTGCAATACTGTTTTTTGGAAAATTATTACCAGCAATGCATTTTTGAAAAAAAAAAAAATTACCAACACAAAAAATCCCCAGTCCCCCAAATTATTACCAGCAAAAAAATATTATCAGCAAAAAAACATATTACCAGCAAAAAATATTACCAGCAAAAAAAATATTATCAGCAAAAAAAGAAAATATTATTAGCAAAAAAATATTAGCAGCAAAAAATATTATCAGCAAAAAAAATATTATAAGCAAAACAAAATTCCCAGCCAAAAAACAAATATTACCAGCTAAAAAATATTACTAGCCAAAAAATATTACCAGCAAAAAAGAAAAAAATATTACCAGAAAAATAAATATTACCAGAAAAATAAATATTACTAGCAAAAAAATATTACCAACAAAAAAAATATTGTCAACAAAAACAACATATAGCTAACAAAAAAATATTACCAGCAATACATTTTTGAAAAAATATCACCAGCAATAAAAATCTTGTTGGCATTAAATAACACACTGAGGTTGATATGCCAAAAAACCAAATCAATATATACTGTGATAGATAGATAGATAGATAGATAGATAGATAGATATGAAGAGACAAAGAGAGACAAGTAGACACGAAGAGACCAAGACAGATAGATAAAAAATATTACCAGCAATAAAAATCTTTTCGGCATTAAATAACCCATTGAGGTAGATATGTAGTAAAACAAAACAAAACAAAACAAACTAGCATATATATATATATATATATATATATATATATATATATATATATATATATAGATAGATAGATAGATAGATAGATAGATAGAACAAAAATATTACCAGCAATAAAAATCTTGTCGGCATTAAATAACCCATTGAGGTTGATATGCCGTAAAACAAACCAAACCAAACCAAAATATACTGAGATAGATAGATAGATAGACAGATAGATAGATAGATAGAACAAAAATATTACCATCAATAAAAATCTTGTCGGCTTTAAATAACCCATTGAGGTTGATATGCCGCAAAACAAACCCAACCAAACTCATTTTTATCAAATTTAACAGGAAAAAGATTCTACAGTGAACATTTATTAAAAAAAATTGACTGCTAATTTTTCAGTATGATTTTGAAATTCATTCCGTTGCTTGGGAAATATTTTTTTTGTTTTTAATAAAAACTTATTTGAAGAATTCGAAAATGTAAAGTTTAATACCATTTTCGAATGTTAACGTTTTAAAATTAATTTTATTTCTTCATTTTCATTCTTTAACCCAGTTTAGATTATTTCTGTACGGAAGTTCAAAAAGGAAATGTTTCTGTGAGTAGAAGCAATCAGATTCAAAAGTATCCATTCAATAAGTCTTTATAAAATGTCCTATAGTTTAGTAAATTTCTTTCTTTATATTTTTAACATTGTATAAATTATAGAATTTGGCAAACGGAATAAACAAACAAACCCCAAAAAAAATAAAAAAACAAATCAAAACCAAACAAAACAAAAAAACAAAACAAAACAAAAAAAAACAAAAACAAAACAAAGAAAAAAAAAATAAAACAAAAACAAAAAGAACAAAACAAAAAAAAAACAAACAAAAAACGGTGCGTCAAAAGGACGAATTTTCTCTCAACACTGCTATTACAGTATACTCCCTCGGTAATTTTTATTGTTTTTTAAAATCTATTTTTAGAATTTTAACAATGCCCAAACAAATGATAGCGAATTTATCCATTCTCCTCCCCTCCACCGAGAATTGACAACAAACGTATTAAATATTATTTTTGCAAATAAACAGTGGTGAAAGCAGGCGAAAAAAATAACCGGAAAATGCATTTTATCAAAATTGATAAATTACATTTATTCCTAGTTATGTGTTCACAGACATTTTTATAAATTTAAGGATAAAAAAAATCATAGTTATTTGTTTTTAAAAGATACAGAATAGACTTAAAACTATTGGTTATTTAAGGTTAAAGATAATTTATTATTAAGCATGAACATTACTAATTTCGTGATTGTGGTTCTTTTGATAACTTCGTACTTTTAAAAATTATGCCCACGCTATGGGAGTGACAGTTTTTGACCTGGGGCCTTGATGATAGATGGCTCACGCAAAAGTAAACATGATTTTTGGTAGGTTTTAAGTTAAAAGTAAGCATTTCTTTAAAAAAAAATCAGTTAATTAATCCTTAAATTTGTTGCGGGCGGTATATTGATCAGGAAACAGATATTGTGTTACGAAAGACAATGACAAAAAATGAAAACTCGTGTAAAGATTATTTCTGTTGAGAAAGGCGTTGTCCTGATAAGGACAATTTTCTAATAGGAGAAGGGTGTTGAAAAGGACAGTGATGAGATTTTGACGAGGATACAAAAAAGCAGGAAGCTTATACTTAACACTAGGAAGAGGCAGGTGAAATTTCTGGGGTACGTAATGAGAAAGGAGGGCTTGGAGAATCTGATACTCACAGGGCTAATAGAGGGAAAGAGAGACAAGGGAAAGCAACGCATGACATACCTAGTGGGCTTAAGCAAGGGGATGACAGAAGATGGCCTGGAGGAAGTAGCAAAGGGTCAAAACTCATTGAGAGCTACAAGAGATGGGGGAAGTGGAGGGCCATGATTGCCTACGTCCTGAAGGGACACAGTACATAAAAGAATGCATATCGTTGCTATTGGTGAGGATGGCTGGAGCTGGAGGCCCACTGAAGATGGCCGGAGCGATGGAGAGCTGGAGATGATGACTAGCTGAGACTGTAACTGATGGTTGAAGGCGTGGGTCCACCTGTTGAATGGAAAATGGTTGCGCTGGTCTCGGTGGCAATCACTGATACCCCTCTCTACTTCAATGAGAGAGTGCAGTCTCGGGCAGCTGTCCCTCAGGGCCGGCACCTAAATGTATTATTTTCCTCATCTGCATGTCTGTCTGGCAGGGCCGCGGAACACCTGTTTATTTTGTTGCTTCTGAGGCCTCTTTATATCCTGAATAAATTTTACAACATGGTTTTTCTTCCAGTTGTTTTGAAAAAAATGTGAGAGTGCTGACAAGATACGACACATTTACCAATGTAGTTTTAAACAAATATCTCAGAAAATATTGGATTTTAAAGAGATTTTTAAATTTGCTGCGTTCATTTTAAAAAAATCTATAATGAAGATTCGACGACACGATGTGACACTATTAATATTTTAATTTGTCTAAAAACTTTATTTATATACGTAATTTTTTCTTCACGAATTAGCTTTATTAAAATCAAAATTTAACTCCAAAGAAGACATTTAAATTATTTAGAAAGCGTTTTCTTTTTCGTACTAAGTTCGTTGTGATACCTGAATAACACAGAAATGAAAGAGTTGTCCTTTTAGTGTGTAATGTAACCTTTTGGCGTTTGATAATTCAACCAGTCCGACTTGATTACGGTCGGACTATCGGATTTGGGATTGCATTTATAATGCTATAAACTTTACAGGTTGAGGCAAGACTTAAAAAAAAAGTTTGCTGAAGTATTTTGTCGGTGAAAGGAGAGATACTTAAAAACAAAACAAAATGAAACAGGAAATGTTTATTTCTGAATGCTTGGCCCTCCTCTGTATGAAGCCCTTCAAAGCACTTAGAAAAGCAAGCGAAATACTATAAGGAAGGAGGGGCAAACAGAAAGAGGAAGACAGATAGGATGGGAGAGAGGGAGAGAGAGGGAGGGAGAAAGAAGGTGAGGGAAAAGAAAAGAATGCAATAAAAAACGTCAATGTCAGCAAAGACAAAGTCATTTATGGGTTTTATGTTGACTCTCTGTTATGAGTTTATAAAAGCTAAAAGAGAATATGTTATAAAACAGAATTAAAAGAATAATACAATATATATATATATATATATATATATATATATATATATATATATATATATATATATATCATATTGTATTATTCTTTTATATATATGTTATAGGACCTTACCTATAACGACAGAGTGAACTCTTCCAGACGCTATAAATACTGCGCCTCTCAAGAGAGAGGGACGAGACTGAATCGAATCGAGTCGAGTCGCAGTCTCTGACTGTGCGCGACTCTTGTCGAACTCTCTGCTTTGGCAGAGAGGAACCCGGACGAGGCTTTGCCGCAGGGCAAAGTGTCGCCCGGGGAGGTAGACAGTCCCTGAACCCGTTTATACGGGCATATTTTTGGCCGAGCCTACGGGCTCGGGGAGCCCACATTAAACCGGCCTTGTGCCACATTCGACCCACGTGGGAGGGAGGATGATTCGATTTTTTCAGCTTAATCCTTGATAATGGATAAAGGTATAGCCGAAATCGCTCGGAAATATAAAACATTTGGAAAGTTTTTACACACCCTTTGTCCAGAAAAGAAAGCTCTTGTTTGAACACAAGAAAAATTAAATAAAAGCTTAACTGTAGTACCTTGTCGTTTTTAATGTGTATTTTAAAAAATATTTTTTAATTGTAGTATTTTAATTTATTATTTTTTTATGTAGCACTTTGCTGTTACAAACATTTAAGAACTTTGTGGCTATACTCGTAGTTATTTTTGGCCGCAATTCTCTTATATAAAGGGCAGCCGGAAATTTTTGCTTATTGCTATCTTGACGAAACACTGATGTATTTTCGACTAATATATGTCTAAACTGTGAATGTCGACATGAGTGTTCCTTTAAATGTTCCGAGATTGAACTATGATCATTCAGTTGAAACGATGTGGTGTGAGATATGGGGATAGGAGACTCTCGAGCCTTGGGCGGCAGCCAGTCTAGAAGAAGGACAACACTGAATTCCAAAACCACAGAAAAGTCAAAAGGTAACTATTCCACAAACGGCATGGCTATTCACAGATAATAAAGAAACGGAATCTGTGGAGAGCCATGATCACCTGTGTCCTGAAAGAACGTGGCATTAGAAAAAGAGGCAGGGGGAGAGTACAGAAAGAGGATATTTCAAAATATTGATACTGTTGTGTCGTAAATAGGAAAGTTTGACACACTTATAGAAAATAAGAAGTAGTTTATTCCGGAGAATAATATGGCACACGGTTGAGAACACAGACTAATGTAATAAACAGTTAATCGTTAACTCCTCGGTATTTATCCGAAATCTTCCGACAAAGCGGGATGTGTCACAAGGCCAGTTTTTAACGTGAGGCTTTCCGAGCGCCTACGCTCGAGCAAAAATTCCCCGTAGACTACTCGTACACGGGGTCGGGTGGCTGTCTACCTCCTGAGACGAGACTCTGACCGTAGGCAGAGCCTCGTCTTTGTTCCTCTTTGCCCGAAGGCAGAAAAGTCGACCAGCGGAGCTCTAACAAAATCTAATCGTTAACTGCTCAGTATTTACCTGACACCTCTCCACAAGGCGGAATGTGGCACAAGTCCAGTTTTTTTTTTACGTAGGGCGTTCCGAGTTCGTATGCTTGGGCAAAAATTTACCGTAGACCCCGTAAGAACGGGGTCAGGTAGCTGTCTACCTCCCCAGACGGGACTCTGTCCTTCGGCATACCCTCATCTGGGTCCATCTCTGCCCAGAGACAGAATCGACAAGCAGAGTTAACTGTAATCGTTAAATAATATTATTTACCAACCTCCCCACGGGATAGGATGTGGCACAAAGCCGAATTTAATGTGGGGCAATCCGAACCCGGCCAAAAATTCCCCGTAAACGGGTTCGGGTCTGTCTACCTCCCCGGACGAGACTGCCCTTAGGTATAGCCTCGTCCGGGTTCCTCTCTGCCCGAAAGACAGAGAGTTCGATAACAGCTAAGAGCTGAGTAACATTTCCCAGCTAGTCTCGTAATCGTTAACTAATCTCACTCAGTAAGAGAGAGTGTTGTTTAAATCGTCTTAGACCAGTCCATCTTGTGGGGGTGTTCAGCTAGTTCACAACAGGTACAAAATTGGTTTTGCCGTGTTTATGTGTTTACTGGAGAGTGGCAACCGCCGCTTGTCATATTGTTACAAAGACTACTGCTGCTGATGCTATCGTTGCTATATTCTTTGAAAATTATTAAAGATAAGAAAAAAGAAATGAAGATTTGCACAAACTTGTCAGAAAAATAAATTCCGTTTGTCAGATACAGTAAACTGAATAAAATGGAGAAATTTTTCAGCTACAAAGCACTATTTTCAAACCTTGTCACACCATTGGCGATGTACTTTTGCAGCGGTGAACAAGAGTTTATCGTTTTGTGTATTAAGAGTAATGCAGGGCTGCTAGGGACATAACTTGTCACACCCGTCGCTATCGCTATTTACTTTATATCATAGAAGAGATATAATATATAATAACAATAAAAATTATTATTATTATTATTATTATTATTTTATTTCCTTTGATTTCTGATGTGTACTCATTTCTTTCCGGGTCCCGCCCACGGACCTAAGGTTAGAAATGGCATTATGACACTTTCCACTGGAAAAAAACAAACAAACATATTTTACATAGACAAAGCCCTTCGTAAGGTGTGGGCTGTACTCCTGTGAAAATTTTTTTGTATTTCTTTAAGGCATGGGCTTCCAGGAATCCCTTCAATTAATCTACTGGAATCTTTTCCAACCAATCCAAGGGATCCAACTACAACGGGGATTGCTGATGTTCCCACGTGCCACATTTTTGAGATTTCGATTTCAAGGTCCTTGTATTTTGATAGCTTTTTGAAGATCTTCAAAGATACATTGCAGTCTGCAGGGACTGCCATATCAATAAGGAGGCACCTTTTTGTGTGAGGTCTCTAATAACGATATCAGGGCGGTTAGCTTTGGTTGTTCTGTCTGTGTGTATTGTGTAGGCCCATAAAATTGTAACAGGTTTTATCTCTGTAACCTGGTCTGGGTGGTGTTCATACCACTTTCTTTCAGTTTCCTTCCCGTAGAAGTTACAGATTTTCCAGTGCAAGTATTGGCCCACTCTGTCATGCCGGGTTTTATATTCAGTGGGTACCAATAGCGTGCAACCTGATACAAGATGATCAGTTGTTTCTGGGTAATCATCACAGAACCTGCATTTTGGGCTAACACAGTATTTTAGTATGTGTGCTTGATAATTTCTAGTTAACAAGCAGTGATCCTGTGTAACAAGGATTATTATTATTATTATTATTATTATTATTATTATTATTATTATTATTATTATTATATGGAGCCGCATTGGGTTAAGTGCATTGACAAAAAATGAGATTATGTTGGATAATAAATATTTGCTACGTTGAATAAGTTATTTTTTTTATCATTAAACCACATACTGTACCAAGATATACGGTATTAGTTTTACACATTAATCTTCTGTGAGAGCAAGCTTCTTTAGAATTCCAGAACTTTCCTCAGTATTTCTTTTGTTCTCACGAATCCAAAATTTGGGTGCCATCAACTCTTCTCTGATTATTCCAGCTCCTTCAGTTCTTTCCTCGCACTCTGCGGGACTGTCTCCTTATCTAACTCATCAATGAAAAACATGCAACAAATTCTTGAAATTATTTACATTGTTCGAACTGTTGTCCTCATCTTTATTGTTACATTCACGACTTTGTACGCCCCGGCCTTCTTCAGGTGATTGAAATTTTGAACTGAACCCTTTATTTCGCCCACCGGGGTACAGTGTTCTAGTTCCACTTGCCATGTCTTTTCCGGATGTCTCAGTTATCTCCCTTTAACTCAACTCTTCAAGTTTTTGTTCACTATTGCTGTAGCCAGGTATTGAACTAACAACTCTTTGGGACAAGTCACTGGATCCAACCAATGCTTTTATCCACTGGGCCACGTGAATATGACAATAAAGATGAAGAAAACAGTCCGAACAATGTAAATAATATAAATAATTACATTACCTCATCTCAGAATTATAGATAGAATTTCTAAAATATTTCAAATTCTTTTCAAATCTCTCAATTTTTTTTCAGATTTATCAGAGGTCGTTTTTGAAATTATCTAGTTCATTTAAAAAAAAATATTTTCTTTCTTTCTTTTAATGTTCTTTCTTTCTTTCTTTCTTTCTTACATTTCGTTTTCTTTTTTTCTTTTTTGTTGGGGTTTTGAAATTATCTAGATCCCTTTTAAAATCTTTCTTTCTTTCTTTCTTTCTTTCTTTCTTTCTTTCTTTCTTTCTTTCTTTCTTTCTTGTTTGGTTACCGAGACTCAGGAGATGACATTCGAATTGTGTCATATAGTCAATTTTTTCTTTTCGTTTTTCTCAACAGCATATTGTTTCTATCTAGAACTAATCGTAGACATGTCATAAGGGGTCTAATAAACCGAAGGTGCACTGGAATAGCGAAAGATGCCTTCTAAAAGCTAAGCAAAATAATAAGGAGCAGGAAAATTTAGTTAGTAACAAAGAAAAAAGTATCCAGATGTTATGTAATATCAGTCCTTCTCTATGGCAATGAACACTGGACAATTTCCTCGTAGGGTAAGAAGAGACTTAGGGAACATAAATGTGTTTCTACAGAAGGATGTTGAGAATACCATAAAGGGTAGTGGAGGTCCCATATTTGTTTTTTTATTTATTTATTGTGGTACATGATATAAAAAGAAGGAACTTAGCGCAAAAATGAAAGAAAAGAGAAAACATGAAAAAAGAAAGAAAGAAAGAATGAAAGGACTGAAAAAAAGAAAGAAAGAAATAATGAATGAAGGAACGAATTGGAATAAATAAATAAATAAGTAAATAAATAAAGAAAAACGTATTGAAAGAAAGAAAGAAAGAAAGAAAGAAAGAAAGAAAGAAAAATCAAAGAAAGAAGGAAGGAATTGGAATAAATAAATAAATAAAGAACGTATTGGAAGAAAGGAAGAAAGAAAGAAGTAACGTATTGGAAGAAAGAAAGAAAGAACGAAAGAAGGAACAGATTGGAATAAATAAATAAAGAAAAAAGAAAAACGTATTGTAAGAAAGAAAGAAAGAAGGAACTGATTGAAAGAAAGAAAGAAAGAAAAAAGAAAGAAAAAGAAAGAAAAAAGGAATGAATAGGAAGAAAGAAAGAAAGAAAGAAAAATGAATAGGAAGAAAGAAAGAAAAAAAGAAAGAATGAAAGAAGGAACGGGTTGGAAGGAAGGAAGGAAGGAAGGAAGGAAGAAAGATAGAAAGAAAGAAGAAAAACAAAAGAAACGAATAGAGAGAAGAGAAATGTTATCGGGAAGGTTGGAAGAAAATTATTTCTTCCTTGGAAAAGATCCAAGATCTGAACAATTCTTCGTGCAGTGAGATTGACCTAAAAAAATAATTTCTTTATTGTTTAACCGTTTTTACCATCAACCAGTGTTAGGCGCGTTAAAGCTGATAAGGAAATAACGCTATTCTCTGACTGAATTGAGGTTACCTGTAATGAAGCTCCATGAATGGGCCGTACCTGACCGATTGAAAACTTCTAGGAAGGCAGCGAAAGCTATATAAATTTGGCAGTTTGGCGAGTGCTGACATGTTCATCGCGTTGTTAGCGAAAACATTAGAATGAATATATATATATATATATATATATATATATATATATATATATATATATATATATGTGTGTGTGTGTGTGTGTGTGTGTATACATGGGTGCAGTGTTATTAACATACCGACACATGCACAAACGTGAAAGGCCTTCAGTTGTTATCCTAAACGTTTCCAAAATATAGAAACGGTATCGAAGGAAGCAGTTTAGATCAGGTTTTTCTTGCCGTTGTTTCAAAGGGATAAGATGGCTGAAATTTGCAGAGAAATTATTAAAAAATGATCGGTTGAAGCTTAAAACTTTGCCGAATATTGAACTTTTGAACTATCAAGAGAAAGATTTCACGTTTGGCAGTCAAATCACTTTTTTTTTTTTGTCCCGGATAGAAATACTAAGAAAAAAAAAAAAAAATGACATATATGTCGGAGAAAAAAAAAGTTACAAAAAGAAAAAAAATTAGAAAATTAAATAAAAAGTAAAAACATAGCGAGAAAAGGAAAGCGGGAGAGATAGGGGAAAAAAAAAAGGAAAAATTTAAGGAAGGAATTAATAGAAGATTGAAGAACGCGAATGAAGCGAAAGAAAAAAGAGAATTTTATAAAGAAAGAATGAGTCTAGTGGAGGAGTACATAAAGAAGAAAAAGCGAAGGAAAGAAATAAAAGACGGAAAGAAAGAAGGAAATCACGAAAGAAAGTAAGGAAGAAAGATATAATGAAAGAGGAAAGGGGAAATATTTAAAAGCACACACACAAAAAAAAAGAAAGGGAAGGAAGAAAGCTAAGAAGTAAGAGATAAAAAATATAAACAAAAAAAAAAGTAAGGGAGAAAGATATAAAAACAAAGAAAGGACTGCAGTAAGAAGGGCAAGACAGGAAGAAAATATAAAGAAATGAAGGAAAGAGGAAGAAAGTAAGAAAGAATAAAAGAAGACGAAAGAGCACGAAAGAGGGGAAAAAAGCAAGGAAAAAAAAAGGACGAATAATTAAATAAAAGTAATCCTTTTTTTAAAATAAGTTAAAAGACAAAAACAGAAAAATAACTGAGAAAATAATATATAAATAAATAAATTGAAAAAAAAAAAACAAACAAAAAACCCAGCAAAACAAAAAACAATAATAATAGTGTAGTCTTTCAAAAAGACCCAAACATTATCACGTTTTATAAATTTAATACGAAGCATGTATATACTTGACATTTCTACTGGTGTGGCTGTGTGATTCGACTGTGTACAAATTAAAAGAAGCAGGTAATTAACTGTGGTCAGTTTATGGAATAAAAATTACTTTCCAAACAAACTGGGAAAAATGTCGGAACGGTCAACTGGAAGAAGAGCGAGTCGCGCCAGAACAACGGACAGCATGGATACGAAAAGCAAATCTCGTTTGACGAGTTTGGCACCGGGCGAAAACATCAAAGAGAAACGGGTAAGTATTTTAATATCTATTTAAAATTCACGCCGTAGGGCAAGGCGAGTTGGCCAGTGTCACAAGCCAATGTTGAAGGAATTTATTTATTGTTGAAGGAGTTTAAGTCATTATTCTGGTCTTATGGAACAGAAGGGATAATTAGCCCTTTCCAAATAACGTATGGAACCCACGGTTGACATCGGTACATGGTCTAGACAG
>OZ038485.1:24084187-24164187 GCA_964036315.1 Acanthosepion esculentum | reverse complement strand
CTATCACGTTCTATCTATCTATCTATCTATCTATAACGTTCTATCTATCTATCTATCTATCTATCACGTTCTATTCGTATCTATCTATCTATCTATCTAAGTTTGTTCATATGTATTAGACATCACCATATATTTTTTAACATTTCGTCAGGAATCTGAGAAAATGAAAAAGATCATCATTAAGGAGAGAGGACAATAAAGTACAAGAATTAAGAAGATAGAAGATAATACAAATAAAACCTATCTATCTATCTATCTATCTATCTATCTATCTATCTATCTATCACTGTCTCTTCATATCTATCTATCTATCTATCTATCTATCTATCTATCTATCTAAGTATATATTTGTTTGGTTTGGTTTGTTTTATGGCATATCAACCTCAATGGGTTATTTAATGCCGACAAGATTTTTATTGATGGTAATATTATCTATCTATCTATCTATCTATCTATCTATCTATCTATCTATCTATCTATCTATCTATCTATCTATCTCAGTCTGCTCATTATCTATCTATCTATCTATCTATCTCATCATATTTATATTTGTTTATCAATCTGATTTCATTATATATATATATATATATATATATATATATATATATATATATCCCTATCTCTATCTATGCTTGCTTATCTATCTCTATCTGAATATATTCTTCTTTTTTAAAAACTCACATCTTTCAATAAGTGTATGTAGTATAATCAGTTACTTTTTAGTCTGAAACAAGACCACACTAGTTGGGTACCAAGTGAAGATCTGACTAACCATAGTTACATTTTTGTACGAAATAAATTTGTTCTCATTTTCAGTGGCAAATGGTGTAGACAGCGTTGGCTTTTCCAGATTTATGTGCTCTTTTCAAAGCAGATTCATAGCATGTTATCATTAAACAATCAGCATTTGTTATTAATCACTAATTGTTATATAAATGAAGAAGTTTTTAATGAACACTTCTCAGCGTCGAATGGACATCACTTATTTCCCGGGAGCGTATTTGAACATGACTGATACTTTAACAAAAACTTCTGTTTACTTGAATCGTAACACTTGTCTTCCCCTAAATGTCACTAAGAACTATTTCGACTCGAAACACCAAAATTCCGACGACACCCGACTGCCGATCATTTATGCTCATTGGCCCTCAGCTCAGTGGCGGTGAATGAAATCACAGTCTGCTATCCAATAGTGATTTTCCAAGCGTAGCTTAGATGCGGCACAAGGCCGAATGGTAGTGGTCACCCAGTGAGGATCGAACTCACTACTCAGTCGTAATTGTTCTAGCGAGACAAGCTTGCTAACCATTACACTACCTCGATGTGCCCAAGAGTAATTTGTATTTACTCACCCACCCCCACGAGGTCAGGTTGTGACACAATGTCGGTTTAATGTGGGGAGCCCGAGCGCGTGCACCCGGGCAAGGAACAAAAATTCCCCGAGCCCCCGCAACCGTCGGTTGCGCTGGCCTCGGTGCGTGCACCGATCCTCCTCTCTAATGCAATGAGAAGGCGCGGCCTCGGGTAGCTGTTCCCCAGGGCTGGCACTTCTCAGTACAATTTTCCTCAGTTGCGACTCTGTCCTTTGACGCAGTCGCACCTGAGTTCACTCTGCCCAAAGCCGGAAACTGAGAGATGATAAGTAGACCTGAATTTACTGCAAAAGAGTAAATTACGCCTCCTATCCAATAAATAGTATAGCGACTACTGTATTGACCCAATATGTCGAATGTGAAGCAGATATGCTGTTTCAGTTCAGTAGGTAACGGCAATTGTGATTGTAGGGTGGGTATTATGATAGTTTCAAAAACCAACGAAAGTGACTTTAAAAAGCTTAAAGAATAAAGCCTTAAGTGAAAGTTGGTCTAGTTCAAGTCCGATTTAAGGATTCAAAGTACAGATTAGGTATGTCATTTTATCTTATATTCACTGTTCATTTTAGCCAGGGGGTTTCAGCCTATTTTATCCATGGATCACTTTTACTCTTAATTTCTTTGGTGGACCCCCATAATCATTCGATTAAAAAAAAGCTTATTTTATTTTTTATTAATAGATAAGGAATTGTATTTTAGAAATAGTAAATGTATATGCTTTATTTTGAAGTAAAACTATTTTAATGAAAATAAACTTGTCTGAAGTAAAGGCCTAACCAATAATAATATACTTAAAAAAACATAGAAAAAAAACCCAGATGCGTTTTGTAATATCTTATCTACATCAGAGTGAATACTGGATATTCACATCATAGACGATGAAGAAGCAACTGAGATGTGGGTCTACCGATAGGTTTAGGGAATATCATGGACTAAACATATGATAAACGCGGATGGCGTAATAAAAATAGGAATAACTATTAAATCTATGCTTACTAGAAAGAGTTGGGCACTTCGACCTGGTGTAATGGTTAGCAAGCTTGCTTCGCTAGATCTATTATGACTGAAAAGTGAGTTCGATCTCCACTAGGTGCTCAACGTTTTCAGCCTTGTACCACATCTAAGCTATGCTTAGAAAATCATAGGTCACCTCGAATCGGTGTAGTGGTTAGCAAGCTTATCTGGCTAGAACGATTACGACTGAGTAGTGAGTTCTATTCTCACTGGGTGCCCCATACTTTCGGCCTTCTGCCACATCTAAGCTACGTCGGGAAAATCTCTCCTTACTAGAAAGAGTAAACATTTTTGAGACACTTAATGGGGAATTGATGAATTGGTTTGTTTTAAAGATTATCAACCCTTTGTTGGTTATTTAAAGCCACAACATAATTTGGATTATAAAAATAAATTCTTTTTTGTGAGCGAATACTGCATTAATAATTTTACAAGTCTTACTATTTAGCTCAGTGGTACTCAAACCATTTATAACCAAGGACCCCTTTTACTTGGTGGACCCCTTTTACTTGGAGGACCAATTTTACTTTGTGGACCCATTTTCCTTTGTGGACCCATTTTACTTGGTGGACCCCTTTTACTTAGTGGACACATTTTACTTTGTGGACCCCTTTTACATGGTGGACCCCTTTTACTTGGTGGACCAATTTTGCTTTGTGGACACATTTTACTTAGTGGACACATTTTACTTTGTGGACTCCTTTTACATGGTGGACCCCTTTTACTTGGTGGACCAATTTTACTTTGTGGACCCATTTTACTTTGTGGACCCCTTTTACTTGGTGGACCCCTTTTACGTAGTGGACTCATTTTACTTTGTGGACCCCTTTTACTTGGTGGACCCCTTTTACTTAGTGGACCCATTTTACTTGGTGGACACCTTTTACTTAGTGGACACATTTTACTTTGTGGACTCCTTTTACATGGTGGACCCCTTTTACTTGGTGGACCAATTTTACTTTGTGGACCCAATTTACTTTGTGGACCCCTTTTACTTGGTGGACCCCTTTTACTTAGTGGACTCATTTTACTTGGTGGACACCTTTTACTTGGTGGACCCCTTTTACTTAGTGGACACATTTTACTTGGTGGACCCCTTTTACTTAGAGGACACATTTTACTTTGTGGACCAATTTTACTTTTTGGACACCTTTTACTTGGTGAACCCCTTTTACTTAGTGGACCCATTTTACTTGGTGGACACCTTTTACTTAGTGGACACATTTTACTTTGTGGACTCCTTTTACATGGTGGACCCCTTTTACTTGGTGGACCAATTTTACTTTGTGGACCCATTTTACTTTGTGGACCCCTTTTACTTGGTGGACCCCTTTTACTTAGTGGACTCATTTTACTTTGTGGACCCCTTTTACTTGGTGGACCCCTTTTACTTAGTGGACACATTTTACTTGGTGGACCCCTTTTACTTAGAGGACACATTTTACTTTGTGGACCAATTTTACTTTGTGGACACCTTTTACTTGGTGGACCCCTTTTACTTAGTGGACCCGTTTTACTTGGTGGACCCGTTTTACTTGGTGGACCCCTTTTACTTAGTGGACACATTTTACTTTGTGGACCCATTTTACTTTGTGGATCCCTTTTACTTGGAGGATCCCCATAACCATTCGATGAAAAAACCGTATTTTATTTTATACTAATAAATAAATTTAGAAATTGTATTATCGAAACAGTAAATTTATATGCATTATTTTGAAGTTAAACTAATTTAAGGAAAATAAACTTGTATTTAACACCTAAATTCTATAAAACATTTATGTACAGTAGTAAAATAACTCATGATAAACCATTTAAAAATATGTGAGTAATTAATAAATTTTTAAAAATTGCAGTTTTATTCAATGAGATCCTTGTGACTGATGCCTGCTGTCGATTCAATGATAGTCGATTTTCACAATGTCGAGTCGTCGACGACATCAATTAATTGATATTAATATTTTATTTTGATAATATTTAAAATTAATATTATTATTCATTATCAATATATTAAATTAGTTTATATAATGAATTATACTCTTCATATAATTTTCCTTTATATATATATATATATATATATATATATATATATATATATATATATATATATATATATATATATATAATCTTTATATAATTTTCCTTTATATATATATATATATATATATATATAATCTTCATATAATTTTCCTTTATATATATATATATATATATATATATAACGCCTATCAGTATCCGTTCATAGATCGATATCAGGATTTGGATAAGAACATCGCGATGACGAAGCAGATGAATATACACAGGTACCAAAGAACTGGCAGGGAAAATCATAGAAATAGACCAAACAGCAACTCAAGTTGTCCATATTGGTTCACTCGGGACTATTTCCAGGAATATTTCTGTCTCGTAGAATACCTTGGGGAGACCTGAAAGCATTGGGAATGCGCAGGTAACAGCTCTGCTTGGGACAGCTCGTATGCTTGGACCCGGCTCTACAGGATACAAAGCAGGAAACATAACACACAAACTATAATAATAATTAGTTGATCTGGAGATCGCATTGCAGCGTGAAGCAACAGTCACCATGCCGTCTCCTCATTTTATTTCACTCCTACTAATCCCCTTGCGTCGTAGAGGCATTATCGCCTTACTTGGGGTGAAATAAATAAAAAAAATCTTATTAATTATATTAATAAGACATGACGTCGCATATAATTTGTAATTTAATAAACCTCAGCGGTCTTTCTCATTAAAGGACAACATACATATTGAAGGATTTTTTGTTTGATGAAATATTCATAACTTTAGTGAATGATCCCGCGCTGAAGATATATGCACAGACATATCCTGCTCTGTATCGCCGGGCTATACCCGCAAGTAGTATTGCAAGGTTTACACAGATACTGCTTGATTTATATATATCCACACCTGCCATCACACTCACACTACTGTCGATCAGGTGAGCAGGTGTAATGAGATTTATTACCTGTCCTGATAACTAAGAGCAGTAAATAAAAATTAATCTAACACACGCATTTGCACAAATGCCAGGGGTATTTTTCGTTAGTCCACACGCTGTCACAGCAGGCTTCTCCTGCTTTTATGTTCCGTTTCCCTGCAGGACGAAGGCTTTCATGGCCCTCCACATCTTCCTATCGCTTGTAGCTCTTAAGTTTTGTCTTTTGTTTATCTCAAACCCTTGTCTGCCATCGATTTGCTCGATCCCATCAAGTACGCCACGCGTTGCTTTTCTTCGTCCACCTCCCCCCCAATCTGCCCTGTAATTATCAGGTTTTCCAAGTCCCGCTTCCTCATTACGTGACCCGGAAATTTCAGCTGCCTCTTCCTGGTGTTAAATATGTTTCCTTTTTGTTTCTATTCCCTCCAAATCCTCGTTATTGTTCACATGTTCAGCCCATGATTATCCTCAGCATCTTTCTGTAGAACCACATTTATGTTGCTTCAAGTCTTTCCATCATCTTTGAAGAGATTGTCCAGCATTAGCTGCCATACAGAAAGAACAAACATCATGTAACAGTTCAATATTCTTTACTTCGTTTCTAACGAAAATTTTCTCTTAATATTCTGCTTAGCTTTTGAAATGCATCTTCAGCCACCCCAATGCGTCTTCAAATCTCAGTGTCGCACATCCATCCTCTGTTAGGACACCTCCAGATATTTGCATTTCTGTACGTGCTTGATTTTAGTAATCCCGATCTGTAATTTGCATTTGGGGTTCATCATTTTGCTGATAATCAGTCATTCTGTCTTTTTGTAGTTTATGTTTAGGACTAAGCAAGCTAATATACAACCAAAACATTCATCGAAAAATTAGGCTCGTTCTTAAATAACCACGTCAGATCGATAATTTCATATAGATACTTATTATGACACTAACTTTATTCAGAAATATCTAAAATATCAGCTGTATACAACCGCTTTCTCAGACCAATGTTTAAAAATGGCTTTGAGCGAAGGAAGTATGTAGTTCTTGGTGTAGACCATCCTTCTTCGAGATCTGTTCAGAAATATCTAAACTACCTGCTGTATACAACCGCTTTCTTAGACCAATGTTCAGTGTTCTTTCTAAAATGAAATTTTCTCTTTCTTAATACTTTGCTTAACTTTTGGAAAGCATCTGTGGCTATCCAAATGTGCCTTCAGATTTTGGTGAGGCACTTTCCGTTGTCCGTGAAGACGCTTCCCAGATAATTAAATTTCCGTACTAACTTGATTTTGGTATCTCCAATTAGTAATTTGCATCTCCAACTCTCCCTTTTCCTGACAAGCATATATTCTGTCTTCTTGCAAGTGATATTTAGTCCTTTCTTTTCGCGTTCCTTCAATACCTTCTATAGGAGTTCCTGTAGTTTCCTTTCTATGTTTGATATAAGAACCGTGTCATCTGCATATCTTGTTAGAATTGTGACTGCCAATAATTAATTCTGGTAGGACGTCTAATTCTCTTAGACATCCCTCGCTGTGTAGGTTGAATAAGTCTGGCGAGAAGATATATCCTTGTCTTATGCTCCTTTCTATTTCCGTCTATTTAACGAATTCATTTTATATCCGTATTCAGACGGTTGTTTCCTAGTATATGTTCTGGGTTATTCCAATATCCTTCCCAAATATTTCATGGCTACCTAGCAGTTCCAACAGTACTATGTGATGTAATTTACCGAACGGCATGTAATAATTGTATCGCTTTAAAATGTCCGGCATATACATAATTTTGATGCGTCTGAATACATATATATATATATATATATATATATATATATATATATATATATATATATATATATAGTCCTACAGGGAAAATGTCAACAAGAATGCGTGGTTTACCAGGCGAAAATTTACAAGGATATAGACGATATAAATCCTAAAGTGTATATAGGAACTACTCAGGATATATTTAAAGAAAAGATATTATAATCATACGAGTAGTTTTAATAATGAAAAAACTAAACATAGCACCACACTATCTAGATATGTATGGGAAATTAGGCAAGAAAATAATGAAGACCCTATCCTTAAATGGGAAATATTTAAAAGATGCCCCAAATATAAAGCAGGTAAAAAATTCTGTAAGCTACCCATAGAGGAAAAATTAGCCATAGCATTATATAAGGAACCTAATGATCTATTAACCTCTAAAACCGAGATTCTTAACAAATGTAGGCATAGAAAATCTTGATTATTGAATTAGGCCTCATCTCCCCTGATTGTATTGTTATTCCAACTTTATTGTCCGTGTTTTCTTAAAATATCCCCTCCCCTTTTAAGTCGTTTGAATAAATCTTACCCCCCACCCCGGTGTTGTGTTAATTTTCTTTTTTCCTTTTTTCTTTTGATTCTTTTTTCTTTTTGTCTTTGGTCACGTGGTGTTGTCTTGGTTGTCGCCTATAAATATGCCGTTTTCATTTGCCTCTTTAGCCAGCTTTCCCTGATGATCCGCTTAAGTGAAACCTTGGTAGGTTTGTCTGGCTCACTAGGTTTGACTAGGTCTGCTCTACGTTTGTATCGAGCACTTTTTAGTTAGTTGTTTACTCGTATCGGGGTTTTGTTCTTTGGGCTTTGAACCTGTATCTGTGCGATTATTTTCGACAGACTTTCATGTTCCTGGATTCTTTCTTTTTTTAAAAACCTTTTGTTCCTTCGAGATTGATTTGATTATTGGCAAATCAAGAATTCGAAGGTTTTTCGACACGAGTATAGTTACCTATATATATATATATATATATATATATATATATATATTGTAATTATATATATATAGTAATTAATCGAATCTAGAAGAAACCTCAACAAAATATAGAAAGCACTGGACGGCCGTTTCGCCCTATATTGGGGACTCATCAGCAGTCCGCATCCACTACCGAGAACTGAAACCCGGCCAGTCAGGCAAACGTCATACCAACTGTTCCAACGGGCACTGATGACGATGCGGTAGCGAATCAGACTCGATATAGCGCCGCTCGATCACATATTCCGTGGTGGAACTCATCCGAGTTTCACTTTAACCATAGGACTGTGCCCCCACAAACTACGACTACTATCCCCAAGCCGCTCAGTCCAAAGCATTAGAAGCCGGTTCAAGCAAGGATAAATAAGTGATAGAAATTATTAGGAGGATTTGAGATAATTCTAATTAAGTAATTCATCGAGTCTAGAAGAAACCTCAACAGAATGCAGAAAGCACTGGAATATATATATATATATATATATATATATATATATATATATATATATATATATATATATATATATATATATAATAAAAAGGGCTCAAACACTAATATTCCATGGTTATAATTTATTATCACGATCCGATTCATCAGACCTACAAATTCAATAAGAAATCGGAAAATATAACTTCGGGTATAAAAAGAAAAATTTTAGTGAGAGTGTACGTGTGGGAGTGGGAAACAAGTGTGAGAGGGAAATTTATGAAAGCTCTAGAGAGGGGGTGTAACAGAAGAAAGAAGAACAGGAAGGCCTGAAGGTGAAGGTGGGGATTAAAATTTAACAGAGAGAAGTTTTAAAGAGAGGAGTTTTTAATATTGTTAACGTTTTCTTCTTCAGTAGTTTTTTTTAAGTACAAATTAGTTTAATTCTACCCATCTATTTTTATATGTTAAACGTATGTATGGATAGATGTGTGTTTTTTTTTACCTTTTAATTTATGTATATACCTATATATATATAATGGAGAGCCGAGTTTGAATTCAAGTTGAATCCATTACATTCACTTACGTACTTGGTATGGTTCCTCTTCTTCCGCTCCCAGCTATGGGCAAATAGCAGGACAGACTAGGTTGTATAGCCTTGGATGGCAACTGGTCTAGCAGAAGGACAACTCTGAATTGCACCAGGACTCTGTTATTCGGGTCTTCAAAAAGTGTGGTTGTTTCTACACAAAGCCTTCACCACTATAATCAAAACATATGTGCAGGTGTCTGACTGTCGGTTCCTAGGAACTGAGTTGCTTGACCCTCATACGTCGAAAACGACCTGAGAGTCCCATATATATATATATATATATATGACCACCGAGTTATGCCTTTTAAAGTCTTATACACACTATTTCCAGGAATATTTCTGCCTTGCAAGCGGCCTTGGGGAAACCCAACATGGGATTATGCAACTGACAACACTGCTTGGAACAGCTCATATAATGATGAAATTGTTGGTGTCCGTGGGAAGGGACTGAGGTATGAACGTCGTCACCCGTCTGAAACGTCCAATTGGGGGAGAGGATATCAAATCAAATCAAATAATAATAAATACCCTAATGTAGCAGAAAGTCTGGCTCTCATAGTTTCTGATCTTAATTGATTGGAGGTATTAACATCTACCGACTGCGATGGGTAAATTGTCGCCATTTTATATTTTTAATTTCACGCATGCGCGTCGTTTTTTTATATTTTTTTTATTTTATCGACTGCACGGTATAGTAGGGTCAGTTGGACACCATCTGTGCGACAAAGAGCACCATGATGCAATTCACTCAATTTGGAAACAGCATGCTATACTGCTTGACATTCGCGCCGGAAGTTCTAAGACGAAAATTTCAGTGTGCTTAGGTGTCAATCTGAGCACAGTGATGAGGATTCGGAAAGAGTTGGAGGAGTCTAATGGTGATTAAGAAGGTACAGCAGATAGGAAAACTGACTCTGATCGTTCTTATATGAAAAGAACTCCCGAATTTGTTGGTGAGCCCCAATCCCTCCAAGGCAATCAGGTCCATAGCCAGGGAGGTAGAGATGCCCTGGGTCAAGAGTGTGGCTGCTGGAAGACCCTATGTCTGGCAAATGGACTGTGCACCATATCACACAAACAGCAGTACCCAGTCATGGCTGTCAGACAATTTCGGCTACTACATCACTCCTTAAATCTGGCCACTTAACTCCCCCGCCTATGACCCCCTTGATTACTATGTCTGGGGTGCAGTTGGGTGAGAGACCAACAAAACTCCTTGAAACACCAAAGATGAACTGAAAGTAAGGATTATGTCAGCATTCACCAATTTAAACAAGTAGACCACCCAGAAGAGTTGCAGGAGAATCCGAAGTTTTTTCGAGGCCGTGGATGAAGCCAATGGTGATTTTATTGAATACATTTCATCTTTAATATTTCAAGATATTTTTGTGTAATTTTGGTAAATACATCTGCTAAAATGAGATGTCAGTATTATTTTTATTTTTTCGGCATTTAGACGACAATTTATCCATCGGACCCTGTCCATGTCTTGGTGAATTAAGATGGGCTACAGTAAATATCCCGTTCGGTACCGCAGACTTTATTGTCAGTTGCCTAACCATAACCAGTTGGGCATCTCCCCTAGGTTCTGCCGCGCTGTGCATATCTGTCCATGAGCGGGAGTTGTTGGGTGGCGTCGGGGGTTAGTATCATGACGGGGTTTTCGAGAGGGTTGTAATTTTAAGTTTTAAGTATAATGCAAACAAAGCGACTTGGGAGACACATCAATATATTTGGGGACACCCTCAGTCACAGATCTTCGGATCTATGTTACCTGACCATAAGGTACATTTAACTAGGCCCCAACGATAAGCTTAGGTGCTTCTGTTATCAAAACCTGCCACCATACCTTGTAAATTTGGCCTCGTTGAATGTACCTGGTATATATTCATCCGATTGGGTCTCATGATGGCTATATTTGTACACTAGCGTCGCTTTGCTGGCGTGATTGTTTCTCACTCAATAATAATAATAATAATAATAATAATAATAATAATAATAATAATAATAATAGATCTTTTAAAAAAACTATCAAAATACAAGTGAAAATATCAAAAATGTGTCAGATGAGAACATCCATAATTCCAGTTGTAGTTGAATCCCTCGGATGGATTGGAAAATGTCCTGATAGATTAATTGAAGGGATTCCTGGTAACCCATGACTTGAAGAAATACACCCCCCCCCCAAAAAAAAACTTGAAAGTACAGCTCATGCATTACGGAACGCTTTATCTATGTAAAATGTCTGGGATTTTACAAAAAAGATCAGTGGAAAATGTCATGAAGCCATTTTTCACCTTAAGTCTCTGGTTGGGACCCAAAAGAAAATTTCATTACAACATATATCAAAGGAAATTGTCATAATAATAATAATAATAATGATAATGATAGTAACTAGCTTTAGCTATAAAAAAAATTAGGGTTTTCATTTTTTAATTTTTTGTTTATAATTTTTAATTTAATGATTAAATTAAAGCAAAATTAATTTATTCTTAATTTAATGATTAAATTAAAGCTAACTTCATTTATTAATAATTTTACGGTTAAAATAATGCAAAATTAATTTATTCTTAATTAATGATTACATTAAAGCGAAATTAAATTGTTAATTTAATGATTAAATTAAAACTATATTAAGTTATTCTTAATTTAATGATTAAATTAAATCTAAATTAATATATTCTGAATTTAATGATTAAATTAATGCTAAATTAATTTATTCTTAATTTACCGATTAAATTAAATCTAAATTAATTTATTCTGAATTTAATGATTAAATTAGTGCTAAATTAATTTATTCTTAATTTACCGATTAAATTAAAGCTAAATTAATTTATTCTTAACTTAATGATTAAATTAAATCTAAATTAGTTTATTCTTAATTTAATGATTAAATTAAAGCTAACTTCATTTATTCATAATTTTACGGTTAAATTAATGCAAAATTAATTTATTCTTAAGTAATGCTTACATTAAAGCGAAATTAAATTGTTAATTTAATGATTAAATTAAAACTATATTAAGTTATTCTTAATTTAATGATTAAATTAGTGCTAAATTAATTTATTCCTAATTTACCGATTAAATTAAAGCTAAATTAATTTATTCTTAACTTAATGATTAAATTAAATCTAAATTAATTTATTCTTAATTTACCGATTAAATTAAAGCTAAATTAATTTATTCTTAATTTAATGATTAAATTAAATCTAAATTGATTTATTTTGAATTTAATGATTAAATTAGTGCTTAATTAATTTATTCTTAATCTACCGATTAAATTAAAGCTAAATTAATTTATTCTTAATTTAATGAATAAATTAAATCTAAATTAATTTATTCTTAATTTACCGATTAAATTAAAGCTAAATTAATTTATTCTTAATTTAATGATTAAATTAAAGCTAAATTAATTTATTCTTAATTTAATGATTAAATTAAAGCTAAATTAATTTAGTCTTAATTTAATGATTAAATTAAAGCTAAATTAATTTATTCTTAATTTAATGATTAAATTAAAGCTAGATTAATTTATTCTTAATTTAATGATTAAATTAAAGCTAGATTAATTTAGTCCTAATTTAATGATTAAATTAAATCTAAATTAATTTATTCTTAATTTACCGATTAAATTAAAGCTAAATTAATTTATTCTTAATTTACCGATTAAATTAAAGCTAAATTAATTTAGTCTTAATTTAATGATTAAATTAAAGCTAGATTAATTTATTCTTAATTTAATGATTAAATTAAAGCTAAATTAATTTATTCTTAATTTAATGATTAAATTAAAGCTAAATTAATTTATTCTTAATTTAATGATTAAATTAAAGCTAAATTAATTTATTCTTAATTTAATGATTAAATTAAAGCTAAATTAATTTATTCTTAATTTAATGATTAAATTAAAGCTAAATTAATTTATTCTTAATTTACCGATTAAATTAAAGCTAAATTAATTTATTCTTAACTTAATGATTAAATTAAAGCTAAATTAATTTATTCTTAATTTAATGATTAAATTAAAGCTAAATTAATTTATTCTTAATTTAATGATTAAATTAAAGCTAAATTAATTTATTCTTAATTTAATGATTAAATTAAAGCTAAATTAATTTATTCTTAATTTAATGATTAAATTAAATCTAAATTAATTTATTCTTAATTTACCGATTAAATTAAAGCTAAATTAATTTATTCTTAATTTAATGATTAAATTAAAGCTAAATTAATTTAGTCCTAATTTAATGATTAAATTAAAGCAACTTGTGAGTTACACGACTATGAAATTCCCATGAAAATCACTCCGATTGCTTCGTTAAATATTTGATCTTAACAACTTTAACAAAATATGGCAGTAACTATTATACGTATGAATGCGTATCATTAATCAAAGTAAGTAAGAGGGTACAAATGAAAAAAATAAAAATTGATAATGTTTTCCATTTCACTGAAGCAGACGTTAAAAGCATGAGAGAGTTATAACCTCCTCCATTTTCCATTTCTTTCTAATATAGGTCTTCTTTTTCTCACTAAAACCAAACAGCGTTTCTGTTATATCTTTTTTCTTCCGTCTCTCCTCGTACTTAAATTGTAATGTAATTTATCTGAAGCAATGACAGGGCTTAACTTACCGTGGAAGTAGCCGAATTTTAATAATGATTTAGGGAATGTGAGGGTCGGAATGGTCAGCGATTTGTCAGAATACTACGCTGGAATTGCATTCTGACAATGATGAATTGCTTTTTGTTTGGGTTTTGGATACAAGTTCAAAACGGCGCGAATTCAGTCGAGGATCACAAGAATTTTGAAACGTCGATACGCTTCTCCCGTCCAGGTTCGAGAGAGAGAGATGCTAAGACTGCACAGGTTTTAGTGACGCCATTCCTCCCGCTGCTTCTTAGAATCCAATCTGCCACGTCTGTGCCTCTCTTTTAATAAAAACGAATAAGAAAAAAGATATTTTTTTAATACCGCTTGTACAATAATGTGGGAACCCAGAGACGACACGGAAGGCAACACTAAGCGTAATCAAGTGTGACATAAGATCATAAATATGGAGTAGGCACGGAGGATCGAATTCACTACACATTTGTAATTGATCTAGCGGGATTAGACTGTAAACCATTACGCCACATCAATTTGCCCACATGCAGAATCATAATGTGATAATAGAGATTATTTTAGATAACAAAATACAGTATTATCAGTTCGTTGTGTCTTAGGTTGCGCCAAATACTCATTGATCTTTTTTATAAAAAAAAATGGTCCCAATTAAGTTGTCAAGCAGAGAATAGCTAAAACTATTATTGCAAACATTTTGACAACTTGACACTAGTACTTTTTTTGTACAGATTATATTTTAGGACATTAGTTACGGTACAAAAAAATGTAAAAATAACAAAAACAGAACGAAAACTTGAAAGAAAATGTCATTGTATCGTAGGTTGTTATCAGAGAAATCTTTTTTTTTTAAAGATGAAATGTTTTCCTCCACCTCCAACGACAGTTTTGTCATTCAAGTAGCGTCCACTATTAATTTCGTTTTAAACATATATTTTCATGTTCTGCAGACTATCCATGACAAATTTTAAATTGTAAAGAATTTATTTTATTCTAACATTTCCCTTGCATTTAAAAACCGGTTTTAGCAATTTGAAATAAAAGCGAACAAGCAAATTTGAACTTCTACAAAATCTCATCGTAATGCATTTACAGAAAAATAAATAAATAAAAAAATCGTAACTTTTTTATGTAAAGAAATTGATTGAAACTGAAGGACCTACAAAATGAAGGCGGTTGAAACATGTGATGTGAGGGAAAGAAAGGGCTTGAAACCGAATCTGCTACAAAAATAAAGGACTTGAAACATGATGTGACAAAAAGGAATGCACTGAATAGAGTCGCCTACCAAAATGAAAGAGCATGAAACAGATGATGTGAGAGAAAGAAAGGTTTGAAACTGAGTCCCCTAGAAAAAGAAAGGGCTTAAAATAGATAACAGAAAGAATGGACTTGAAACAGAATCTGCTACGAAATAAGGTGCTTAAAATAGATGATGTGACAAAGAAACTGATGAAAACAGAGATATGACAGAAAGGAATACATAAGAAAAGACCAGGTGACAGTAAGGACGTGATTTGATTTGAAAAGGGCTTGAAACAGATGACGTGACAGAAAGAAAAGGCTTGAAACAGATGACGTGACAGAAAGAAAGGGCTTGAAACAGATGACGTGACAGAAAGAAAAGGCTTGAAACAGATGACGTGACAGAAAGAAAGGGCTTAAAACAGATGACGTGACAGAAAGAAAGGGCTTGAAACAGACTTCCCTAGAAAAAGAAAGGGCTTGAAATAGATGATGTGACAGAAAGAAAGGAGTGAAACAGACTTCCCTAGAAAAAGAAAGGGCTTGAAATAGATGATGTGACAGAAAGAAATGACCTGAAACAGATGACGTGTCAGAAAGAAAAGGCTTGAAACAGATGACGTGACAGAAAGAAAAGGCTCAAAACAGATGACGTGACAGAAAGAAAGGGCTTAAAACAGATGACGTGACAGAAAGAAAGGGCTTGAAACAGACTTCCCTAGAAAAAGAAAGGGCTTGAAATAGATGATGTGTCAGAAAGAAAGGAGTGAAACAGATGACGTGACAGAAAGAAAAGGCTTGAGACAGACTTCCCTAGAAAAAGAATGGGCTTGAAATAGATGATGTGACATAAAAGAAAGAGTCGGAAAGAGCGTGTAGCGAAGCAGTTTTCTACGTGGAAGGTGGAATCGGCAATTCGAGTTTAAATTTATGACAACGCCGTTGTCTTGACTTTCGAACAAATTCACTTTATGAATGCATCGATCCCGTTTTCTATGGGTTAAATATTAGTCTAGAGTGGGATATCTAGTCTTGGTTTGCAGCCAGTCTACAAGAACGACAACTCTGAATTAAAAATCGTTTAGACGTGTGTCTACCAACTCCACTCATTAAAACCTACTTGCTACTAAAGCCATTGCAGCGCCACATAGTATGGTTTGACAGTGGTCATATGCTATACAGGGAATCTTTAGGTCCAGGGAGGAGGAAATGGTCAACTATTACGCTGAGCATAAATATGCCGGCAACTTTCTAGTCTGCTAGTGGAAGTTAGAAGAAATAGATCTTCAAAATATACTACACCTGACTTCCAAGCTCTGATCTAAATGATAAGATTTTCACCATTTAAAAAATATACTTCCTTTTACTTCTAAGTGTTAATCTAAATGATAAAATAAACCTTTCCTTAACAGAAGCTATGATCTGAAATTGGAATGAAAGCAGTGAAGACACATACCCTGTAACCATCATAGAGATTAAACACTTCCAAAAATATTGGTGTATTGATCAGTTAAAACAAATTTAGGGCTGTAGATAAGGAAATTGAACATACGATAGGCTGTACTAGGGTCAGTTTTGTTTAACACCGCAATAAATCTAACGCATTAAACTCAGAACTATAGTCATGTTCTTAAATAGCCTCGTCAGATCTAGACTCTCACACGGATGTCACGTGTAGCGTCCTAATCGTTCAGAGATTAACTATCAGCTATATAAAACCATTTTCACAGATCAATGATTAAAAATTGTTTGAAACCAATGAATCCTGCAGGTCTTAAAAAAACAACTCTTCCTCAGACTGAATCACAAAAAAAGAACATCGCCTAATAGCAAAAACGCAAAATTTGTTAACTTCTAACAGCAGAAACAACTAAAACGGATAGCACATGTAAGTATAAAGGAAAATAATATAATCAAGATGTTGACTTTCTTCACTACCTTAAACAAAAGGCTAAGAAGGAAACGTCTATCACTACGAGGAAGAGCGCTAACAGCGGACCCGAGAAGTGTATTTTCCTGAAAAACTGTTTTAAGATAAAAGATTTTAAATAAATTCCAGCCGATAGTAACGTATCTGATCGGTTAAATATGAAAACAGATATTAATACCATAATCATTGCCATAATATTGTTACCATTTTAGGAGAGAAAATAACTTTATTTGAATAACTAAGCCAGCGGTTTTTAACCTTTCTTGAGCCACGGAGCCCTTTAAGAATCCAATGAAAGACACCCTTCCCCAGAAATATTCACATAAACACAACTTTATTTACATTATTCAGACTATTGTCCTCATCTTTGTCGCTATATTTATTACAACGTTTCGGCCTTCTTCAGGTGGTTGGAATGTAGAACTGAACCCTTTATTTCGCTCACTGGGATAGACTGTTCTAGTTCCACGTGCCATGTTTGATGGATGTCAGTTATCAGTTATCTCCTGTTAATTTAACCGGGTATTGAACTCACACTCTTTGGGATCTAACCAACGCCTTTATCCACTGTGTCCTTGAGGACATCTGTGTATGAATTTCTGGGTATTATAAACCTAATGTCTTCATCAACCATTTTTACCAGTGCTCATATTGCAATTTTTTTCTGTTATCATTGCATAATACCTCATCTCAGAAATATAGACAAACACAACTTTGCACCCAATGTCTATAATAGATGCTATTCATCGAGATTTTATGCTCATACATATAATATACACAAGGTATTAGTAAACTTTGAAGTAAACTATCAAAAAAGAAACACTATTTTAAAAGTTTGGACCCCTCATTATAATCCTGAAATACTATCTTCTTTGGTATATTAAAACAGTTCTACTACTATAACTGCTATTACTACTGCCTCTGCTTTCTCGTTATCTATTTTATTTCATTGAGAAGGTTGTTGTTGTTGTTTGCCGTGAAAAAATAATATAAAACTTTGGATTGGCCTTCGACTTTGTGACACGCATGTTATCTTTGATACCCGATCTATTTCGAATTTTCGTTTTGATAGGAACAAGTGCTGAAAATCAGGGTTTTCAGCACTTGTTCCTATCAAAGGAAGAGCGATAACAGCGGCCCCGAGACGAATATTTTCCTGAGCAGTCATAGTTCACTTTACCAGACAAGGGTAGGCTTTTATCAGTGCACACCAAAATTCTACAAGACTCTTCCAGTTGAACTCATTTCGTAACATTGCCTCTGTTCTGAAGTTAATGAAGTCATCTTTTGCAAGTTCTTCATCATCTATGTCGGCTAGGAAGGGATTACTTATCCATGTTACCACTTTAATGTCATCCTAGCCAAAGTAAACTTTGAAAGTTCTGCAGTGTGCCCAAATGTCTGCAGAATGAATTCTGTAGAAAAGCTTTCACTTCCATCGTGCTGAAGAACTTCTAACATTGGAAAGTTTGCGTTCTTCCACAGCGGCATCTTGGTTTGAAAATCTTTCATTCATTCAGTAGCATCCATAATGGTGACTTCACGGTCTTGGATTGAAGATTTACCTCATTCATTTGGCCAAAGATATCCGCGAAGTCGGCCAGGCCATGAATGAACTCGTCACTATAAATCTGTTCTGAGAGTGGGCTTTTATTTTTCCTTGAAATAAAAGTAAAATTTCTCTCAGTTCAGCCAGTCACTTCAAGATTTCTCCTCATCAGAATTCTTAACGTCAGGAACTACAGAAGTGGATTTCTAAGAAGCTGGAAAGCAATAAGAATCAAGGTATTTACTGTAGAATTTGGCGAAAACCGCATCCAGTACAAAATCAGGTGTGCAGACGAATGTGTGTGTGTATGTGAAGCTCACTAATCAAGTTAGTTTGGACAAGGAAAGTATAAGTATAGCTTTCCACTACCCCAAATCTTACAAATTGTAAAATTCCTAACCTGATCTACAAAATTTGACATGCTTATTTACAAGTTCGGACCTGTTGGCTACTCAGTGCGGAGAAAGCGGGGAATGACACAGCCATGAGACATTTTAATGTCGCAGCACTTTTGTGCTCGTCACTTTGTTACCTAAAGAAAGTAATTCTCAGGTAACGACATGAAACAACAAAGCATGTGGGTAAGTGATGTCAAAAATATTACCGCTGTTCCATTTTCTATTTTTTCACGTACATACATACGTAAATACATTATTGGTTGGGTATGATTACTTCGAGCGACAAAATACGTGAAGGGGACTAAAGAAAATTGCTACGTTGAAACGAAAAAAAAAGGGGGAAAGGGACTAAAGAAAATTGGTTCCTTCGAACGGCAAAATACGTGAAAGGGACTAAAGGAAATTGGTTCCTTTGAACGACAAAATACGTGAAAGGGACTAAATAAAATTGGTTCCTTTGAACGGCAAAATACGTGAAAGAGACTAAAGGAAATTGGTTCCTTTGAACGACAAAATACGTGAAAGGGACTAAATAAAATTGGTTCCTTTGAACGGCAAAATACGTGAAAGGGACTAAATAAAATTGGTTCCTTTGAACGGCAAAATAGGTGAAAGAGACTAAAGGAAATTGGTTCCTTCGAACGGCAAAATACGTGAAAGGGACTAAAGGAAATTGGTTCCTTTGAACGACAAAATACGTGAAAGGGACTAAATAAAATTGGTTCCTTTGAACGGCAAAATAGGTGAAAGAGACTAAAGGAAATTGGTTCCTTTGAACGACAAAATACGTGAAAGGGACTAAATAAAATTGGTTCCTTTGAACGGCAAAATAGGTGAAAGAAACTAAAGGAAATTGGTTCCTTCGAACGGCAAAATACGTGAAAGGGACTAAAGGAAATTGGTTCCTTTGAACGACAAAATACGTGAAAGGGACTAAATAAAATTGGTTCCTTTGAACGGCAAAATAGGTGAAAGAGACTAAAGGAAATTGGTTCCTTTGAACGACAAAATACGTGAAAGGGACTAAATAAAATTGGTTCCTTTGAACGGCAAAATACGTGAAAGGGACTAAATAAAATTGGTTCCTTTGAACGGCAAAATAGGTGAAAGAGACTAAAGGAAATTGGTTCCTTCGAACGGCAAAATACGTGAAAGGGACTAAAGGAAATTGGTTCCTTTGAACGACAAAATACGTGAAAGGGACTAAATAAAATTGGTTCCTTTGAACGGCAAAATACGTGAAAGAGACTAAAGGAAATTGGTTCCTTTGAACGACAAAATACGTGAAAGGGACTAAATAAAATTGGTTCCTTTGAACGGCAAAATACGTGAAAGGGACTAAATAAAATTGGTTCCTTTGAACGGCAAAATAGGTGAAAGAGACTAAAGGAAATTGGTTCCTTCGAACGGCAAAATACGTGAAAGGGACTAAAGGAAATTGGTTCCTTTGAACGACAAAATACGTGAAAGGGACTAAATAAAATTGGTTCCTTTGAACGGCAAAATAGGTGAAAGAGACTAAAGGAAATTGGTTCCTTTGAACGACAAAATACGTGAAAGGGACTAAAGGAAATTGGTTCCTTTGAACGACAAAATACGTGAAAGGGACTAAATAAAATTGGTTCCTTTGAACGGCAAAATACGTGAAAGAGACTAAAGGAAATTGGTTCCTTTGAACGACAAAATACGTGAAAGGGACTAAATAAAATTGGTTCCTTTGAACGGCAAAATACGTGAAAGAGACTAAAGGAAATTGGTTCCTTTGAACGACAAAATACGTGAAAGGGACTAAATAAAATTGGTTCCTTTGAACGGCAAAATACGTGAAAGGGACTAAAGAAAATTGGTTCCTTCGAACGGCAAAATACGTGAAAGAGACTAAAGGAAATTGGTTCCTTTGAACGACAAAATACGTGAAAGGGACTAAATAAAATTGGTTCCTTTGAACGGCAAAATACGTGAAAGGGACTAAATAAAATTGGTTCCTTTGAACGGCAAAATACGTGAAAGAGACTAAAGGAAATTGGTTCCTTTGAACGACAAAATACGTGAAAGGGACTAAATAAAATTGGTTCCTTTGAACGGCAAAATTCGTGAAAGAGACTAAAGGAAATTGGTTCCTTTGAACGACAAAATACGTGAAAGGGACTAAATAAAATTGGTTCCTTTGAACGGCAAAATACGTGAAAGGGACTAAATAAAATTGGTTCCTTTGAATGGCAAAATACGTGAAAGGGACTAAAGGAAATTGGTTCCTTTGAACGACAAAATACGTGAAAGGGACTAAATAAAATTGGTTCCTTCGAACGACAAAATACGTGAAAGGGACTCAAACTGTAGGTTTGTAGGTGTAGCGATACAGCCATGAATGCTCGTCTGGAGACCTTTTGTCTGATGAAAAGCAAATATCGTTTGCTGTCGATCTATAACTAATAGCTTATATACAGGGTGTCCATAAAGTTCGTGTGCACTTAAAAAAAATTATAACTTTCTTTGTATTTACGATAGAAATAATCTGTAAAAAATGTTATAAAGTTTAATGTACCTAGTTTTAAGTATAGCTAAAATAACTAATGTGATTTCAGACATTACTGTAAATCAGTTGGCAAATGTTTTCCGTGAACTGCAAAATCGTATTACCCTTTGTATTGCTAATGATGGAGGACATGTGGAAACTTAAATAAAATTTCAATAAAACCTTAAAAAATATAGATTTACTTCTTTCTAATCCTTTTTACAAATTATTTCTACCGCAAATACAAATAAAGTTATAAATTTTGGCGCAAGGTCAGGTGAATAAGGTGGATGGCACAAAGTCTCCCACCCAAGTTTCTGTATGGTATCCCTGACCACTCGCGCGACATGCGGCCTGGCGTTGTCATGGAGGAAAAGCACACCTTTGCGATTCACCAGTGCTGGCTCCTGGCGCAATGTCTGTTGCACACGTTTCAATTGCTGCGAGGTCTCCAGTGACCGTTTGGCCCGTTGGTAGCAGTTCATAATGAACCACTTGACGTACCTGTCCACCAGACACAAAGCATAATCTTCCTTGGGTGCATAGGCGGTCTTGCGGTGTGAGGGACAGCATCCTGATGAGACAACCAATGTCTGGAACGCTTGGGAGTTTCGTACAGAACTCACTTTTCATCACTGGTAAGCACTTGATTGAATAAGGATGCGGTACGGTGGCGAGAAAGCAGCGATATGCAGGCTGCCACTCGTTGTCCCTTATGGACCTCCAACAGCGTTTGCGGAACCCACTTGCTCAGTTTGTACGTCTTACCTAGGCGGTGCAGGTGAAGTCTAACTGTTTCATCGGAAACGTTGAACTGTCTTGCAAGTTCACCACACGTTAGACTATTGTCCTCTTCAATGGCCGCCTTCAGGACTCCGTCATTCAAGACCTGTGGTCGACCACTGCGAGGCTCGTCATGGAGAGACAAATCTCCGACTTGAATTTTCGAAACCAACGCCTTGCAGTACGTTCATCCACAGCACTATCCCCAAACGCTTGACATATGCGGCAACTTGATGCAGCTGCTGATAAGCCCACTTTGAACTCGTAAAGCAAACAGCCCCGAACGAGATCTCTAGACACTTCCATCCTTCTCACAGCTGTCCAGCTTATAACTGATGGCCGGGCACGGTGCGCGTGTTTTTTATAACGTCTGATGTTCTTACTTCCGGCTGTTCGAATTTGAAAACAATTGCTACACGCATTTCGTATATATTTCAACTTCGTTCAATGACTAATCAAAAAGCGGACAGAACTTTTTTGGTTACCTTATATAATAATAATAATAATAATAATTGCTTTCATGATTTCTGATTTTAATTGATTAGAGGGGTTAATAAGTACGAGATTAATAGGTGTATAATGTGTTTTGACTTTAATTAAGATATGCTTTAAAAAATAATATAATCCTAAGCAAAGCGATAATGCCACGAAACGCCAGAGGTGGTACCACAGATGTGCTTGCTAGTTGCCTGTCCTTGAGCAGTTTGGCATGTACCCTAGGAATATGAATCTCTTATTGCTGAGTGGGCGACGTTGGGGAAAATATCATGGTCTGGTATAGAGAGTTCTTTTCTATTTTAAATTTAAAGGATGTGGCAACCAAGGCGACTTGGGAGTCACAACAGGTAACTTTTTAGGACATCCTTAATCGGAGACCGTCTGGGTGGATTAGGTCACTTGACCAGAAGACTTTTATAACTGCCCCACCCCTGGAAAGTTATGTGGTACTTTTATCAAAACCTCTCACCATATCTGCTTTCCTCTTATCAAACTGAATCAGAGTCCATTAATAGTAAATAGGGATTCGTATATTTGTTTCCTAGCAACATTTTGTTGGCATGCTTGTCTGTCACTCTAATAATAATAATAATAATGATAATAATAATAATTTCAAATGGGCGCAGAAATACAAGTACAGCACGGTAAACCGGCTGAAGCTGCAAAATGCTTAAAAAAAGAATGTAAAGACAGAAGCAACCGACCAGATACAGAAACAATGGCAAGATAAACCGCTTCATGGCCAATACTCTGCCCGTACCAAACAAGCTGACGTAGACAAAAACCGTACCCATCAGTGGCTACGTAGTGCAGGGTTGAAAGCTGAAACTGAAGGTTTTATCCTTGCTGCACAGGACCAATGCTTGTTAACTAGAAATTATCAAGCACATATACTAAAATACTGTGTTAGCCCAAAATGCAGATTCTGTGACAAATATCCAGAAACCATTGATCATCTTGTATCAGGTTACACGATATTGGCGCCCACTAAATATAAAACCGGGCATGATAGAGTGGGCCAATATCTCCACTGGAAAATTTGCAACTTCTACGGGAAGGAAACTGAAAGAAACTGGTACGAACTCCACCCAGACCCGGTTACGGAGATAGGACCTGTTACAATTCTATGGGACTACACAATACACACTGACAGAACAATCAAAGCCAACCGCCCAGACATTGTTATTAAAGACCACAAACAAAATAAGTGCCACCTTATTGATATGGCAGTCCCTGCAGACTGCAATGTATCTTTGAAGATATTCTAAAAGCTGCCAAAATATAAGGACCTTGAAATAGAAATCTAAAAAATGTGGCACATGGGAACATCAACAATCCCTGTTGTAGTTGGAGCCTTAGGATTGGTTGGAAAAGATTCCAATATACTAATTGAAGGGATCCCTGGAACTCCATGCCTAAAAGCGATACAAAAAATTATTCTGACAAGTACAGCCCACACTTTACGAAGGGCTTTATCGATGTAATATTTTTTTTTCCAGTGGAAAGTGTTATGATGCCATTTCTAACCTTAGGTCCCTGGTCGGGACCCGAAAAGAAATGTGTAAACGGCAGATATCAAAGGAAATAATAATAATAATAATAATAATAATAATAATAATAATAATAATAATAATAGTACAATGATCTTGAAGTGGGAATCTAAAGAGATGTGGCACATGAGAACATCAGTAATTCCACTTGTAGTTGGAGCCCTCAGATTTATTAGAAAAGGTTCCGATAGGTTCATTGAAGGGATTCCTAGTAGACCATATACATGCCCATTGTACTCACACATTACAAAGGGCTTTATTTATGTAAAATATGTGTGATATTAAGTTTTTTTTGTGCAAATGATCAGTGGAAAATATCATGAAGCAACTTCTGACCTTAGGTCTCTGGTTGGGACCCGGAAGAATATGTATATGCAACAGAAATCAAAGAAAATAATAATAATAGCAATATTAATAATAAAATGATCATAAAAAAAAACTTGGATTCGCCCATGTAAAAAAAGTTATCAACAAATAATACTGGCCGTCGTCGACTTACGACCACGATTTGTTACGATCAACAGAGCGTAAATCGATGTGTTCGTAAGTCGGCCTATAATTAATTTTGCAATATTTCTTTAGGCATTATAGTATTTTTTATCATTTTTAACCGTTCTTTACATTTGATAATAATAATAATTTCAATAATCGCTCTATATTTTGTTGTTTCTTATTTTCATGTTTGTCGGGTTTAGGCCAAACACTACATACTATAGTACAGTTGGTTTAATATTTGCTAAATACTGGTGCAAAAAACAGACTTTTTTTAGTGGCAAAACATACCAAAGTACATACAAATACAGCACATCTTACCAGGCGCTGGTGCATGGTTGTGGATCGAGGATATCGTCAGCTGAAGGGCAGGGCTCGAGGTAGCGGGTGGTGTTGTTGCTTTTTTCATAAACACGGTGAGCTTTGAATTGTTTACTTCTTTTTCTCTGCCTAAATTTCACGATATGGATCAAACACATCGTGTGCCATCGTCTTACCCCAAGATGGGAAACACGCTGGCAGACGTTGAACAGTCGTGGTCCGGTATACCAATTCGAGTGGTCGTAAAGTCAAACAGTTCGTAAGTCGCATAGGTCGTAAGTCGACGACAGTCTATATTAGAGTATATCCTAAAGATTAAAAATCAAAACGGCCTTTCCATTCAAAAATATTAATCTTGGCTGTTATACTCACAATATTTTGGCTGTTACACCATCCGACCATCTTCAAGTGTCTATTGTCGTACTTTGTAACCTCGGAATTTCAAACCGAACGCTTCAGTCTTGGGATTGTTAAAGATTCTTAGGGGCAATGAGAAGAAGATGGTGACGAGAAAATAGGGGATGGTAGAGGGCAGCATTAGAATGAAGTAATACCGTTTTCTTTTTTTGCAAAAGCTACATGACAAAATTTAAGTCACTTACACTTAAAGAACATGTCTGTTTTTACAAAGAATTCTGTGCTACTGAGGACCCCACCTCCTAGGTTAAAAGCGACATTGAAGCTATTGTGTCAGCATAAAAACACCAACGGAAACTACAATTTTCTCCTTGATTCTCTTTTGTGGGTGTAACGAAGTAACTTGCTTCTTACTGAGGTGCATTTTATATTTCTGGTTTATGGTGGAACAGAAAAATTTATAAGTTTGAATCTTTTGGTGAATCAAATTTTCCCAGGTAATGTGATTGTGAAAACATCTGTTGTTCAAAGGGCTGCAGATTCTGACAGGTGGCAGCAATTGTTTTGTCTATGTTCGCCTAAAGGCTGATCCGACGAATACGAAAGGTTATTATTTTGAGTGCAGATTTCCTTGAAGGTTGACGATATTTAAAGTCTGGATAAGTTAAAAACAAACTAGAGGAAATGACCCTTTTTGACCTCTCTTGGGTTTAAAAACGAGTGGGTAGATGGGTCCTTATATATACAGCATTTTGGCGAACGGCAGAGATACACAGCATTGAGGCAGCCGAGAGACAACCGTTAGATAGCCGAGAGAAGAGACACATCGGAAATTTGCTGATCATACAATTAATACAGTGAAAAATAAATAATCAAAGTTTGAAAAATTTACAATATGCAGAAAGTATCTATATATCTATCTTTATTATATTTATTACTTCAAATGTCTCAGTAGTGGATATTCGTATTTGAAATAGAGTGCCCATTTTTATTTAAAAAAGGGTTTACTACGTTTATCGGCCAGCGGATACGAGAAATCATGAGGCATACGGCCATATTAGGTTGAAACCCCGGTTCTCGTACGATCATCGAAGTTAAGCAACGTCGAGCCTCGTCAGTACCTAGATGGGTGACCGCTTGGGAATATCAGGTGTTGTAAGCTTGGAAGTGCGTGTGGTATAATGTATATTGGCTTGGAATTCCGGTTCGTTATATTTAACTTCGACCAAATAACCTTGGGAAGGGTATGAATACAACTCCAGCTAGAAAGTGAACAATCTATCCCGGTGGACGAAATAAAGGTTTCGGTTCGAAATTCCAGTTACCTGAAGAAAGCCGGAGAGTATAACGGCCGAAACGTTGTGAATATGGCAATGAAGATGAGGATAACAGTTCGAATAATATAAAAGTATTAAGCATATGTTTAAAAAAATGAGACATGATTTTTTTATTAGAAGTTTTATTGTGACAAAAAGAAAAAAAGCATGTTATGATTAAATTTTGCTCTCGTCAAAATATCCTCCTTTAGTCTTGATTACTGCAGCACAATTTGTTGTCATTCGTTGCAAAAGTTTCTCAAAGTATAAGTTTGATAATTGATTCCATTCTTTTTTCAATGACTCTAAGAACTCTTTTTCTTTATATATATATATATATATATATATATATATATATATATATATATATATATATATATATGTATATATATATATGTATATATATGTATGTATGTATTAAATATATATATATATATATATATATTTAATACATATATATATATATATATATTTAATACATATATATATATATATATATGTATTAAATATATATATATATATATATATATATATATATATATATATATTGTGTATATTTCGGCAGCAATTTTTCATTAATGCATGTTTCATTAAATAATATAGACAGGTTTTGAAGTCTCCACAAACATTCTTAAATGCCTATAACTAATACTTCTCGTTTTTCACTCTCGCGTGGTCATGTGTGACGTCACGTGCTGCGACGCGATTTTCGCTTCCTTGTCTCGTAAATACGAGTTTGTCGTTACTTTGAGCTTATTCAAGCAGCAAGGACGAGCTATTATTGTAGCTTCGTCTGTGTGTTGCTTGATTTATTGAAATTGTCATCTTTGATAATGGCTTATGTAAGCCGAAAGCTTAGATTGGATTTAAACATGTATCAATATGGTGTTTTCCTTTCGTCTTTCAACGATAATGTCGTTAAGCTTATCAGACAATATGAAAGTAACTTACTTAAAATAAATAGACAAAACCTGTCTATATTATTTAAGTAAACATGCATTATAAAATTCGTGGGCACTTTAAAAAATTTATAACTTTTGTATTTGCGATAGAAATAATTTGTAAAAAGGATTAGAAAGAAGTAAATCTATATTTTTTAAGGTTTTATTGGAATTTTATTTAAGTTTCCACATGTCCTCCATCATTAGCAATACAAAGGGTAATACGATTTTGCAGTTCACGGAAAACATTTGCCAACTGATTTACAGTAATGTCTGAAATCACATTAGTTATTTTAGGTATACTTAAAACTAAGTACATTAAACTTTGTAATGTTTTTTACAGATTATTTCTATCGCAAATACAAATAAAGTTATAAATTTTTTAAAGTTCACACGAACTTCATGGACAACCTGTATATATATATATATATATATATATATATATATATATATATATATATATATATATATATATATATGATACATAATCAAATACGCACACACATATATATAAATAAATACATATAATGTAACACACACACGCGCGTGCGCACACACATACACATACATTTGTGTGTGTGTTTTCCGCAGAATCTATGATGTCTTTGTGAATAGCAGCTATACTATGATTATTACGACATATATAGTAATAATGTTTATTAATATATATATGAGTGTGTGTGTGTTTGTGTAGTGTCTGTGTGTGTTGTTTAGTGTTTGTGTTGTGTGTGTGTGTTTGTGTTGTGTGTGCTAAACAGAGTGAACCATGTTAGAAAGATTGCTACAGTCCCAACTTCTCCGTGTGAATGCTTGTTTTAACTTGAGAATCAGCGTTTCGAATCATGGCTTTCATCTAGGCTCGAACTTGGATCATTGTTATTGATGAGTCATGTATGACTATCGTCGCCATTATGGATGCTCGAGTTTCTTTGCTCAAATCGAAAATCAGTGGAGAAATATTTGTGCCGTTTTCAAACTAATTAAGATTTGATTCTTCTCCTTCTTCTTCTTTTACCTCTCCTCCTTCTTCCTCCTTCGTCCCTTTTTCTACTCCTTCTTTCTCGTGCTCTTCTTTTTTTACCTCTTTTTCTTCTCCTTCCTCCACTTATTTTTATTCTCCTTTCTCCTCTTCTTCGTCTTCATTTTCACTTCTCCTTCTTCTTTTTCTTCTTCTTAGTCATCTTCTTTACCTTCTTCTTCCTTCACCTCCTCTTATTCTGTTTCTTCTTTTCTTCATCCCCCTTTTCTTCTACATCCTCCTCTTCGTTTTCTTTTACATCTCCACCTCCTCCTCCTTTTTCTCCCCTTCTTCTTCTTCCTCCTCTTCCTCCTCTTTTACTTCTTCTTTTTCTCCCTCCTCTCCATCTTCTTTTTTCTCCGTCTCTTCTTCTTCTTCTTCTTCTTCTTCTTCTTCTTCTTCTTCTTCTTCTTCTTCTTCTTCTTCTTCTTCACGGTAAATACCTGTTTTACAGGTTAGTTTAACAGGTTAGAATATGTGAATAAATATAAAAAAAACAGAGGAATGTAGACGTTCTTATTGACAGAATGTTACAAAAATGTTTCGTTAATGAAAATCGTCCATTTATTACTAATTGTATCTAAAAGTAATTGTAAAGGCTAGAAGAAGAAGAAGAAGAAGAAGAAGAAGAAGAAGAAGAAGAAGAAGAAGAAGAAGAAGAAGAAACGAAGCAAAGTGAAAGGTTAATCTTATAATTGTCTATCGAAAGGTTAGTGCTCTAAAAATGTTACCAAAACATTATCGTTGTCATTTGATCATGCTGGCTTTTCGTTGAGTCCCACATTTGTCAAGAAGGGGAACGACAAATTATTAAGTAACAAGATTACTCGTCGGAGAACAAGTAACACATGTGGTTTTCATATCCAGAAGCATGACATCACTTCGCAGACAGATTTTGCAGCTAATAAAGCTGGACTTGTTATCAGTAAATTTATTTGCTTAAAACCCAGGCAAAATAACCACGCAATTACTTCACTATACTTCATACTCCAGATTGTAAAAGAAAGTATATTGTTTATCAATCCGAACGTAAAAGCATACCATTGACATCAGTCTTCGTCTTCTAAGTATCGTGTTCCTTTAGGACGTTGGCGATCATGACTCTCCACAATTTTCTCTTCTTTCTACCTGCAACCCCGTTTTATTCACATGGGGTGTTTTGTTACCCTCACATTTTAAAAGTATTCGTAATTCCTATTTGTTTCTTTTGCCTACACCCACTATTCTCCTAGCTCAGTGAGGGTGTCTAGCAGGGGGGTTTGGAGCAGTTGTAGCTCAGTTGTTGTGGGGAGAAGTTGCAAGGGGACTATCCATTTTCGCAGAGTTTAAGGTAGGTTACGCGTCGATTTCTTCTGTCTGTCTTGCCTTTCATACATCCTGTGAGTATCAAATTTTCCAAGCCCAATTTCCTCCTTATGTGTCCTAGAAATTTGAACTGCTTCTTCCCGATATTAAGAATAAGTGAATTTTGTTTCCATTTCCTCTAAAACTTCGTCGTTACTCACATGTTCGATCCATGGTATTCTCAGCATCCTTCTGTAGAACCACATTTTTGTTGCCTCAAGTCTCTACTTGATATTACGTAACAGTTCAGTACTATTTTCTTTGTTTCTAACGAGCTAGGTAGTTTAATTTGAAGTTACATTCAATGCCTCGAAGACCAAGCTAGTTACATTCCATCATCACCGATCTGACCCCGAAGTGCCACCAATCAGGATGAATGGAGATCCTCTCGGGGAAGCACCTTCGTGTCTTGAAAGACTGCTGGGCCTCAAATTCACACCCGACCTTAAGTGGAACTCGTACATACGATCCATTGCTAAGGATGTAGGTGAAATTATTGACTCCCTGTACCGCTTCAGTAAGTACCTGACTCCTCCTGCTACCCTCTACCTTTACAAGAGCCAGATCAGGCCGAATATGGAGTACTGTAGTCCTATGGGGGTGGGGTGAGCTAACCGCACCTCTCCGGCCATGATAGAGTTCAAAAACGTCTCCAAGCCCTTGTGGGCGACGAATTATTTCCACTAAGTTTTTTTTTTAATAATAATAACCACTCATTATAAAATACATGACTTCATGACTTTAAGGGCACAAACTACCCAATGGGGTAAAAACTGGCTACATTCAATGTCTCGAAGGTCAAGTTAGTTACATTCCATCATCGCCGATCTGACTCCGAACTGCCACCAATCAGGGTGAATGTAGGTCCTCTCGGCGAATCACCCCGTTACTTGAAAGACAGTTGCGTTTAAAACTCTTACCCGACCTCAAGTGAAACACGTACATATGATCCTTTGCTAAGGATGCAGGTAAAATGGTCGACTCCCTGTACCGCTCCAGTAAGTACCTGACTCCTCCTGCTATCCCCTACCTCAGATCAGACCGAAAATGGCGTACTGTTGTCATATGTGGGCGGGAGCTACCCATGCCTCACTCTCCGGCCTTGATAGAGTTCAAAATCGTCTCCGAATCCTCGTGGGTAATGAATTATTCTCCATACTTCAGCCCCTCTCCCACAGGCCTGTCGCTGCTCTACCGCAACTTCCATGGAAAATTTTCGGACGAGCTACATTCCCTGGTCCGCCAAGGCAAACCATCACGGCAAGAACACGCCATGCCACTTACAATGAACAAACCACCTGCGTTCCCTCCGTATTCCACCGGCGAGAAGTAAGTTCCAAGCGAGCAGCTTCTTCCTGCGAACCACTTGCCTGTGGAATCGAATCCCAAGAGGACGTTTCCCCGATCGCTACAACCTTAACCTATTCAAGGATAGACTATGATCCTTCGTTCCATTCCTATGCTGATGACACAGATATTCATAGTTAGTATAAGAACGATTTTGAATAGAAAATCTGTATCGTCTACCAAGTGTTCTATGAAATTTGACTCAAGATAAACCTGTCCAAAAACAGAAACTATGATCTGGAACTGGAATCAGGCACATTTCTAAAGCCATCATTAATCTGTACATTGAATACCGTTACCACATCTGGTCAGGTGCTGCTTTTTGGTGTCTAGATATACATTTTTTTCAGAATTTCACCCCAATCAAAGCAGGAGTGCCACTAATACGGAGAGTGAAAGTGAGAGAAAAAGGGGGTGTACGAGGAGATTGAGGAAAAGCAAAAAAGGACAGGGATCAAGGCAACAGAAGTGGCGTCCTAATGTAACGTTCTACCTCGAGTGGCCTCCGGGCCTTGTAAAAGGTGACTTTCACTGTAAAAAACAAGAACAAAAACAAAACTTGAAGTACAGATGAGCCGAAAATATTGGGACTCAAATATAAAAATGTCTTTCAAGTTACCAGTAAAAGTGCGTCCTTTGATGAAAATTCTTTGTCACAGGAACTCAGATTTTCAACCTTTACCATTCCAATTCAATACTAAGTGAATGAATAAGAAAGAACTTGAATAAGATTTTGGACAATGGCCCGTGTGCGACTATCATCGGCTTACGCAAACCAGCATGCTTTAGGTATTGCAGTATGATATCTTATGAATTTTCTTTTTAATAATTTCATCCCAAGCAAGGCGGGAATGCCACTAGTACGCAGGGAGGTGGTTACAAGGAGTGAAAGTGACAGAGAAGACTGAGAATGGCGAGGAGTGACGATAGGTTAAAAAACGAAAAGGATTCAAGAAGACAGAACATGTCGATTGACGTTGCATTTAAATTTTTGAAGTTTGTAGTTACTCGGAAAACAAGTGAGAGGGAGAGAGTTTCATAGGTAGAAAGTGCGAGAAATGAAACAGTTTGAGTAGAAGGGGTGGATACATTTAGCTATTTCAACAGTATAAGAGCGGGACCAAGATGCCAGTTTAGTAGCTCGCTTAAATTCATGTAGTCGGGGCACCAGCGAAGCCACTTCACATCGGTGAGAAAGTGACTGAAGTCGAGATGCCAGGTCAGGATCGATTGCATTGCAGATTTGGATTTTATCAAGAATCTCTAGATGTACAACAGAAGCACCAGCACAGATATGGTAACAGTATTCAATGCATAAAAGAATGATAGATTTGGAAATGTGCAAGATGGATTCCTAACTTTCCTTGCAGTAGATACAGCTATTGATTCGATGTAGTAGCTCCACTTCAAGTCAGTGAATAACGCGAGGCCAATAAGCTGCAGTGTGTTGCTCTCCTGGAGTCTAGAGCCAGCCATATTGATGGCAGATAGCAAAGGGTCTCTATGGTGGTTAAGGGAAAGAAATTTTGTTTTTAAAATTTACAAGCCTTTTCTTGTCTCAGTTAAACACTGATTGGAGGTTCTTTTCAAGGGCAGATGTCCCGGTTTACTTTTTCGGATCTAACGGATTTGCTATTGATGGGCAAAGCGTTAGAGTCTGTCACGAAAAGTATGTTTTATTCTGAATTCTTGCAATTAAAGACTGAAAAAAAAAAATATATCGGCTGAAAGCTTTCTGATAAAAGTGGTGTAAAAATGATGATAATGTCTCGGTTCGTTCTAATTTCCCCTTTAATTGCTTGGAAAATTTAAGTATAGGGTATCCCTGAGTCAGTTGTTACTGCTGTTAAAATATCTAATGTCATTGACTTTTTCGCCTTTTTTTTTTAATTATGAAGTGGAATTTTGAGAGAGAAAAACACAAACACACACACACACACACACACACACACACACACACATATATATATATATATATAGTGACAGAGAGACGGTGAGTGGGGGTAAACATAACAAAATACAGCTGTTCCGTTGTGAAGGAATTTACATGTTTACTTTATATCGTTATATCCGCCTTATCAGCCACTTCTTACAGCTTCCAGACAGCCTCACGCGATCTCATTTACAAATGCAGATGGTAATTTTGGGACAGTCAAACAGTTTAAGTGGTCAAAAGTTATGAAAGAACGTTTAACCATAATCCAAGCAAGCGAGTAACAGTACTTGATATGACGCAATCCAGATACCTAAATGTATTTTGTTATCCCGAGTTAAGACGTCTCTTCGAGGTGCATTTGTTTTTTTACTGAATTATTTTTTTACGGTTTATCAACCTTTTGTAGGTTAATTAAAGCCAGAAAATATTTTTTTAGATTGTAAGAATCTTGTGGAGATAATAATTATATACCGATACAAGTTTTACTAATCAGTGAGAGGAGAGATGGATTCATGCCTTTCTCAAGGTGTGTCAATATAACCAACCCGACCGGAGTTGGAACTCAGCTCTTCGATTACCAATTCCGAGCTGTTGTTCATTACACTACCCGCATCTTTCAAGTTTACAGCACCAAATATTTCTATGTAGGCACCCATGCAAGCACTGACCAGGCTCGACGTTGCTTAACTTCGTTGATCGTAGAAGAAACAGTGTTTGAAGGTAATATAGCAGTAAGGTTTTCCTGTTTTCGAACTTCGAAATAAAGAATCAGCATTTATAACAAGAATCAGCATTTATAACAAAAAGAATGACACCACTGATTAAAAACAGAAACTAAAAACTTAGAATATGATATTAAAAAATGTAATTATTATTTTTTAAGATGCCATCTTCCTCCAAAACATAGGCAGTCATGGTTCTTCACAACTTCCTTTTCTTTCACTGTGGAGTATAGGGTCAGAGTCCCAACAGTATGACGATAAACCACATCCGGCAACATGGTTTTTGATCGAGAGATTGGAGGTTTAGCGCAACGTGGAACCATCACTTAATTACTGTCATTCCCAGGTTCGCCTTGTCCTAGGGTGGTAGTACCTGTTAGGATCCCAGCTATGGGTAAATAGTGAAACCCTAAACAAAACACTATGAAAGTATAAAAATACATTTTTAGAGTAAAAATACCAGCAATATATTTTTATATAAAAATGACAAACAATGCATTTTTATAGTAAAATAACTAACGATACCTCTTCATGGTAAAATTAATAACAAAACAATTTTTTTTTAAGCGTTTCACCTCAAGCAAGGCGGGAAGCCGCTAGCACGCAAGGGGTTACACAGAATTAGAGTGAGACCAAATAGGAGTGATAGAGGAAATGATGAAGACAAGGATAGGGAATAGATCAGGGCATCTGGAGACGTCGATTGACATTACATTTGAATAGTTGGAGATTATAGCTATCAGGGAAACAGGAAACGGGGATGGAGTTCCACAGGCGAGAGGTGCGAGACATGAAGCTATTGGAGTAGAAGAGACGGCTAGATTTAACAGTTTCGACAGTAAAAGGGTGAGAGCGATATGCCAGCCTAGGTGAACGCTTACATTCATGAAGTCTGGGAACCAGCGAAAGCAGCTCATCGGAGCAATTACCATGAAAGTATTTGTAAAAAAGACAGAGGGAGGCGACGGCATGTCTGTGAGAGTGCGACTTCAGACCAGATGCCAGATCAGGGCCAATTACATTGCATATCCGTCTCTGGATTTTATCAAGGACCTTTAGACAAACAGAAGGGGCTCCGGACCATATATGGTAGCAATACTCGATGCAAGGGCGAATGATTGATTTGTAGATTTGAAGGATCGATTCCGGCGAGAAATATTTCCTGTTGCGGCACAGGGAACCAACGTTCCTTTAAAATTACCAACTATACAATTTTAATGCAAAATGACCAACAATATATTTTATTTAGATCCCGGCATTAAATAACCATTGATATGTCGCAAAATAAAATCAAAAGGATAATCGTCGCTGTTATGCCTTTTATAGCAAGTAGATTTTAGTGGGCAGAGATGCAAGCCCCATGCCCAACAGGTTTTGAAATCGGAATAAATTGTCGGTTTTGTTATTGTAGTTTGTCGTGCGTACGATGAGGTGCAGATTGTGTAGCGTCGATTGACACATTGTCTTTGTTTTAATACATCAAATGATAGAGTATTTATCAGCCATATTGCGCACCTTGAAGGGACCCGTGTAAAGCAGTGATAGTATCTGTTTGATAGTTACAGTTCCGAGGAAACACATAATCCCACGAGTATAAGGATTTTAGAAGGTATATTTTGTATCATGATCGGTCTGTTACGTATTACTTTCTTATATATAAGGATTCTTATGTAATTAATAAATAGTATAATTACATAATTAGTATAATTATAATTAGTATAATTAGTCTAAGGTTCTTATATAGACATATATATCTAATATCATATATATTTGTGTAATCCATCTTTGGTTCTCAACAGTCGAGATGCAGCCGCATTGAAACAAGAATGCATGTTTGTAGTGAGTAAGTTGTTTTTGTCCGGATTCAAAATTATAAATAAATATTTGTGTATTTAGGCAGCAATCCTTCTTTCATGCGCATTTCACTGAATATGACAGACAAGGTGCTTTGATTTAGTTTTTTATACAATTTCTCATGTGATCTAATATTTTTTCTTTTCGGCAGATAAATTATATAAAAACTGTTCAATTGTTATTTTCCCCGAGCGCTTTCGGCTATACATTTAGCCATTTTCAAGATTGAAATATATTAACTGTTAACAAGAAATAGATTGCTGTATGTATGTATGTATTTATATAATGTTTACTTTTCAAAACACGGTCAAGATATTGTGTCCATGTTCATAGTTGATATTACTGAGTGTTGTTTTTTTGTTTTTATTAATAAAGCTTTCATCATTTTTAACATTTTTAACACGTAGACGATGCTATTATATTTGTGTTGTCAACAAGTATGTTACGAATACGGTCCAGTAGGTTTCCATAAATATTTAAATGAGACTTAATTGAGCTATGGTCATAAAGATGTAGTGTGAGTCTTCGTGTCAAACATGTTGTAGTGTGGCCTATATAATTGTTTACGAATTTTTATTGATCAGGAATACAATTCCTTAATGGACATTTAAATTTATTTTCACATATATAATATTATATACATACATATATATTATACATATATATAGTATTATAATAGATAGCATAAGTATAATCATAATTAGTACATTACTATTGCATAATTAGTATAAGGATTTATTATGTATATCTTTCTTATGCATAAGGATTCTTATGTCTATGGATTTTGGTATGTATATTTTGCATCATGGTCAATCAATTATATATTGTTTTTTTTTTTACCAAAGTTCACTCAAGACCAAAGAGCCACTCAAAGTAGATGGTAGTTACTGAATAATGTGTGATATGGTTTAGTTTGGTTTATTTTGTTTTACGGCATTTCAGCCTCCCATGGGTTATTTAATGCCGACATTTTTAGGATAGATTCGTATGAATAGAATATGTATTCTTGAGTTTAGATTGGTTTGGTTTATTTTGTTTAACGGCATATCAACCTCAATAGGTTACTTAATGCCGACAACATTTTTAGGGTAGATTCGTATGAATAGAATATGTATTCTTTGGTTTAGATTGGTTTGGTTTATTTTGTTTTACGGCATATCAACTTCAATGGGTTATTTAATGCCGACAACATTTTTAGGATAGATTCGTATGAATAGAATATGTATTCTTTGGTTTAGATTGGTTTGGTTTATTTTGTTTTACGGCATATCAACCTCAATGGGTTATTTAATGCCGACAACATTTTTAGGATAGATTCGTATGAATAGAATATGTATTCTTTGGTTTAGATGGGTTTGGTTTATTTTGTTTTACGGCATATCAACTTCAATGGGTTATTTAATGCCGACAACATTTTTAGGATAGATTCGTATGAATAGAATATGTATTCTTTGGTTTAGATGGGTTTGGTTTATTTTGTTTTATGGCATATCAACCTCAATGGGTTATTTAATGCCGACATTTTTTTTATTGCTGATAATCTTTTGTTTTGTCAAAAATCTGTTTCTGGTAATATTTTTCCTTCAAAATTGTATTGCTGGTAATAATTTTTTTCAAAAAAGTATTGCTGGTAATAGTTAACTATTTGCTCGTAGCTGGGACCCTAAAAGGTGCTACCACTCCGGGTCAGGGTGGACCTAGGAACACCAACAATTAAGAGGTGGTTCCACACTCCTCAAAACCTCCTGATCAGAGGCCTTGCTGCTGGATGTAGTTTATCGTCTTACCCAGGACGCGAATGTAGTTTATCGTCTTACCCAGGACGCGGATGTAGTTTATCGTCTTACCCAGGACGCGGATGTAGTTTAACGTCTTACCCAGGACTACTGTGTGATACGAACATAAGATGAGGAAGTCGGAATTGAAGATACGGTCGATTTATCAAGATTGACGCTAAACTTGAAGAAGTTAAGATTATAGTATTCGGGGAAGCATCCACGTGGAAGTCTGTTCCACAAAGTGGCGGTTCGTGGGGAAAAGCTTTCGGAGTGGAACATCCTTCTTACCAAAGGCATACGGAGGAAATGAAGGCGATTCAACCCTGTGGATGAAGCGAGGTGGGTCTTGCCTGTAAAGATCTGAGTTGGTGACACTAAAGAATTGAGTTCCTCTGATCATTTACCATAGAAGTAGCCATACTTGCAACGTTGCGTCTGTGGAAAAGAGGATGTCTGGTGATAAGTAAGTCATCACCCAGAAGGCCGCGTAAACGATTTTGAACTTTGTCATAGCTGGAAAATGAGGCCTGAGCCTGGCGAAAGGAGTCAGTGGTATATGGTGCTGACTGTTTCGCAGCATTTTTAGTGATGGATCGTATATACGAGTTCCACCTGAAGTTTGGGGTGAACTATCTTAGGGTAGTAATAGATGTCATGTATGGCGTTAGACTTGTTCAGAAATATCTAAACTGTCAAATGTATTGAACAGATTCGATGGCTTTGGAAGGCTTTGATTTGTTTTCTACGGCTTATCAACCCTTTGCAGGATATTTAAAGCCAGAATATATTTTAAAATTGTAAGAATTTTGTTTTTGGAGATAACAATGATTTTAGTGATACAAGTCTTACTAATTAACTCATAGCCGGGTGGAGAAGAGGTGGATTTATAACTGTGTCCCAAGGGCCGTAAGTGAGTATAACGAACCCAACCGGAATAACAATCTTGAGCCATTGCGAAAACGTTTACATCCAAACTTACAGCACCTTGTATTCCCAAGGAGTCATCCATCTAGACTCGATGCTTGTTAACTTCGGTGATCGGATCGTCCGGGAACCAGCGTGATATGGCCGAAAACCATGATCCGTATAGACAACACAATTTCGTCCTTCGGACAAATACGTTAATTCCCTATGTTCAGATATATAGCAAGACATTTCCTAGAGGAGGTACTGTCATTTTGTTGGGCTTTGTTCGTTTTGGCAGAATAAAACGTTATCGCCTGTTTTTTGTTTTCATCAACCTGTGTTTCCTGCATGACAATTTCCAGCAGTCACAGCAGGGGCGTCTCTTGTTAATATCAGAACTGGATGGTTATCAGGCCAAGATTCTAAAATTTAACAGGACCTTGGACGTTTTCTGTTATAAAAATTATATTTTTATCTTTATCCTTAACAAGCGCTCTCCAAAACCTTTCTCTGAATAAATGGGATAGGATCTGGTGACGTAATAGCATTAAGTCGTTACCATGAAGTGTCATCCTTAGTAACGCGAAGTATAGTATGTCAACCGATATCTATCTTACATGCCTGCATAATGCTCTCTTACTTTCCCTTTCCTTATAATAATATCACTCTACTTTGAGTGGCTCTTGGGCCTTGTATTGGGTTAATTAAGTGTATTAAAAATAGTGTTTTTTTTCATGCGTTATTAATCCTGATCTCATGTACTGTTTTAAAAACATTTTCATGACACAGTCTACGTAGTGATAAATATTATTTTTTAAAACGTTAAAGAGGCGGGGAGGCAGGTAACGTAGCGGTTATAAGCGCCGAACGTATAACCGGTGAGCAGAATTTAAATTCCGGTTTAATCTACTGCATTCACTTGGGAAAGGCGTTAATACATTTCGTCTCTATCCCCTACACCTATGGGTTAAATAGAGGAAAATTCTAAATTCCCAAACAGCAGATAACGAGGAAAATCTTTCCATTGTCTTTCCCAATAAGCCATGGCCATTCTGTGGAGAGTCACAATCGCCTACCTTTGAAAGGCATATGCCGTTTAAAAAGAATAGAAATAAATAAAAATGTTCCCTAATTTTTTAGACTTGGGTGGCAACTAATCAAAGAAAAGGTCTATTTTGAATCCTAAACCATGAAGAAGAAAAAAGGAAAAAATTTCAATATCTTTCCCAAGAATTTTATTGCAATTCACAATAAAGAATATGGCAATAAAGAAAAGAAATGATAACGATTTTGTTTAGCAAGCGCTTCGATAGTATCATAGGGTTCTTTTGACTATGATCCTTCGTTCCATTCCTATGCTGATGACAGATATTCATAGTTAGTATGAGAACGATTTTGAATAGAAAATCAGTATCGTCTACCAAGTGTTCTATGAAATAAGACTCAAGATAAACCTGTCCAAAATCAGAAACTATGATCTGGAACTGGAATCATGCATCATTCATCTGTACATTGAATACCGTTACCACATCTGGTCAGGTGCTGCTTTTTGGTGTCTAGATATACATTTTTTCAGGATTTCACCCCAATCAAAGCAGGAGTGCCACTAACACGGAGAGTGAAAGTGAGAGAAAAAGAGGAGGTGTACGAGGAGATTGAGGAAAAGCAAAAAAGGACAGGGATCAAGGCAACAGAAGTGGCGTCCTAATGTAACGTTCTACCTCGAGTGGCCTCCGGGCCTTGTAAAAGGTGACTTTCACTGTAAAAAACAAGAACAAAAACAAAACTTGAAGTACAGATGAGCCGAAAATATTGGGACTCAAATATAAAAATGTTTTTCAAGTTACCAATAAAAGTGCGTGCTTTGATGAAAATTCTTTGTCACAGGAACTCAGATTTTCAACTTTTACCATGTCAATTAAATACTAAGTGAATGAATATGAAAGAACCTGACTAAGATTTTGGACAATGGCCCCGTGTGCGACTATCATCGGCTTACGCAAACCAGCATGCTTTAGGTGTTGCAGTATATCTTATGAATTTTCTTTTTAATAATTTCATCCCAAGCAAGGCGGGAATGCCACTAGTACGCAGGGAGGTGGTTACAAGGAGTGAAAGTGACAGAGAAGATTGAGAATGGCGAGGAGTGAGGAAAGGGTAAAAAACGAAGAGGATTCAATAAGAGAGAAGATGTCGATTGACGTTGCATTTAAATTTTTGAAGTTTGTAGTTACCCGGAAAGCAAGGGAGAGGAAGGGATTTCCAATATCGGGAAGTACGAGAAAATAAACTGTTGGTGTAGAAATGTCGGTTACATTTAATTATTTAAACAGTTAAGGGGTGGGACCTAACTACCAAAATAGTAGCGCGCTTAAATTCATTTCGTCGGGACACCATGGAAAAAAAGCTTCTCCGAGCAGTAGCCATGAAAATATTTGTAGAAAATACTGAGAGAAGCCACATCACGTCTTTGAGAGAGTGTCTGAAGTCGAGAAGCCAATTCAAGACCGATTACATTGCAGATCGCTCTTTGGATTTTGTCGAGAACCTCGAGATGAACGGCAGGGGCACCAGACAAGATATAGCAATAGTATTCGATGCAAGGACGAATGGTAGATTTGTAGATGCTTGAGATGGACTCTGGCGAAAAATACTGGGCAAAATGCAAAGAAGATTCTGTAATGTTATTGGTCCTGACATGGCATCTCGGATTCAGTCACTTTCCTACCACCGTAACATAGCTTCTCTTTGTCTCTTTGATAAATGACAATTGCTCTCATGATCTTTTCTTTTGGGTACCTCGACTGTATAAATTTCAGCACAGTACAAGACTGACAAATAGGTGTCATTGTTTTAATGTTAAAATAGCTAGATTAACCATTCGCAAAGTGTCATCGGTTTACTGTTAAAATAGTTAGATATAACCATTCCCAAGGTGTCCTCGTATTACTGTTAAAATAGCTAGATATAACTCTTCTCAAGATGTAATCGTTTTACTGTTAAGATAGCTAGATATAACCATTCCCAAGGTGTCATATTTTTACTGTTAAAACATCTAGATTTAACCATTCCCAAAGTGCCATCGTTTTAATGTTAAAATAGCTAGATATATTCATTCCCAAGGTGTCATCGTTTTACTGTTAAAATAGATATAACCATTCCCATGGTATCATCGTTTTACTTTTAAAATATCTAGATATAACCATACTCAAAATGTAATCGTTTTACTGTTAAAATATCTAGATATAACCATTCCCATGGTGTCATCGTTTTACTGTCAAAACATCTAGATTTGACCATTCCCAAAGTGTCATCGTTTTAATGTTAAAATAGCTAGATATATTCATTCCCAAGATGTAATCATTTTACTGTTAAAATAGCTAGATATAACCATTCCCAAGGTGTCATCTTTTTATTGTTAAAATAGTTAGATATAACCATTCCCAAAGTGTCATCGTTTTACTTTTAAAATATCTAGATATAACCATTACCAAGGTGTCATTGTTTTACTGTTAAAATAGCTAGATATAACCATTCCCAAGGTGTCATCTTTTTACTGTTAAAATATCTAGATATATCCATTCCCAAGGTATCATCGTTTTACTGTTGAAATAACAAGATATAACCATTTGCATGGTGTCATCGTTTTACTGTTAAAATATCTAGACATAACCATTCCCAAGGTGTCATCGTTTTACTTTTAAAATATCTAGATATAACCATTTTCGCAAGTGGAATTCAGTTCCAGTTTTTTGTTTATCTTCTACCCAATTCTTCAAAAATTTAAATGCAACATCAGCTGTAGTATTCTATCTTCCTGAAACTTTTATTGTCCTTTCTCCTCACTAAAGTCTTCTCATTTCCTTTCACTTCCAGTAACACACTGTGTCTTAGTGGCATTAGCGCCTTGCTTGGGGTGAAATGAATAAAGACAACTCTATTCTATTGATCGCAGTAGTAGCTTGGTTAGATCTCATTTTCATTGTCGAAATTGCTAATTGAACCTTAAGTTCTATTTTAATAGTTTCTTCTCTCGCATTTTTCGCTTGTGGAACTCTATTCCGGCTTCTCATGTATTTTTGTTAATTACGATCTTTTAAAAAATGAATATAATGTCAATTGTCAGTTGCAATTTATAAATTTTTTTACTTAAAACAATTTTTCAGCAAAATAGATATCTCAAGTCCAGTAGCTGTTATTGTTCTTTCCAGTATTTGTGAGGGTTTTCCTTTCTAACCTTTTATTTAAAGTCATGTGGAACGTTAACAATTATGGCATTATTTTCTCTTCCTGTTACATCTTACAATGATATTCATCCAGAACAAGGACCAAGAGTCACTCAAGGTAGAGGGTTACATAAGGAAAAAGCTTTAGAAGGAACCGGAACCCCAATCTTAAGCAGGAAACAAGAGAAAAACCTCTACTCCTGTTCAAAAGATCGGGGAGTATTGTGAACTGGGAAATAAGCGAACCTATCAACATTTTAGTTGTTGTTACTGTTGAAAGTCCTCAAGTAATTCTGTTATTTGGTACAGTTCTTTGTTTTTGATTCTGTAGCGCCAGTCCACAATGTTTAAGGATGGATGGACCCGCAGGTTTGAAAACGGTTGCACACAGATGAGAATTTAGATATTTCTGAATGGGTTTAGTGATAAGTAATAATTCGATATTTGATTATTATTTTATTTTGAGAGAGAGAGAGAGAGAGAGAGAGAGAGAGAGAGAGAGAGAGAGAGAGAGAGAGAGAGAGAGAGAGAGAGAGAGAGAGAGACGCCAGCCTATATTTGAGGAATTTCAAAATATCATAAAGAATTTTCAGGCAAAGAAAGCCTTCATAACTTGAAGGATGAGATGCAACCATTGCTGTGAGGTTGTCGCGTGCACTGAGATAAGATCAATAAGAAGAGTACGTAATTGAGCATTTCTCTTTAGAACTCCTCTAGGTGGCGCTCCTAGCGTCCGATGGTGCGTTTTTTTTTTCTTTCTTATTCTGTTTGAGACGTTTGCGACATTTATATTCTGATTAACATTGTGTCCCGTTTTTACTAGCGTCTATGGCCGAGTGATCATAGATTTTAGTGGCGGGTCCATTGCTTTTGATCATGAACGTCCGGCTTCGAAACGGAAACAACGTAGAGGAAGAAATCGACGATAAGGTTATAGAGAGGCGAGACACACGCAAAATAAGTAGAGACAGTGGAAAAGAAGAGAAATAGGGGGGAACATTTTGGAAAGACAAAGAAGAGAGAAAGGAAGGGAGGGAATTACCAAGCACAGTGAAGCAGGTATTAAGAAATATATATATATATATATATATATATATATATATATATAGAGAGAGAGAGAGAGAGAGAGGGAGGGAGAGAGATAGAGAGAGATGGGGAGAAAGAAAATTGTAAATGTAAGAGGGGGAAGAATATAGATAGGGCAGTTTGAGTATTGAGAAAGAGAGAAAGGAAGAGAGAGAGAGAGAGAAGGAGAAAAATAGAAGAATACAGATAGAGGAAGAGGAAGAGAAATACAGAATACGATAGGGGGAAAATGAAATAAAGAAGAAAAAAAAATAATGGGTAAGGAAAAGATAAGGCGGGAGCTATGAAAGAAAAAATAACGGGGCGACAGAGGACGGATGAGGAAAAGTGAGAGAGAGAGAGAGAGAAAGTAAGAGAGAGTAAGAGAGATATGAAGAGAGACAGATAGCGGGGAAGGAGATAAATAGAGAGAAATAGGAGGAAATATGATACTGAGAGAAGAATAAGTGAGAATGAAAGGGAGAGAATTATCAAGCGTATAGAAAATAGGAAAAAGAAAGACAAAGAGTAAAGGGGAGAGAGAGAAGAATATAGATAGAACAGGTTGAGTATTGAGGCAGAGAGAGAGAGATAGAGAGAGAGAGAGAGAAAGAAAGAAAGAAAAAAGAGATGGAGAGGGGTATGGAAAAAGAGAATACGATAGTAGGAAAATGAAATAAAGAAGAGAAAAAGAAAGTGTAAGGAAAAGGTAAGGAGGGGTTATAAAAGAAAAGAAAGTGGTCGATAGAAGCGAGAAAGTGGACATATAATGCTCTTTCATTGATACTCGTGCGTTTCATATACAGGGTGTCTTAAATGTCTGGCGCCATATGTGATGCACGCTTGGGCGATCATGTCTTTCAATTGATGTGTGAGTAGGCAGAAGAATTTCCCGCAGTAGGCTGCCGTTTCTTCCTACGGTACACTGGTTGCCAACAAATGCTATAGGACTGTGTCCTGCTATTCAGACCATACCTTTAAGAACAGGTGGATTGATACCATTCCCAATTTAAGTGAATGTAACGAGCTCGACTGGTATTCGAATTCGGCTTTCAGATTTCTTATTCCAAGAGCTTATGCATTACATCACACTGCACTTCAACCCTGGTACCATAGCAAATGCATTTAACATTTTAGGCTGACATCCCGTTCCCACCCATTCACCGTTGAAACTGTTAGATGTAGACGTCTCTTCTACTCCAATAGCTTCATGTCTCGCACATCTCGCCTGTGGAACTCCTTTCCTTATTCCTGTTTCCCTGACAAATACAATCTCCAACTATTTAAGTGTAACGTCAATCGACATCTCCAGCTGCCTTGATCTATCCACTTCCCTTCTCCACATCCTTTCACCTTTCATTCCTATCTGTTCTCGCTCCAAATCTTCTGTAACCCCCTTGTCTTGATCGATCCACTATCTTTCTCCACATCCTCTCCTTTACCACTCCTATCTGCTCTTCCTCCAAACCTTCTGTAACCCCTTGCGTGCTAGTGGCTTCCAGCCTTGCTTGGGGTGATAAGCTTAAAAACAAAACAAAAAAAAACAATATCATTTCCATTTAATTATTGATATATTAATTTTTTTTTATAAGTATGGAAATGCAACGAAGTCATTGAGTATCATTTTGCAAATGCGCTGCAACTTATAAATTAGCAGATAATTGATAAATAAAATATAGTTGATTTTAGAACATCCTGTTGTGTCGTGGGAGACAATATTTCTCTCCGGAATCTGTCATACATATCTATAAGTATCATTCGCACACGCGCAGAATATTACTGCCAAATATGGTTCAGTGACCCTGCTATATATCTACATATCCTTGGTAATATCCAAAGAAGAATCTGCAATATTATTGGTCCTGATCTGGCGGCTCGGCTGCAGCTACAGTCCCACCGCCGTAAGGTTGCCTCTCTGTGTCTTTTCTATAAACACTTTCATGGTAATTGTTCGGATGAGCTCTTCATAGAGACAATGAGGTATTATGGTGGATGTAGTAAGAAAGGCAAGTAAGAATGTGTTGTTTTAGTGTTAGGAATATTGTGGTATGTTTGGGTCAGTGTTTGCGGCTAGCTAATTTTAATGTTAATACAGAAGAAGACCGCCCTTTTCCCCCACTCCCTTTTTTGTCCTTGTGCCACATTTTCTGTAAATAAGTGGAAATAAATATCATTTTTCGCTACGATACCTAGACCTGAATTTAATCGCAGTACTAGACTGGCGTCGAGATCTCATCAATCAACAATTGAGCTAGCTAGATGTAGCCGTAAATTCTATACTATCTGTTTCTTTTCTGCTTTTTTATGTCCGTTCAGAGATTGTATTTCTAATACTAATAATAAACCCGCAATACATATTGGTTTTATTACTACCACCCTCTCCCGTAGACTCACATATCATCTTTGTGATATCAGTTCCATTAAACAACATTTCTTAGAAAAACGTAGTCACGTACATAATATTAGACAGATATTAATTGATAACACAACAATACTCACACATACACACAGTAAAAAAAACCTTAAGATATTAGAGGCCATCTACATTAAAACAAAGCAAACCACACTCAACAAAATTACATTTCAAACTAGTCATAACATATTACAATGCATTTAAACATATTCTGTTGATAACATTTCTCTCTCATGTGGTCATATATATATATATATATATATATATATATATATATATATATATATATATATATATAAGGGATTGATGAAAGTTCTTGATGTGGCCCACTACTCAAAATCAGTATCTCGATGAGTAAAATATTGGGATAAATTTTGGAAGAGTCAAAGAAACTTGAGAAATACTGTACTGAATAATACCACTAATAAAATTGATAATATTAATAATTTTCTTAGAAAAACATAACTATGTACATAATATTAGACAGATATTAATAGATAACACAACACTACTCACACATACACACAGTAAAAAAAGCCTTAAGATATTAGAGGCCATCTACATTAAAACAAAGCAAACCACACTCAACAAAATTACATTTCAAACTAGTCATAACATATTACAATGCATTTCATGTATGATGTCATAGATCAACATTATACATTTTCGAAATGCGTCTGTTATTCTGTTATAGTCGCATAGCAAAATCTATGTAAACAAAACAGGATGACAATTTTGACGCTGAACATCTCTGTCGTATAATCCCAATAAGCCCTCTGATGATGGTTAATGTGAGCAGAATGCTAAGATCGATGAACAAACACAATAAAGGAATATCCAAACGTTGGACAGTTTCTCCTGAAATTAAGACCAATATACGAAGCTTGGATTGGCTCCTGATAAAACATAATAGTCATTTGTTGTCTGTTATATTTAACAATAGATGTCTGAATAATGATCTGCTGTCCCTATACATATACAATATATCCTTGCTAGAACCGGCTTTAATGTTCCAGTTGGAGAGGCTTGGTGATAGTAGTCGTGGCTCGTGGGGGGCACAGTCCTAGAGGTAATGGAAACTCGGATGAGTTTCACCACGGAATATGTGATCGAGCGGCGCTCTATCGAATATAATCCGTTACCTCTTCGCCGCCGAGGCCCGTTGGTGCAGTTGCTATGACGTTTGTCTCATATCGTAACGGCCCGGGTTTCAATTCTCAGTAGTGGATACGCACTGCTGATGAGTCCCAAATATAGGACGAAACGTCCGTCCAGTGCTTTCTGCATTCTGTTAGGGTTTCTTCTAGACTCGATGAATTACTTAATTATGTTATCTCAAATCCACCTAATTTCTATTATATATATATATATATATATATATATATATATATATATATATATATATATATGTAAAATCAGTGTCCATTGAGCAGTCATTCTCATCACATTTCTTTATGGCTCAGAATCCTGGACGCTATATAGGACACACATCAATCAACTTGATGCTTTTCATAAACGCTGTCTTCGTTCAATATGCGGTTATACACGACAGGACAAAATCTCTAACCCTGATCTTTATATCAAATGTGGCGTCGGTGGTATTAAATCCTTTCTGATGCAATAACAGTTCAGATGGGCTGCTCATGTCGACAGAATGAGTAATGATCGGATGCCGAAAATCTTCATGTATAGCCAACTTTTTCATGGTAAGCGTAATGTAGGCCGTCCTTGGTTACGCTTCAAGGACAAACTTAAATACAATTTAAATGTTGCAAACATCCCTATAGAGGAGTTTGAACTCGCTGTTGAAAAACAAACAAACTGAAGAAACACCTGCTACTGAGGTATAACTAACTTTGAAAAGAATCATCTCAACCATCTGAGAGTATTATGAATCAACACTAAATCTTGGGCTAATACATCAGCCCATATGACAGTTAACCTTTCAACATGTCCATCATGTGGACTTGTTTGCAAATCCCGTACAGGATTGTTGTCTCATACGAAGCAAACATAAAAACTGACTGAAAGATACTCATGCATCGAAAACGACAGAAGAGTGCATTATATATATATATATATATATATATATATATATATATGTGTGTGTGTGTGTGTGTGTGTATGTGTGTGTTTGTGTGTGTGTGTGTATGTGTGTGCAAATATATAGAAAAATGGGAAAGAACCGTTTGAAACATGAGAGCTCTATTGAAATTTTAAACTTCTGTTTTTGAAACATGAGAACTCTTATGTAGGGATGGAATCATATTTTAAATAATTATGATATATATATATATATATATATATATATATATATATATATATATATATATCATTTGATAATTAGAGAGGATAAGTCCAAGGAGGATATAAATGCAGAAAGTGTTGGAGTTTTTGGGTAAACTGGTCTACTAGTGAGCCAGCAAAAATGAGCTGACTCTTTTTATATTTCACCAATAGAAGTTTGACCAATCAGAAGGCTCAAAATATTCAATACGACGTGTATAAAGGAGCCCATGTTTTTCCTGAATATGCACTGCCAGCCTTTGATATCCAAGACTGAAGAATTACGGAACAGCTGCTGGTGATATTGTCGATATAGTCAGATTCAGTAGAGTGTTAATCTTTAACGTTGTTTCATTGAAAAGATTACGTACTGCGCTGGATTCTATATTCATAGACTATGGTGAACATGGTCAACAGAGAGGGCTCAATGTAAAAACCGAGGTTTTGTATTCATTATATATATATATATATATATATATATATATATATATATATATGATCGGGGTTCTCTTAGGGAGGCTCCGTGACTTGAACGACTATTGAGACTTAAGCTTGACCTCTAGTAGAACTCGTACATTCGATCCACCACTAAAACTGCTGGAAAAATGGTCAGTTCTCTATACCACTCCAGTAAGTACCTGATTCCTGCTATCCTTTATCTTTACAAGAACCAAATCAGGCCGAAAATGGAGTACTGCTACTATATATATGTGCAAGAGCTGTCCAGTCTTCGCTTTCCAGTCTTAACAGAGTCCAAAATCGTCTTCTCGTCCTTGTGGTTGATGAATTATTTTCCACTATACAATCCCGTTCCCACAAACGAAACATTGCCAGACTCCCGCTGCTCTGTCATTATTTCCATGAAATTTCCCTAGTCCCCGCAGTTCTAAACTTCACGGTTAAGATTAGCCATGCCACAATAATTCCCTTCGTATTCCATTGATGAGATCTAACTTTCACTCAAACAGGTTCTTCCCACAAAACCTGCTGCTTTATGGAACCGATTCTCAAGAGTAAACTTCCTCGATTATACTTAACCTGATAAAGTTTAATGTTAACCAATATTTTTCACCCATATTACTTGTATAGGATAAACAGTATTGTAAAAAATTGAAGTCACTCTATTTTATGGTTCTAACGGCTTGTTCGGTGGATTATTGGGTGGAAATTATTGTGGATTTGGATGCAGTTTTTATTGTTATTGTTGTTATTATGTTTATTTGTGTTTATGTGTGCGTTTGTGGTTTGTTAATTTATTTATTATTTACTTGATTTATTTACTTATTTATTGGTTTCTATTAATTTATTTAGTTAATTTATTTGTTTTTATTTTTTACATTAGATTACCCACAATGCATCAATGACATGTATATATAATAGTCGAGCAAATGCAACACATATAGCCTGACGATTACGCATAAGCATGAAACTGACATTCGCTGCTGGGTGTTGACTACAATGTCTCCTTCTCTCTCTCTCTCTCTCTCTCTCTCTATATATATATATTTATTTATTATAATTTTATCATATAGACAAAACCATTTTACTCACTACAAAGATGTAACTTGGTTTCAGTGCATTTCAACTGAACTTCGACGGGTGAAAATCGAAAATGGTTATGAACAATCCTGCTTGTAGGCAAGCCGTATGTGAAACATCACTTCCTTTTTCAATTTGTTCGAGAAGAAAAATATACATAAAAAATAGGTGATGGAGTGAAACAATAGTGCTTGTTGATAGCAGTTTGGTGAAGAATGGATTGGGTGTTTAATGTTTACTGGTCTGTGGAGAATTCTTTTAAACTAAGCAAAGTTAAACGGAAGCAATGTTGACAAGTTGAGGAAATGGATTCATAGAGTGTTTAAATCTTTACACCTCAATGTTAAAATTAATTCTAATATAAAGCAAGTAGACTTCTTAGATGTAACCTTAAGCTTAACCTTAAATAAGTTCCAACCATTCTTGAAAAATAACGCTAATCCCATTTATATAAACCCTAATTCCAATCACCCAACGCCAGTTAGTAAACATATCCCATCATCCGTTGAACGCCGTATAAACAAGCACTCTTCTAGCAAGGAAATATTCGATAAACACGAAATTATCTATAACAAAATCCTTACCGACAGTGGTTACAGATCTTCCGAAATTAAATATAGAGAAAATTGTAGTTATTCTAAAAAAAACAATAGAGAAAGGAGAATAATTTGGTATACACCTCTCTTCAACAAATTAGTTCGTACCAAATTAGGACACAAATTCTTAAATCTAATTAAAAAGCACTTTCCCACGGAGAGCAAATTAAGCCAGATCTTCAACCACAATACCATAAAAATTAGCTATAGCTGTTCTAGAAATCTAGATAAAATTATTAAATCACATAACAATAGAATACTGAAACTTCATAGAGATAATAAACGCAACCTAAATACAAGTTCTAATACACCCCAGGAACAAAGGCTATGTAATTGTAGAATCCCCAATCAATGTCCATTATTAAACAGGTGCTTAACCAAATCCATAGTGTATATGTGCTATATCTCATCAAATGAGAACCCCAGAGATATTAAGCTGTATGTGGGGTCAACTAGCAGATCTTTTAAGGATAGGTATTACAATCACGTGAACTCCTTTACAAATACGGCCAAACGAAATATGACATCACTTTTGAAATATTTTTGGAAACTCAAGAAGGAAAAACACATAAGGTTAAATGGAAAATCCTAAGACAAGCCAGAACCTGCAATTCTCTGAGCGAACCTTGCTTCTTATGTTTACAGGAGAAAATATGTATCATTGAACTCTTGAATAATACCCAATTATTAAATCAAAGATATGAAACACCGTTTTCTGCAGACATACTAAGCATCTAATACTACAATCTTGTTAAATTCTTAATTCTATAACTATAAACGTTTTAAAATTATAAATAACCTCCTTCGATATATTCCCTACCCTCTTATGTACCTTTCCACTATTTAAATTATGATTCTTAAATTTTTTTCATATATATTACTGGTAATATTTTCAGATAAATCGTTTTATACCCATACTTATTCTACACGCTATACGGTCCAGGAATATTTCAAAATTTGATAATAAAAGGTTATATTAACATCCGTTATTTTTTTTTTTTAGAGGATATCACCATTTCTAAATTTTAATCCATAAAACACGTTAATTGATTACAGAATTAGTAGTGATAACTCCAACATAAATACATGCAATTCAGCTCTAGAATTTTTTTATTTTTATAGTAAACCAAAAATAACATTCCCAATTACTACTAGAACTATCGATACAATTTTTACCTACTCAAATGTAATACTATCCTTTATCTCCATCTTTCCTCCCCTACATCTCACTCTTAGGACGCTTGTGAGATGATGTGCCTAAACTATTGAACGGTGTTTACCAGCAAAAAAATTTCCACAGGCCAGTCAACATTAAACACCCAATCCTTTCTTCACCAAACTGCTATCAACAAGCACTATTCTTTCACTCTGTCACCTATTTTTTTTATGTATATTTTCCTTCTCAAACAAATGGAAAAAATGAAGTGACGTTTCAAGCAGGTTTGATTGTTCATAACCATTTTCGATTCTCACCCGTCGAAGTGCAGTTGAAATGCACTGAAACGAAGTTGCATCTTTGTAGTGAGTAAAATGGTTTTGTCTATATTATATAATTATAATAAATAAATAATTATCACTCTACTATCGGTATCGAGCCCTCTTTTGGATTAATGCTGAGAACGTTGGAATTTATATATTACTTTCGTTCTCATCGCATCGGATATATATATATATATATATATATATATATATATATATATATATATATATATAATGGACACTCCCGTCGGTTTCGACGTATGAGGATCTGACAGCTTAGTTGATTCAGTTATGAATATTTTATGCGATAATCTTAAGTGGCATTTAAGACCCGCTAGTGATTTATAAAAGAAGGCCCCACAAGAGTGAGGATTGTGAGATGAGATCACTGTTAGATTGGCTGACCTTTTAGTTCTTGCTCTCACTTCTTGAAGATGATTCAGACAAACAGATTGAAAACTTCTGAGTCCACTAAAACACGTTGATCTTCATTCTACCCGCTCCAAGGCTAAGCGCTCGAGGGTGTTATGTGGTGTATTGACAGCTGACAAGTTGCTTTTCAGCTTGTCTGAAATATATATATATATATATATATATATATATATATATATATATATATATATATATATATATATATATCTATATACCAGTAGGTACCCATTGGGAAAGGTATGAATCCGTCTCTTCTCTCTCAGCTAGGCGTTGAATAGCAGAACAGACTGCAAAGCAGTCTACCGTAGAAAGAAATGGCAATTTAATGCGAAAAAAAAAACTTCTGCTTAGTGATCCATGAATCGAAAGAGACATTATCGCCCAAGCGTGTATCACGTATACCATTTGACTGACATTTTCACCTTCCACACGAAATTTCTAAAATCGCATAAAAGTATAGTAGTACTATGACATTCCAAAGGCTTCTAGAACTTTCGGGATCCTTCTAGAATTTCCTGAAGCGTTCTAAACCCTTCTGGAACCTTCTAGAACTTGATCTTATTTGTAAGTTTGTATGTTATGCTGTAGCTATAAACTGTTAAATGCGTTAAAAATACATAATTAGTACTATTACACCAAATTGAAAAATAAAGCTTCTTAAATATTCTAATTTTGTGCCCTTATTGCGTATATGGTACAATCGAATTTTTTTTTGGGGTGGTGTGACCTTTTTGAAGAACTAAAACAAATTAATGCCTTTTTCATTACTTTTGAACAAAAGTTAATCGATTTATGTCACACTGATATAGGATTACAGAAAAAAATCATAACCCTAATATATATATATATATATATATATATATATATATGAACAGATTTTTTGTGAAACAGAACTTGAGTATTGCTTTAAAAGTATTTAGTTTAATATTAAGAGGCATAATGAGGGATAAAAACGGAAAAAAACCGGTTTCGCTCCCGCTTATCAGAAAAACCAAGGAATATATTCGCCAATGCAGGGCCCAAAGGAGAACCCATGGCAATCCCGTCAATCTGACGATACATCATTTTGTCAAAAGTAAATTCGACAGATGAAGTAGCAAATTTCATTAATTCCACGAAAATTACTTCAGGAGTATCTGGAGGGGACACATAACTCAATCGCAGCAAATGTTAATTGTTTACATGAGGAGAACACAAGTAAACAAAGAACGCACACCATAAGAGCACATAAATTGGCCGGAAGAGGGACAATTTCTAATTAGCTCAACAAAGGAAAATGAATCCTTTACAGTAAATATAGTGCTCTCAAACAGGTTTAGCACCTGAAAAATCCATTTGGCCACCGAATGTTGTGAAGACACTATCATTGATAATATGGGTCTTAAAGGTACCCCCTCCTTATGGATTTTTGGAAGACCATAAAGGTGGGGTCTAATAGAGCCCGAGGGTCTAATTTCCCCAGAAATATCAGGGGAAAGAATCCCACTTTTAACCCACTTCAATAGTTGTTTCTGGAGTTTTATTTCCATTGAAGTGGTTGCATCACCTTGTTCAACAGGGCCTAATTTTATAAACTTTTTCAATTTAGAAATGATAACATCTTAGTAACATACAGCACCTTATCAGGTCGAGAAATCACCAAATCATGGTTGCCTTTAGAGATCAGATAATATGTCTGTGCTCAATTTTCAGTTAGATTCATAAGTAGCAACAGAAGTACTAGAGAACAGGTGAGCATAATCATTTAATTTGGCTTTAAGGTTGCCAAAAGCATCAGAAGAAAGAGGGAGAAGTTTTTACAAGTTTAGAGAACAACACCTCAAACTCAGAAAAGATCATTTCTTTGTCCGGCATGAAGGGCGGTGCACAAAACTCGAAGGCATGAGCAAGAACAAGTGATTCCGGATCAGACAAATGATAAGAAGCATAATTCAAAATAATATCCTTCGTATTCGGTTCCACCATGCAACCATATATTTTGTGTCTTAAAAATGTCAATTTATTTATTTTCTAGCTTAATAGCGAAATTCTGACAACCCCTCTCATGAACAAATCCTACATAACAAGAGAACCTCAATAGATCAGAATAGGAAAGTGTGTGGACATATTCACAACATAAATCATTATACCTCACAAAAAGCAACCGTATTCTAGCAGAAAGATATTGTAGAAAATCTTATATATATATATATATATATATATATATATATATATATATATATATATATATATATATAAACATAAAAATGTCTTAAAATAATAGTCGGACTTTGTCCATTTCATAACGTGTGACGTCATTTGTTTACATTTGGATACGCCATGAGCAGATATGAATGTACGTGAGAGATTCATTTAAGATTGTAGTTTAAAGACAGTAAAATCGACCTTGCTAAACGAACGCTTCTCTGTGGCCCAATCGGTTAAAGGCATGTCAGACTATATGACGGTTCCGTATAGGGTACAGGTTCGATTCCTCTCGAAAATTTCTCGGATATTCAGGCCGGTAAATACTGTTTAAATACTGTTTATTATAAACAGAGCATTTACTTAAATATTTGTATCCATAAAAAGAATGTATAAACATAAAAATGTCTTAAAATAATTGTCGGACTTTTTCCATTTCATAATATATTGTTGGGGCGCACCCACCTTCTCAACCACAATAGACTGATCCTATTATTATAAATAGAACAGTAGTTCTAGAGACTGTGAGGAGTGTAGCAGTGCAGAGTGAGACTTCTGTAGTGATCAGTTACACTTCCGTTTCTCGACCGATATATATATTTAGTCAACTAAATAGACTTGGTCAGAATTTGAACTCGGCACACCAATTACAGTCTCCACACCGGTAACCAGTACACTGCCCATACATCCAAATACACCACACACACACACACACACACATATATATATGATTGAATAAATTACAAATTATGTCTACTTATATTTATAATAATCTTTTCATATTCACGAATATTTTTCCGTATATTACAATTGCAATATTATATATATATATGTGTGTGTGTATTTTACGTATATTACAATTGTAATATTGCAATTGTAATATGCGGAAAATATTCGTGAATATGCAAAGATTATTATAAATATAAGGAGACATAATTTGTAATTTATTCAATCATATATATATATATATATATATATATGTGTGTGTGTGTGTGTGTGTGTTTGTGTGTGTGGTGTATTTGGATGTATGGGCAGTGTACTGGTTACCGGTGTGGAGACTGTAATTGGTGTGCCGAGTTCAAATTCTGACCAAGTCTATTTAGTTGACTTTGTATTAATGTTACTGAGAGAGACTTGTGTCCATTTATCCTCAAGTAGTTTTCCTGTAGAGGACCACCCGAGAGGGTTGATCTGAAAGGATCCGTTGAACTGAACAACTCTTTCGTCGTGTAATAATCCACTTATGTACAGACTGTTTCTTCTTGAAGAAAACCATCATCAGACATTGAAATGGAGAGTGTTTACAATATTATAAAATGCGTTTCGGCTCTTCTTGTGTGTTCCATCCAATAAGGCCCACAGAAGCGGCACCGTGAAGTACGATGCATTGCATTCCTTGCACTCTAGCTTGGTCAGGCTATTCACTGTACCTTATTGACATATCATTGATATATTGTGAATATAAAATAAACAGAAAATATATAAATATTATTAATATTATTAATAACAGCTAAAAGGTAAAAAATTAATAATTAAGTCTAAAATTTAAAAATTTATTTTTTAAATTCATAATTTAAAATTTAAATTTAAAACAGCTTAGAAAATTTCAAATAGTATCGAAAAATATATAATATCGAAAGACATCGAAATGAAACAAATTTTAAAATAATAATATTATAATATCGTAATAATATAATAATAAAAATAATAATAATAAAAATAATAATAATAACAAAACTACCAATGTGAGGAATAATAATAATAATAATAACACAACTACCAATGAGAGGAATATTAATAATAATAATAATAATAACAAAACTACCAATGAGAGGAATAATAATAATAATAATAATAATAACAAAACTACCAATGAGAGGAATAATAATAATAATAATAATAATAATAATAATAATAATAATAATAATAATAATAACAAAACTACCAATGAGTGGAATAATAATAATAATAATAATAATAATAATCATCCCAATAATAATGCATCATCCCAAAGCTGATATTGATCACCTGTATGTGCCCAGATCCGAAGGAGTCAGAGGACTAGTTCAACTAGAACTATCCTACAAAAGTACAACAATTGGCCTCCAAAGATACTTGGAAAATACAGAAGACTGGATGATGGTATGTGTCAAGGAACATGAAAGTAGTAAGTGTCTTTACTCTGTAGTAAAGGAAGCCGAAAAATTCAAAAAGGAGCTTCAAATGGGCACAGAAATTCAAATACATCACTGTACACCGGCTGAAGCTGCAAAAAACTTAAAAAAGAATGCAAAGACAAATGCGACCGACCAGATAAAGAAACAATGGCAAAATAAACCGCTCCATGGCCAATACTCTGCCCGTACCAAACAAGCTGACGTAGACAAAAACCGCACCCATCAGTGGCTACGTAGTGCAGGGTTGAAAGGTGAAACTGAGGGTTTTATCATTGCTGCACAAGACCAATGCTTGTTAACTAGGAATTATCAAGCACATATACTAAAATACTGTGTTAGCCCAAGATGCAGATTCTGTGACAAATATCCAGAAACCATTGATCATCTTATATCAGGTTGCCGATATTGGCACCCACTGAATATAAAACCCGGCATGACAGAGTGGGCCAATATCTGCACTGGAAAATTTGCAACTCCTATGGGAAGGAAACTGGAAGAAATTGGTACGAACACCACCCTGACCCGGTTACGGAGATAGGACCTGTTACAATTCTATGGGACTATACAATACACACTGACAGAACAATCAAAGCCAACCGCCAACCATTGTTATTAAAGACCACAAACAAAATAAGTGCCTCCTTATTGATATGGCAGTCCCTGCAGACTGCAATGTGTCTTTGAAGATATTCGAAAAACTGTCAAAATACAAGGACCTTGAAATAGAAATCTCAAAAATGTGGCACATGGGAACATCAACAATTCCTGTTGTAGTTGGAGCCCTTGGACTGGTTGGAAAAGATTCCAGTAGGCTGATTGAAGGGATCCCTGGAAGTCCATGCCTCAAAGAGATACAAAAAATTGTTCTGAAAAGTACAGCCCACACTTTACGAAGGGCTTTATCTATGTAATTATTTTTTTATTTACTTTGCAGTGGAAAGTGTCATGATGCCATTTCTAACCTTAGGTCCCTGGGCGGGACCCGGAAAGAAATGTTTAAACGCCAGATGTCAAAGGAAATAAAAATAATAATAATAATCAACTAATACCAATGAGAGGAATAACGGTAGAGTAATAATGATGAAACGGTAATATTAGATCAGTTAGAACCCATTTAACCATATATGTTCTTGCATATATGTACATATAAATATAAAAATAAATAATATATATATATATATATATATATATATATATATATATATATATATAACACTACTAAACTTATAAATGTAAGCAGCTATACTCGTCCGGCAAAACCTTAGGTGTTTTAGCTTGTAAATGAATAAACTAATACCCAAGGGGGGGGAAGGGTAAAAAAGAAAGAAGTAAGGACATATACTTCTAGAATCATTTAGAATCTAAGTTCAGAGTCCAAAAAGAAAAAAATCTTCCGACACGAGTAAAGTAAAATAACTAAACAAAGTGCTCAATCAGTAGAGCAAAAAAAGTGCCAGTCCGCCCTGACGATCCGCGTAGGTGAAACCTAGGTAGGCTCTTTAGGTTTACTGATATATATATATGTATATACTTATATATATATATATATATAAGTATATGTTTACTTATATATATATATATATATATATATGTGTGTGTGTGTGTGTGTGTGTGTTTGTGTGAAAAGTCTGTGTATATAAATATAAATATATATATATATGTGCGTAATATATTATATATATTATTCTTTATATATTATATGCGCGGTACTTATTAGAAAGCGCTCAATATCAGTGATAGAGCTAACATATTTGGTCGGAGTTTGTGACCTTGGCTTTCACGCTTTTGCGATCGTCGGTTTGTATCCGCATAATACGTAACGTCCCATATTTTAAAGCGGCTTTGTAAGGGAAAAATATATGATTTTGTACTTGCAAACAGAATACTGTAACAGTAATCAGTAGTATGAAATCATATAGTGTACCTTGAACGAATGAAATTAAACTAAATTAAATTTGTCAAAGCAGACAAGAAATACTGATCCATTTGTATCAACGAGTATTGGTACATATAAATTAGGACATTGTTATAAAGCAATCAGTAAACTACGATATGTGAATGCATTCTTATAGATAAGTACAGTAGATGCAGACAAAGCAAAATTATTTCATTGAATATTACCCGTAGTATGCAGCAGCAACAGAGAAAAAAAAAACTTAATTCATTCTATCAGAAACTGGTATTTCAGCAAATAGTAGACTACCGTAGGTGTTTTATTATGAGTAACACAGTTTACTGTATTAATTTGACTTGTTTTCAATATTTTATTACTAGTAACAATTTTAATGATTTTGCTTGACTCATCAGACACCCAAGCCTACCGGTTTATAATATAGTATAACATATATTTAAAAAAAACATTATAACCAAAAACGTTTGCGGTTTCTCTCTTCTTTTTAATATACACACTTTTCTCTCATTGGAATAACTATAACCTCTTCCTTATATATATATATATATATATATATATATATATATATATATATATATATATATATATATATATAAAAAATATGATTCCTTTGCTACATAAGAGTTCTCATGTTTCAAAAACGAGAGCCGAAACCCTCAATATAATTATTGAAATTAAGTTGAATTAAGGTGTCGAGTCACGATCATCCTCAAGTGAAAATTTAGGAATATGCTATCTTGTGGTTTCCGCGTGTTTATAAGTATGGTCTCTTGCAACATTAATTACTATGGAAACGGCTGGGGGCGGCCATATTGGTTAGGTGGTCGAAGAGTTAATTCTTATCTATAGATCTGTCACCTTCGGAAAGTTTATGTCAGGTTATGGTGGGGTCTCTATTTCAAATCTGTCTAGTTAGTTTAAAGCGAAAGATATTTTATGGCGCTACGGCAGGTCGTTAATTGTCGAGAGGATTCTGTTTTATTATTATCTATCTATTAATCTCTTTATTTATTGGTTTATTCAAATGGCTATTTCTTATACAAACGCGTTGGACTGGACTACAATTTGTTTTTTTGACGATTTCACAAAGGGTTTTTCTATTTAATGATTGGGCTATAGAGCTTATATTATCCATAGTTTAATAAAAGTCTTAAAAGACTTTTATTAAACTATGGATAATATAAGCTCTACTTCTGTATGGAGCACTGTCTTTTTAAAAATAAAAACAAAAATACTAAAGAACTCCGAATTATTTACCTAACGTGTTCTTTCCTATTTTTCTGCATACCTGCACACACACACACACACACACACACACACACACACACACACACACACACATATATATATATATATATGAAGAAATATAGTCTTAAAGTGTGCTATATTTATGGGATAAAGTGCTCAATATCAGAGATAGAACGTGTGTAAATATAAAAGTGAACATAGAAGTCTGTTTCATGCTAGATGCAATCGTCAGGCAACTCTCCTCTAAGTGTTGACTTCTATGTTCACTTTTATATTTACACACGCTCTATCTCTGATATTGAGCACTTTATCTGACGATTGCATCTAGCATGAAACAGACTGTCGCCTCTAAGTGTTGACTTCTATGTTCACTTATATATATATATATATATATATATATATATATATATATATATATATATATATATATATATATCCTGTGTGTGTGTGACAAACCATTCTGTCTCTCACATACACATATATATTACATATGAAGTGGGAGAGAGATTTGGATGAACTGAATTTATTGGTCTCTGTCAAGGTTAACAATGGTGGTAACAGCATTTCTGTCTCTACTCCCTAATAATTACGTGAGAGTCAGTTACTTAACAAGCTCAAATAATCTTCTAAGCGAACAATGTGATATTTTGTTTGCCTAGATATAAAGTGATGGGACAGGGCCCAGGGAAAAAATCCCAGAAAAGACTTGATCAAATCTCATCAAAAACTTCAGGAAACGATTGCAAGTTATAAAGATGTGAGGCCATACTATTGACTATTAATATTGTGAAAATTTTGTTTTCTGTTTTTCATACTGTACGAATAATTTCCTATTTTGCATAATTCGCCTGTCAAATTCCTTGTATTTAACTTATTGTTTTGAAAATAGAGTTTTATATTCCTTTTTTGTGCTGATTAACATAAAAAACCTGGCATCATACGAGCACTAGATTCTGAGAAATGGATAAAGATATTTCAAATTGATTGGTGTACGAATAATTTCATCGTTGACTGTACCTCGGAATTTCATCAATTATTTGGGCACCTGGACGTGGTGTAATGGTTTGACAGCTTGTCTTGCTAGATCAATTACGACTGAGTAGTGAGTTCGATCCTCACTGGGTGCTTCATACTTTCGGCCTTGTGCCACATATAAGCCGGGCTTAGAAAATCATTATATATGAAGTGGGAGAGAGATTTGGATGAACTGAATTTATTGGTCTCTGTCAAGTTTAACAATGGTGGTAACAGCATTTCTTTCTCTACTCCCTAATCAGTACGTGATATAACAGTATATATACGTTGGTTGCGGAACGTTTGGTCAGATATTTAGATGTGAACCAGGCCGAGTATTTTTCGACACCACTTCTTATAGAATGAGAAATCTGTAAGACGAGTTCGAATTCCAGTCGGGTTCGTTACATTCACTTCCGTGCAAAGTAAAGGTATGAATCCATCTCTTTTCTCCCCTACTATGGGTTGAATAGCAGGATAGAATGGGCCCTATAGCTTTGTTTGGCAATCAGTCTACCGAAGAAAGAAATGGCAACCTACTGCGGGAAAATCTTCTGCCTAGTGACTCATGAATCGAAAGAGACATGATCGCCCAAGAGTGTATCACGACTGAAGGAGGAAATTCCTCTCAGACAGTTTCTTGTTAAGAACTTTCACTTTGTGAAAGAGACTCCCGAGAGGATGCTTCCCTAACCACTACAAATTTAAACTTTTCTAGTTCTAGACTAGTCAACCGATATCTATCCTACATATCATCAAAATGTGCAGCTCTTCCTTCTGCCCTTAAAACAATCTTATTCAACAACCCTCTACTTTAAGTGGCTCTTGAGCCTTGTATTCTGTAATCAATAATATAAAAAGAAATACAGTAAATGATTCCATATGCATATCAATATGTGCAGAGGTTTCAAAATAATGGGCCTATTTACAGTGCTTAGAATCCATCTTAATAGACTGTATATAATGCATATTAGCTCATCATCCCCCGCACCAACACACAACGCCGTGTTCCCTGACTCGATCACGTCCTGCGACGACCTGATGATTGCCTTACCAGAGTCATCGACCAGTTCGACTCGTCTGCAAATTGGCGACGACCTTGCAGCAGACCAGGCAGCCTAAAAAAGGACGTCGTCAGTCAAGACATCCAGCAGATTAGTCAGGCGTTGGAGGATGTTCCGACACTCTGCCAAGACCATGAGAGCTGGAGGGACAAGGTGGTTTTTGTAGAGTCAATGTCTTCATGGGGTGAAATTTAGCAGCAGCAGCATATAATACGTAGGCATCAACACAGGTTTGAACTCTCACATACATGCAGAGAGAAAATACCATCCTGTGATACTTTACTTAACACCTGTTACACCACGCCAGAGAGTCATACATGGTATATCAAAACGAGTTATCCACCGTCCCATCATGTTCTATATATGTTTAATGGATGACAGGCAAGGTAGCGAACATCTTTCAGAGCAGGTTGACTACCATGGGTAACATGTTCTAATGGAATAGTACAAAACACTGTTCCAAGAAAGGCATCAAAATGTGTTGAACAATGCTGTTCGTTGTTCCCACCACAAGGATCAAAGATGAGCGAGAGATGTAACTAATGACATTCAGCATCATGATAACAAGGTATCGTAGGTAAATAGACTCGAAAAGATGTATGAAAGACACGGAAGGGCCAATCACTTACATGAAGGCAGAATCCGTCCTCATCACTGAACAATAGTGGACACTATTCGACTCTTCAGATGACGGTCTTGTAAAGCCAGTGTTATGACGTAAGCTTTTCACCCCAAGCAAGGCGAGGGTGCCACTAGCACGCAAGGGGTTACAGAGAGTGGGGGAAAGAGTAAAGTAGCCTGAAAGAGGAAATGATGAATAGAAGGACGGGGAATAGATCAAGGCATCTGGAGCTGTCGATTGACATTGCATTTGAATAGTTGGAGATTATAGCTATCAAGGAAGCGAGTAAGAGGAAGGGAGTTCCACAGACGGGAAGTGCGAGACATGAAGCTATTGGAGTAGAAGAGACGGCTACATTTAATCGTTTCGACAGTGAAAGGGTGGGGCTGAGATGCCGACCTAGTGACACGTTTAAATTCATGCAGAGACGCTAATAATCTTTGGAGACGAATTTGCGAGATGCAATATATTATTTCATTCTATCAGCAAATAGTGACTTTGCTTCTTTGAAGGCACACTTCACTCATTACGGGCTGAGACAAAGAGACGTCTGTTTCAATCTGACATGTCACTACGGTACAGGCGGAAGAAGTGATACCTATAGGCAATGACAGCTGAGCAAGCAGCAGAGACCCAAGGGGATGAGCGTGATTTTACCTTATATTTCCTTGCGGGGATGAAAGCTTAGATTCCAGCTTTTACCCAGGAGGAGATCTCGGGAGCGCATTCTTGAAAAACACGGAACGAGACCCATTCACCTCCTTGATAACAGAAAGATGTCCCATTTGCTGGGGATAGAGTAGAAGGAGGTGTTGACAGACACTACAGCAAGATCAGAGTTGCCATGAGGGCAGAGCTGCGTGGTACGACAAGACTCGGTGATGGAGATGAAACAGAGAAGGGAAGCCTTACCGTCATGGTTGTTCGGGAAACGGGTGGGAAAGTCAACCACTTGTGTCAGGGATTGAATAATTGAGAAGTTAAGGGTTCGTATGCCAGCAAGGTCAGTTATAGAGTTTTTAAGCCATTTGGTATGGTGGGCGTTAAAGTCACCGAACACGAAGATATGAACAAACGGATGAAGAGAGGTAGCCTTGTGTATATTGTCTTTGGAGGTTGGAGAACAATAGAGGAAGAAGAGGTAGCTTCAGCATTGAGGAGATATAGACGGAGACACATGTATGAAAGGTCCGGAGATTCGACAGAGAGCTCCCCAGCCAATGGGAGATGGTCTTTGACGTACACTCCTAGGCCGTGCATGTGGGTTTGAGAGTTTTTTCTAAGGAGAGGACGGTAACCGGGGATCGAGAGGTCAGAGGAGGGGATAAATGAGTCGAGGTTGGTCTCGCAGAGAGCCAGTATATCAGGAGATTTCTCAATGAGGAACGATTCCACATTGAAGAAGTTGATTCGAATGCCACGGATGTTGGAAAAGGAAATGTTAAAGGGTTTACATTTTGATGGTCTGTTGTCAAGTTGGGTAATGTTGGTAGTGAAAATGAGAGGGCCTGAAGTAGAAGTAGCAGACGGTCATCTTATGAGAAAGGAGCTGGCGCGGCCTGCAACATAATGTGGTCTTAGGGTTGCCCACCGGAGGTGCGTACATGGACACCCTTCCATGTGCGACATGGCACTACAGGCAACCCGATATTATACAACTGTTGATCAGGGCGGCCGCTCAAGACGCTACGCAATAGTTAGGGCTTCTAACTACCAGTCGGGAACAGCAACCCGATACCCTCAGAATGAAGAGGCGTTGTCACAGACTGCACTCATCAGAAGAGAATCGCGACAGTACTACTACGGAGGCCAGAGTGAAGGAAAGGAAAAGTATCGGGAACCCTTTCCTAAACAAGAAACAAAGGGTGAGCCTCTGCGCTTGTTCAAGAGAAGGGGGAGGAGTGTTGACCGGACGATAGGAAAGCCTATCTACTCCTATTAAATGCGCACTAACACACACACACACACACACACACACACACACACACACACACACACACACACACACACACACACACAAAACAAAACAAAACAAAAAACAAGTAGCTTACAAGAAGTCCAAGAACAACGTGCAAGTTACTCAGTGTTGCAACTGAAATATTTTAATTTAGTTTTGAAACAGAAATATAAATAATAAACTTCTTGAGTGCAATGAGCTTCTAATCCGAGAGCCAAGGAACTCATATCGTTCACTTACTGCATGAGTCAACGAGAACAAAAAAATCAAAGAATTTATCCAAACTTTTCGAAAAACAGTGAGGACTAAATTCACTTCAAATAATATTAATAAATAAAAATGAAAACATATAAAAAACATTTCATAACGTGTTACGGACAAAGGCAAAAGAAGGTAAATTAAAATGGAATTAGTTCGAAGACAAACATACAACGGAGACAGGCAACGATATTCATGTGATCCGAGTGGCTACTTGGAAGATTAACATAACCTTGTAAATGCTACTTAAAGGTCAGTGTTGATATTGCCGTGACTTGGGGCTACATTTACTCAGTTCTGTACTGAGGACCCCATGTGACCTGCTACTGCTTCTCCTACAATGCATTGATTATAGCAAGTGACATGCACTTTTCATTTTGAATCCTACAAAAGAAGGTTTTCCTTCATGAAATTCAGCTGAGTTTGAGTTATGGAAGACCGTCGTGTACATGCCTTCTCTCTCTCACTCTCTCTCTCTCTCTCTCTCTCTCTCTATATATATATATATATATATATATATATGTATATATATATATATGTCAAGGAAACCACGGTTAAATTATAATTTATTTCAACGGGGAAGTTTTTAACACCCATCTCATCAGACCGAAATTACAAATTGTAGTTTCTGTCTGATGAGAAGGGTGTTAAAAACGTCTCCGTTGAAATAAATTATATAATTTCTAACTGTGTTTTCGATGTTTCATTTAACACTTCTTTTTTCATGTAACCCCAATTTAATGTCATAAGGTTAATATCCGAGTTAATTTTATAAATTTTTTAAAAAAATTTTATAATTTTATAAAAGTCACCACTTGATAAGACACCAGAAGTGTTTGTTTCAACACTTCTGGTCTCATATCAAGGCCACTTGATAAGACACCAGAAGTGTTGAAACAAAATGGCTATTTTTGTAGTGATTTTATAACATTTTTATGTTATAATTTTCGAATAAATAATTATATTTGCTCTACTCTGTATTGAGCACTCTTTTAAGAATAATAATACGAGCTTATGATAAATGTAATAATTGTCAATAAGTACTTCTTATTGGAATACGAGGCATTGTGAAGTAGAAGTGTAGGCACTTCTCTTACAAGCTTATGATAAATGCAATAATTGTCAATAAGTACTCTTTATTAAATATAAAATCTGAACAAAGCAAAATAATTCGTTTATTTATTTATGTCAAACCTCTGTATATATATATATATATATATATATATATATATATATATATATATATATATATATATATATATATATATATTTGTGTGTGTGTGGGGGGGGTGTACACATTCATATATAAATCACAAAGAGGCGGTAGGGTATATGAGGATGTATTATGCTTAATAGAAGTGTAGTTCTTTTTGCCTGTTCGTTTCCGTGTGTCTCTATAGATTGTCCAGCGGTCGAGTCGTCCGGTCAGTTTTCAGAAGGCCCGACAGGTGCGAAGGTAAATGAGAAGGTGGATGGGAAGGTTGGGGAACGCGATATCATCACAGTGGACTGCGTGTCCTTCAGGTTGCTCACTTCAAGCACGATCGACGGATCAGTTGACCGCCATCATTGTTCGGGCGGCTACAGAGTTATAAACAGTTGATAATATGGCGACTCCTTTCAGAAAGTTGCAAATAGTATCCCGAACCCCGTTCATTGTATTACAGGTAAGTCGAATTATCAAAGTATTCGATTGTTATCAATATATATATATATATATATATATATATATATATATATATATATATATATATATATATATATATATATATATATTGGGCAGTATATCTTTATTCATGCATGTTTCGTTGATTAATCTAGACATATGTGTATTTATTTATATTTTAATCCTCTGGAATTCTGGGATCAAATTCTTAGTGCTGTTACTAAACTATGTAAGAAAGATGCCGTAGTTTTGGTCATTTCTTTTATGTTCTCAAGTACTTTTATGTCTAGATTATTCATGCTTTATATATATATATATATATATATATATATATATATGTGTGTGTGTGTGTGTGTGTGTGTGTGTGTGATTCTTATTATTTTATTACAGATGAAATGGGTAGACGTGACCGTAAGTTCTATGCTAACAGTTTCTTCGATCGCACTTCTCGCTTGTAGAAATCTCTTCCGGCTTCTTGCTTTCCTATCAACGACGATCTTCAAAAATTTAAATGCAACGTCAATTTTTCTTTCCAGAATCCATCTTACATATTTATAAATCTACCATTCATCCTTGCTTTGAGCATTGTTGTCTCTTCCGGTCTGGTTCTTTTGCTACATATTTACAGATTCTAGATAAAATTTAAAGAATCTGCAATGTTATTGGTGCTGACCTGGTAGTTGGGCTTCAATCTCATTCCTATCTTCGTAACGTAGTTTCCCTGACTTTTTATAAATCTTGCCATGGTAATTGTTCAGATGAACTTTCCGAAATGGTACCTAGACTTTATGAATTTAAGCGTAGTACTAGATTCGTATCAAGGTCTCATTTTACAGATGAAATGCTTAGACGTAACCGTAAGTTCTATGTTAACAGTTTCTTCTCTCGCACTTCTCGCTAGTGGAACACTCTTCAGGCATATTGCCTCCCAGTCAAATATGATCTTCAAAAATTAAAAATTAATTATCGTCTGTCTCCTTAATTCCAATCCTTTTATTGTTCTCTCTCCTTAATAGTATTTTTCTCATATTATCTAACAGTCTGTATCACCTTGCGTTTTAGTGGTTTTATCGCCAGTTTTGGTTGAAATGATTAAAAATCAATACCTGCATTCTAGAATATTAATAGGATTTATTAATTCACATGCCGTTAGACATTTTTGTAAAAATTCTCGTAAAGATTCTTGTATGTCTAAGCGAGCATTTGATGGTAATACAGACACACATACACAATTACGAATATCCATTACCAACCGTTGCCCACTTAGACATATAAGAATCTTTACAAACTTGCATACATATAGAATTATCTAAGGTTTTAATGAATGTGATACTTGACTGACCAATGTGAATTGACCCAAACAAAATTGAAAATACCAAAGTTCTGCCTTTTTGTTTGTATTCTCTCTATCTCCGACGAAGCTTTAATTCAAATGAAACATGTTAGATTGATATACGTTTCCTATTTGTTATCTATCTATCTATCTATCTATCTATCTATCTATCTATCTATCTATCTATCTATCAGTTAAGTTTATATATAACATATTATGTATATAATAATAATAATAATAATAATAATAATAATAATAATAATAATAATAATAATAATAATAATAATTGACTCTCTCGCCATTTTCGACGTATGAGTGTCTTTCAGTTTAGAATTTATGTTTATGTCTCGTATTAGACAGCTATCCTGCACGGGATTTGCAAAAAAGTCCACACGAGGTGTATGCTGAAGGGTTAACCGTCATATGGGCTGATGTACTGAGTCGAGATTTAGTGTTGGTTCTTAATTCTCTCAGATGGTTGAGATGATTCTTTTCAAAGTTAGTTATACCTCTGTGGTATGTGTTTCTCCAGTTTGCTCTGTTTTCAACAGCGAGTTCAAACTCCTCTATAGGAATGTTTGCAGCATTTAAATCGCGTTTGAGTTTGTCCTTAATGCGTAACCAAGGACGGTTTACATTACGCTTACCATAGAAGAATTGGCTATACATGAGGATTTTCGGCATCCGATCATCACACATTATATCTATCTATCTATCTATCTATCTATCTATCTATCTATCTATATGTGTAATTTGGCAGCAACTTTTCTTTTAAACATGTTGTGTTGAATGTTAAAGACAACATCGTCCTGCATATTTTCTTTAGAATTTTCTCATATTTTCTAATGAGACTTTTTATTTGAAAATGATATCGAAATAAATATTGTCCGTACGATAACCTAGTACTTTCGAACATCATTGTTCATCTTCATTTTGACCTTGAAGATGAACAATGATGTTTGAAAGTACTAGGTTATCGTACGGACAATATTTATTTCGATATCATTTTCAAATAAAAAGTATCATTAGAAAATATAAGAAAATTCAAAAGAAAATATGCAGGACGATGTTGTCTTTAACATTCAACACATGTTTAAAATATATATATATATATATATATATATATATATATATATATATATATATATATATATAAATATACATATATATATATATAAAACAATTTATTTATGTCTATATAACTATTTTTTTATGTTCCATGATTTTTTACAGTCGAAGCTCGGTTCACGAATTTAATTCGTTCCTGAAGCCCGTTCGTAACCCAAAACATTCGTAAACCGAAACTATCTTTTCAATAGGAATCAATGTAAAGTGGATTAATCCGTTCCTTGTCCCAAGATGATTTAAACTTTTACAACAGTACTTTGTGCACAAATTTATATACAAAACTAATGAAAATCATTAAATCTAAGAGAAAAATAAATAAACCCAATACTAAACAGATAAAATATAGACGAACACTTCAATGTTCACGTACCTGTAAGGAGGAGAATTGATGGCGTAATTGGAAGGGGAAAGAAAGGGATGTTACTGTTTGGAATAGGGAAGGAAAAACACGATCGTCTCTTTATTTATAAGAATAGTATAGATCGTTGATTTTGCCATATGAAACTGAGTAGGAAGAGACAATATCATCATAGAGACAATATTATCAACAATTGTTTTTTCTTAAATTTCCTTTTTCCTTTACCAGTATCACTACTAGCTTTCTTTGGAGCCATGACTAAGGACTAATGAAGAGAAAAAAAAAGCACAGTATAATCAAATTGGAAAAGAAAAGCACAGTACAACACACGAATGTGAACAACATGGCGGTCGACTCGGAAATGATTCCGTTCGGGTTAACTCGGGTCGGCTCGGTTCGGGCAATGTTGTTCGAGAACTGAAATTTTGTTCGATAACCGAGGCATTTTCATCTTGAATATTCTGTTCGAAAACCGATTTGTTCGACCTGTGAGCCGTTTGAGAACCGAGGTTACACTGTATATGCAAAATAAGATAGACATCAACTTTGCCCTATAAAACAAATGTGATGGTCCACGTTGTTCGCATAAAATTAGCCGCGGGACGCAAGCTTAAATTGTCCGAGAACAAGATGGCAGAAATATACAAATGCATGCCAAATGAGACATGTCTTAAACAAATACAAAGATTGTGCGTTGAAATTCGGCCATAGATAAGCTGATGTCGGCCATTTTCCTTGGGGAGGAATAATCAAGTTAATCAATAATTTAGCTACTGATACATAGTTATGAACTCCCTTTGTTTTAGCCCCTGGTTAAGTAATATGATTTTTATTTTAAGATATTCCAAAATGAAATGTTTAAAACTTTTGCTGTAACGCAGCAACAACAACAGAGCAACATTGGAAAAGATAACTGCTTATTTAGTCTTGTTTCTGCATTTACGATTAACATTGAAATATGAGGTTGGATTTTCCTCACCACTTCCACCCCACTCATATACACTTTCTTCAAATGAAGGAAAAGGCAATGGCAGCTCTGTGTGCCCCCCCCTATCCACCGATTCCTATCCTTTCTGCGGGAGTTTCAATGGGGTTTCGTCACATCGCAACAGTGCTGTGAACCTGAATTTAATACGACTCCCGCCAGGATGGAACCACTGATTAAGCTTTTCAGTGTGAGTGACATAGAAACAGATATATATATATATATATATATATATATATATATATATATATATATATAGAGAGAGAGAGAGAGAGAGAGAGAGAGAGTGAGGGAGATCGAAACAGATCTATATATATAGAGGGGGATAGAAGTATATATATATATATATATATATATATATATATATATAGAGAGAGAGAGAGAGAGAGGATAGAAGCATATATATATATATATATATATATATATAAATATGCTTCTATCCCCCTCTCTATATATAGATCTGTTTGTATCTCACTCTCTCTCTATATATATCTATATATATAGAGGGGGATAGAAGCACACACACACACACACACACACACACACACACACACACACACACACACACACACACACACATATATATATATATAGAGAGAGAGAGAGAGGATAGAGGCATATATATATATATATATATATATATATATATATATATATATATATAATATGCTTCTATCCCCCTCTCTATATATAGATCTGTGTCTATCTCCCTCTCCCTCTCTCTATATATACAGATCTATATATATAGAGGGGGTAGAGCACACACACGCGCACACACACACACACACACACACACACACACACACATATATATATATACATACGGAGGGACATAGAAAGAGTTAAATAAAGAGGGGGATAGAAACTGATATCTAGAGAGAGGAAGTCAGAAGCAGATAAACAGAGAGATGGAGATAGAAACAGATATACAGAGGGAGGGAGATAGAAACAATATATATAGAGAGGCAGATAGAAACAGATATATATATAGAGAGAGAGGGAGATAGAAGCATATATAGAGAGAGGGACATAGAAACAGAGATATGTAGAGAGGAACATAGAAACAGAGATATAGAGAGAGGGGATAAAAGAATATATATATATATATATATATATAGAGAGAGAGAGAGAGAGAGAGGAGAGAGAGATTGATAGAAAATTATATATATGGAGAAAGTGGTAGAAACAGATATATATACAGAGGGAGGGAGGTAGAAATATATATATGGAGAAAGTGATATATAGAGATATATAGAGAGTTGGAGATACAAGCAGATACATATATAGGGAGGGACGTAGAAACAAGATAAATAGAGAAAGGGAGATACAAACTGATATCTAGAGAGAGAGGGAGATAGAAGCAGATAAATAGATAGAGGAGATATAAACAGATATATAGAGAGAGGGAGATAGAAACAGTTATATATATAGAGAGGGAGATGCAAGGAGATATATATAGAGAGAGTGACATAGAAACAGAGATGTAGTGGAACATAGAAACATAGATATAGAGAGAGGAGGATAGAAGCATATATATATATATATATATATATATATATATATATATATATATATATATATATATATATATATAGGGAGGGACATAGAAACAGATAAATAGAGACTTTAAGCTTGAATTCTGGAAAATTCTTTTCGCCTCAATTTCATGTTCTTAGGTCTTTCTTTTTTATTCCTCATTTTTCTTGGGTACTGGTTTGTTCAACTACAAGCCGAAATACCTATACATATATACATACATACATACATACATACACATAGATATATATATGTATAAAAAATATCCAAGAGGATAGAATCCAGGGAGAACTCAATGTCCAGGACAGTGTAAGGATATAATAAAAAGGCTTTAACACTAATATTCCATGGTCATAATTTATTCCATTGGAATCGTAAATACGATCCAATTCATCTGACCTACAAATTCAAAAAGAAAACAGAAAAAATAACCCCGGGAATTAAAAATAAAATTCAGTGAGAGTGTATCTATGGGAGCGTCGGACGAATGCTAGAGTAAATGAAAGCTATAGGGAGGGGTAACAGACGAGAGAAGGACAGGAAGGTCTAAATTAAATTTTAATCCCCCCTTCATCTTTAGAACTTCCTGTGTTTTCTTAATCAATTTCCATTTAACCGTAGGTGTTTTATTCTTTTCTTTTAAACTCCAAAAATACTTGGATAATGAAGTTCATATACTTATAGTTACTGTTATTAAAAGATTGCATATGCCCCCGCCAACATTCCTTGAATGGTTTCATAGTACTACCAATGTAAAATTTCTTTAAATTTGGATTTTCTAGTGTTGAGATTGTACTAAGATAAACTACAGAACTAGTCATACAATTATTTTTTAGTGGACAATTATTAGGATTCCGTGTCATTATACTTAGTATTGCTGCTTCCAACTTGGTGAGTAATCAAGTTTTTTGAGTCCCTATACTTGTTAAAGACTCTGTTGTTACGTTTTTAATTATTTTCTCTCGGTTATCTGCAGAACTATAGCTTAATTTAAGGGTATTAGGATTAAATATTTTACTAAGTGGGTTAGTTTCAGGGTTGGGGAAATGTTTCTTGATGAGGTTTAGAAATATACGTCCTAATTTAGTTTTAACCATTATATTGAAAGGGGGAGTAAACCAAATGATCTTTCTAGATCTTCTTTTCTTATTATGGTTGTAATTAACCGGGTTTCTATATTGAATAGTGGTATCTTTGTATCGACTATTTTTGAGTGCAGAATTGTAAAAATCACGATGTTTATTAAAAACATCTTTGTTAGAAGAGTTATTTCTAATCCTAAATCCAATGGAGGAGGGTATGTGTTTGATAACTGAAGGGGGATGGTTGGAATTTGAATGCACGTATATTGGGTTGGAATTAACCTTCACATATGGTTGGAAAGTGTTGCTAGTAATGTCTAGGGTGACGTCTAGAAAATCTACTTGTTTAACATTAGTAGTAACTATTGTCCGAAGACCCAAATCCTTAAATATCCTATGGATCATTTTCCTAATACGGTCTATCTTAATTTTAATGGAGTTTTTAACAACTAACAAGCCATCATCTCTATACAATCCTACACTATCAGAATCTAGACAATCGAAGGCACTCAAATTGTACAAAAGAAATAATCCAACTAGGTCAGAAACTTTCGCAGAATCCAAAGAACCCATTGAAATGTCAAAATTATCGTTGCAAGATTTTTTGGTCCACTGTTCATCCTTGTAGACTAGAACAGAATTTCGGCATTTCATGATAATATCCACTTCCCTCTCAGAAATATTGGAGTATTCCCGAGCGAAATGCAAGGCCAAAGTGAATAGATTCTTCGATATAGAGGGATAATAGTCGATAATATCGAACTGTATGAAAGTACAGTTGTCCTTATATCGGATGTTGGTAAACCAGTTGATAACATCAGCTGTATTAATCCACTGTAGTAGTCCAAGGGTGTTTTTTATGGAGTGGTTGGTTCTTTCCCAGACTGTCTTACTGATTCTGCCAATTTCTGGTCTAGTAGGATTTATAAGCCTAGTAGATGGCTTAGTTCTGAATTCGGGTTTATGGTCTTTTAACAAGACATACGCTTCCTTTGTTTGTAGTTTACTGACCCGATCACTTATCTGTAGTTTATCAGTAATTGATTTACTGATACAGTTAATCTTATCTATCTGGTTAAAATTATTGGTATCAATTTTTTTGTAGTTTCTAGTCATACTATTTTTAACTAATGTATCATAATCCTTAGGGGATAACTTATAAAAGTGTTGGGGCGCACCCACCTCCACAACCATAATAGACTGATCCTATTATTATAAATAGAACAGTAGTTCTAGTAGCGTTGTAGTGCAGTGCAGAGTGAGACTTCTGTAGTGATCAGTTACACTTCCGTTCTCGACCGGAAGATACCGTTGGACTTTATTACTATTACTTATTGTTACTACTAACCTACGTTCGTTCTACTACTAATCTCTCTGATGTAAATACCTCTCTGAATATACCAGTATTTTTCCCTACGACTGTGTTTGTTCGTTATTACCATATACTCACGTGGAAACACTCAACATCTCAACAAAAAGTTAGCAGTTTTATCGGATTTAACATAAATGTCACCGGATCCATTAATATCCTTGATAATAACATAAAGATTTTTTTGAAAGGAGTTTTTATATTTGTGGAAGGTTAAACCCTTGATGATATCCAGTAGGTCATTTTCGAAACCAGATAATTGTTTAATAATTGGTGCTGTTTTTAAACTTTTAAAAGCATAATTCTCTCGATCACACAATTATTGTAAGTTTAATAGATTATTACTTTTGTAACCTGATGGTCATCTTGTCGTTATGAATGTGCATTGTGTACCTACACAGTGTTATCCATGTCTGTATATGTGTCTGTGTAATGGTGCGTACGAAGGTAAAAGGGTGGAGAAGAGGAGAAGAGGTTTAAAAGATTGGTGTATATTTATGTATATATATATTTATATATATCAAGTTGTATTGTGTATCTATGTATATATTTGCGTATATTTCTGTATGTATGAATATGTTTATATATGTATGTTAGGATACATGTATATGGGTGTGTGTATGTATATGGATATATGTTTATGTATGTATAGGTATGTATGTTTATGTATATATATGGTTGAATTTTTGTGTATTTTTGTATATGTACCTATATATCTGTACTTGTTATTATAGGTATGCATATGTATATATATATATATATATATATATATATATATATATATATATATATATATATATATATATATATATATATACGTGTGTATCTATATATGTGTGAGTGTATGTATGTATGTTGACACCTATCACATGTGAACTTGTTTGTGTGTATGTGAAGGTATGTAAACTTTGGTTTGTCTACTGCTGCGTGTGTAAGCCTATGTGTGTATATATGCATATGTATGTATATTTGTGTGTGGGTGTGTGTATATATATATGTATATATATATGTATTTGTATATGTATTTGTGTTTATATGTATATATGTGTGTATATGTGTATATATATGTATGTATTTACTTATATGTATATGCGAGGATGGGAGTGTACTTATATATGTGTATATGTGGATGTGTCGATACAGGTATTTATACATGATTATATATTTGTATATGTGGATGTATGTTCGTATGTCCTAGTATATTTATTTGCATGTATATCCTAGTGGCTTGGAATGTATCATCGATGCTAATTAAAATCTACTTTTGTTGGATAAGGACATTTTATTGCTTATAGAATTAATCAACAACTGTGTGTGGTTACTTTTAAAAATTATTATGAACTTTTACTATATTTTATCGTCAATAAGATAATATTGTTAGAATATTTGTAGGTTTCTGTATATATATTCCTATTTTTATGTGTGTATGTATGTGTGTATATGTATATGTGTGTGTATATGTGTGTATGTATGTATGTATGTATATATATATATATATATATATATATATATATATATATATATATATATGTATGTATGTATGTATATAATTATTTATTTGAATATTACAACATAAATATGTTATAAAATCACGACAAATATGTTATAAAATCACGAAAATTGTCGTGATTTTATAACATATTTATGTTGTAATATTCAAATAAATAATTATATCTGCTCTACTCTGTATTGAGCACTCTTTAAAGAATAGTAATTGTTGGTTATTGGAATTCACTCCGTATATACCAATCCTAAACTTGTATATATGTATATATGTGTATGGGTATATATATATATATATGTGTGTGTGTATGGATGTGTATGTGCTTATATATATTTATATAGGTGTATGTTGAATTTACGTTTTTATGTTTTTTTATGTATATACGTGTGTTTGTATATGTGTTGGAATATATGTATATTTGCGTATTTAGTTTTTATACGTATCTGTATACATGCATATGTTTATGTATGTATATGTATGTGCGTATGTGTATATGTATGTATACGTGTTTTTGTATATATGTGCATGTATGTATATATATTTGGTTTGTTTATATTTTTTTACCTCGCCGTGTGGGTTCATGTGTTTATACTTACTTCTGTATGTGTATATATGCATATGTGTATGCGTATATATATATGTGGGTATTTGTAGACGTATATTTGTGAGTATGTCTGTATGTGTATATATGAAAATATATGTGACTGTACACTTATATCTGTAGGTAGTTCTTATTTTCTATCACCTAATGTATAAGGCTTATATCGAATTATATACATATATATATATATATATATATATATATATATATATATATATATATATATATATATATTATATGTTTGTGTGTTTGGAATTTTCATTTTTCATATATTAGATAATGTTGTTTTTAAGCATATATATCTGTTTTAATGACCTTCCTTTCCACATTCTTTGTTTCTCTGGTCTATTTGACCATTTTTATCTATGCATATTTGCCCGTATAAGTTATATTTTAATAAGTGGTTAGCATTCGTTCAATAACACTTTCAGTCTTGAATATTCTTGCTTGTATCAGAATGTTTAGGTCAATGTATGTGGATGTGTGTACATGTATTTATCGGTGTCTATGTGTATAGAAAATGCATGCACATTTAATTGTGTATGTATGTATGTGTTCGTTTTTTTTTTTTTTTATATATAAAGGGCCGTGGAGATGTCTCCTGTCTCGTCATCTATTTGTGTGTGTATATATCTAAATATGTCTGGGTGCTTATGTATTATAATCTGAGTGTGTATATTGTTTTACGCGAGAGGTGAACATCGTATTCATACACTTGGAATTAAAATGTAGACATTTTTGTCGGGAAGACCAGCTGAAATTAGCGTCTGTTCTAACGTAATTTCAATGAAAAAATAAAATAAATTGAATTTTAAATTTAATAGAGATTAAATTTAGATTTTAAAATTGGTAATTTTTTACCTTTAATTTTAATATCAAATTTTATCATATAATTTAATACTTATTGGTTAGAATAAATTCTATTTTAGTAAAACCCCAACTTTAAAGCTTTTAATAGCTATTATAACCTTACTTCGTTGTCAAGTTTTTTGAATTCCCGTATACTTGTATTTTGATTGGTCATTCCTGCTTATGTAACAGCGTTTCCCCTTACGAAGGATCGTTAATTAATTTGAAACTTTTAAAACCCTTTATTCTACATTCAACATAATCACTTGCTAAGACACCGGAGGTGTTGAAACAAAATGGCTATTTTTGTAGTGATTTTATAACATATTTATGTTATAATTTTTAAATAAACAATTATATATGCTCTACTCTGTATTGAGCACTCTTTTAAGAATAGTCATTGTTGGTTATTGGAATTTATTCCGTATACACCAATCATAGACTTGGATATATATATATATATATATATATATATATATATATGTTTGTTTTACGGCATATTAAACATTTGGGTCATTTAATACTGAAATGTAATGTTTTTTCTTAAATAAAGCCTTGTCAGTCAAAAATTATTTTAAATAGTAAAACTGCAGTTAGTCACAGTTATATGTTTTAAATTATATATTTGAGATCAGCTTATTTTCTCTTAGAAGCTAGAATATATTGACCTACTTTATAGTAGGTCAGTATTTTGAAAAAGTTCTTTAATGTTCTTGTTTGATAGCATTTTACGATTAAATTAAGATTCCTGCAATGTGTTTTATGGTAAATGGCCCTTGGCATGCCGCACATACCGGAGGAGGGTTTATTGTTGTATGTCCAATATGACGTCTGGACATAATCACTTCTTCTCGTCTAGTTTGTTGTTTTTGATGCTATTCTTTTATAGTAGGTTTAATTTTATACAGTTTAGGTAGGAGTTCCACAGGTTCTGCCACTCCTTCCTAATATATTTGTTTTGTTTCAGGTCTATATATAGGATTTTGATATTTAAGGGGTTTGATGTGGGTTTTTTTATAGCAGATATTTTTCTTAAAGCTGAAACTAAATCATTTCCTGTGATACCAATATGGTTTCGTATACAGCAGAAGACAATATCTCTAAGCTATTGATCCTGTTGAGTAGTTTAATGATGAGTGGGTTACACATTTTGTTTTTCAGTGGCATAGAGTCAGTGTATATAATATTTTATGTTTACGATGTTGAGAGCCATTGGCACTAAATATGAAGCTTATATATATATATATATTTAAAGACATTTATATTATGTTTAACGTTCTTTTTATAGATACAAGTATTTAAGCAAATGCTCTGTTTTATAATAAACAGTATTAAATAACATTTACCGGCCTGTTTATTTAATACTGTTTATTATAAAACAGAGCATTTGCTTAAATACTTGTATCTATAAAAAGAACGTTAAACATAATATAAATGTCTTTAAATAAATTGTCGGACTATGTCCAATTCTAAAATATATATATATATATATATTATGAAATGTTAAAGTCCGACAATTATTTTAAAACATTTTTATGTTTATACATTCTTTTTATAGATACAAGTATTTAAGTAACATTCAGGCCCGTAAATGTTTAATACTGTTTATTATAAAGAGAGCATTTACTTAGATATTTGTATCTATAAAAAGAATGTATAAATATAAAAATGTCTTAATATATATATATATATATATATATATATATATATATATATATATATATATACACACACACAGTGCTGTTCAATAAAAGTGACTCACTTGATTTGTTTTACATAAACAATTTTCGCCTATTGTTTTTGGGGTCAAACTAATTTTTAATCTTACTTTTATAAAGACCCCTTCCCGACCACCTGGTAAAAAAGTTTACTCAGCCTAAGGTGTTCTATTGATAATTATAATTTTGGATATAAAAGAGATTTAGGGAAAAACACTGCGCAAAAAAGTGACTCACTTATTTCCTACAATTAGTAATCAATAGAAACATAACCGAACAGCTTTAAATAAAGAATAATAGAGGTATAATTTATTTATAATAGGTAATACAGTTCGAAATATTTAATAATCTATGGGTCCTTCTTTATTTTGAATAACCTTTTCAACCCTTGTTGGCATTGACTTGATTAGGTTCTGGCAAATCTCATCTCCAAGCATTGAATTCCATTCGGATATGAAATTCACAATCAAATCCTCTTTGTTGCTCAACTGCTTTCTCGAGAGCCTGTACTTTATAATGTTCAATAAGTTTTCTATGGGGTTGAGGTCAGGAAATTGGGGAGGCCATGTCATAACACTCACCTGCTTCTCATCAAAGTATTCCTTCATCAATTTTGATTTGTGACAGGGAGCATTATCCTGCATAAAATGAGCTTGGTGGAGTCGATTTGCACACCTTTCAGCAGAAGGGAGCAGACAAGACTCTAAAATTCTCTGGTACTGCTTGCTCCTGAGGGTCTTTTCAATAGGTTTTAAGAAACCACTTCCATGAAAAGAAAAGCAACTCCAGAACATTATACTGAACGGATGCTTGACAGTACTTACTGCTAA
>OZ038485.1:24001687-24081687 GCA_964036315.1 Acanthosepion esculentum | reverse complement strand
ATTATATATATATATATAAACGACGCAGAGATCTCATATCACGTCTAGATGTGTTTATGTGTGTTCGTGTGTGTGTATATATATATATATGAGAAGCAACGTTGGTAGAGATAAATAAACAATTGAGTTTGGGGAAATTTCATATCAAAATTAAGTCTGAGTTTTGTTCTTTTGTGAAAATGAAACTTAATTTCTTAGTATTCAGTATTGACAACGGTCACGTAGATTATATGTAGACAGACACACCTCATTTTTATGTTTGCAACAAAACATTTTCGTGACACATTTGTTCTTGTTTATTCAGTCATACTATAGAAATTAAGTTTATCATATATAAACATACACATACATATATATATATATTATATGAAATGGATTAAATCTGACGAATATTTTAATATATTTTGTGTTTATGCTTTTTTCTTATGTATACACTGAAATGTAAAAGCTGTTTTTTAAAAAAATTATACTGCATTACTTACATTTTCTTGTCGGAATGCTCAAGAAACTTCCGACAGGAATCGAACCTGTATTCTATACGGAACCATCATTAATCCTGACGTGCTATGACCGTTCAGCCGCAGGGAATTTGCTTTTAAATTCAGACCTATTTTGACATTTAGGATCTATAGTACAGCGAATTTAATATATTTTTTTATTTTTGAATGCTCAGTCTCAGCCAGGGTTTTATTGTCTGACTGATTTTGAAGCCATTCAGGTCCAGGTTTCTGCTCCTAATCTAATAAAAATTGGAGTAGGCTCCTCTCCCCGGCTCCGTATTATATATAAAAACATGTATCGCCATCTTTTACACATTAAATATAATTTTTTCTCATTATTTATGGTTCATATATTCTAAAAATTGTCATATTTTAAAAAATATAAGTGAGAAGTTTCGAGAGCCCATGTTTTTCTTTTAGACTTAAATTTCTATTTTCTCAGTAGTAGATGTAATTAAAAATGAAGCTGATTCCTATCTGACTTCATTTAAATGAGGCCTTCATGTCCTTGGCAAAATGCAGACTGTCAAAATTCACCTTATACTAAATTACATTTGCCATGAGAAGTTGCAAAGAAATGACGTACAGCTTTAAGGCAATGGTCTCTTTGCATCATAAATGAGATTAATGGTGGGAAATATTTAATGTGGCTGATATGTGGAGATTTCTTGTGAATCATTCATCTGGTTCAGCTATTTTGCAATCAAAGTATCAATTGGAGGCAACTTGATTCCTCTTCCAGCCTCTGGGCCAGCTTCTAATTGTTACGATTAAGACTCACCCACTTAGTAAAATGATTTTATAAATTTCAGCTGACAGTAACGCTAACAGGTTCAGTTATTGAGTGTCGAGGTTTTTTCTGTATGGAAACGGCTTATTTCACCATTACAATTAATACTACTTCCGAAAGGTGTGAAATCAACGCGACAAGCCAAGGGAAGACTGTCAGTGTTTGTCTGTTGCACAGATTTAAGGTCGGAATAAAAGCTGCCCTTAAAAAAATATTGAAGTGTTCAAAGGTTGTTTCATCCGGAGGCGCCACTGAAATGCGCAAATCACAAAAGGCAGTCGTGCACTGATAATTACAAACTGAGATCATACCTTGAATTTAACACGCGTCGATGCATGTCAGTTGTCTGTAGTAAAGTATAAACAAAAGCCTGAACTGACATAGCATCTGTTGCATCAGAAAAGACGGTCTTTGAATTATTTTAAACTATGTTAAAAGCCGCACTCATGTGGCGGGCTAATTGGGCATGTGGACTAAAGCTGAAGGGACCTTTGGTCCAGCTTAGAAAACAACAATGATAATTTTGAACAAATAACTTCCTAAATTTCCTCCATGCTACTTCAAAACCTCACTTTAATTCTGATTCGGGCTATAAGTCAAATTTCGGACAAAAGACAGATTTCGCCCGAGATTCCAGTTCAGTAACTCAACTCTCCAAGTTTTTGTTCCCTCTGCTGTGGCCAGGTATTGAACTCACAGCTCTTTGCTTCAAGTCACTTTTTGGATTAATTCAACGCTTTTATCCACTGGGCCTTGTGTCCTTGTAAATTGATTTCTCTGTCCTCTGCGAGTTTATGAATTCATTGCAGATCTTCCTTGACTGTAAACCTCTCCAAAGGAAAAGTGGAATCTTTCTGCCTTGTACTTTGAATGTCTCGGTTCAGCGTTGTGACTATGGTGGTTCTTGGATGACCTTTGAACTTTTTGAAGTCAGTCTTTTCAAAGTAAAACTCCATGGCTTTGTTAGCTGGGCATTCTGGATCCATTCTGAAAATATGTCCAAGAGGTTTCCATGGTGCTTTCAAAATTCTATGTCTATCGCTAACTGCTCTTGCTTCTGGCTCCGGGTCAAGCCCTGTACATTGAAAGTTCCAAATGAAAGGATCATAAAGTTGGAAGTTCAATAGCATTTTCCAAATTTTGTCTTTCTCAGTATGCAACGTCTGAAATAAGTGGTTACTGCTACACAGTAACTGCAGAAACCATTACCTACTCCGCCAAATATATATATATATATATATATATATATATATATATATATATATATATATATATATATATATGAGAGTTTATAGTTGTTCCAACGAGAGAAAAGTGTATATTTTAAAAAGAAGAGAAAAACATTTTTTTTGTAATGTGGATTCTGCTTAAAAGGTAATAAAACAATTAAGATTGGTCCGAAAAACTGTGTGTAAAGATATGTGTATATACATATGTGCATATGTTTGTGTGTATGTATATATGTGTGGGTGTGTATATATGTATATATATATGTGTGTATACTAATTCCTTATACTAAGACAGTATGTATATATGGAGAAGAGGGTATATAATATGCATACTAGCAAATACGCACATACAATACACAAAAATGGAAATAGATCTAAGAACATACAGGGGTCATTAAAAGATAAAAATACAGATATCTTTCCACACCCTTTCTCGGACCAATCTTAATTGTTTTATTACCCTTTAAGTAGAATAACTTTCTTACCACCCGTCCAAGAAAGATATTTGTGTCACTACTACCCACCAAAAAGAGAAGGTTTAACATCGAAAACTATAAGGAAAATTAATTCATTTTAATAATATGTGGAAATATCCACACTTTGCCTGAAGAAGGTCGGGAGACAGGAAACGCGTGTAGCAAAATTAAGGAAAATTAAATATAATATATATTTAAAAAAATACACATTACAACCAAAAACGTTTGAGATTTCTCTCTTCTTTTTAATATATATATATATATATATATATATATGATGAAATTGAGTAGAGATTAGTAACTGATAGTAACTAATATGGTTCCTGTTCGTTTTCTATTGTCTTCAGTATATATGTGGAAATAACTCTGCCGAGGAACGTATTCAGACTAATACTGGCTTTATTAATGCTTAAGGTAAGTTCATGAAGTTCGAGGTAATAAACGTGTTACATAGAAGGCTTCCTTTTTTCAATTCGATTATCAACTATTAGTCTGACCAATCTATCTATCTATCTATCTATCTATCTATCTATCATGATTTTCCTGATCTATCTATCTATCTATCTATCTATCTATCTATCTATCTATGTCATTCTGTTATCTATCTGTTGCAGTCTGTTCCTTATCTATCTATCTATCATGATTTTCCTGATCTATCTATCTATCTATCTATCTATCTATCTATCTATCTATCTATCTATCTATCTATGTCATTCTGTTATCTATCTGTTGCAGTCTGTTCCTTATCTATCTATCTATCATGATTTTCCTGATCTATCTATCTATCTATCTATCTATCTATCTATCTATCTATCTATGTCATTCTGTTATCTATCTGTTGCAGTCTGTTCCTTATCTATCTATCTATCATGATTTTCCTGATCTATCTATCTATCTATCTATCTATCTATCTATCTATCTATCTATCTATCTATGTCATTCTGTTATCTATCTGTTGCAGTCTGTTCCTTATCTATCTATCTATCTATCTATCTATCTATCTATCTATCTATCTATCTATCTATCTATCTATCATGATTTTCCTGATCTATCTATCTATCTATCTATCTATCTATCTATCTATCTATCTATGTCAGTCTTTAAGCAACGTCGAGCCTCGTCAGTACCTAGTTAGGTGACTGCGTGGGAATACAAGCTGTAAGATTGGATGTACGGGTGGTGTAAAGGAATTGTTAATCGAGTTCCAATTCCATTTGGCTTTGTTATAATCACTTGCGCGTAAATAACCATGGGGAAAGGATTAAGCCACCTCTTCTCCTTCCAGCTATGTGTTAATTAGTAACACTTTTATCACCAAATCATTATTATCTCAAAAAAAGATTTCTTACAATGTAAAATTATTTTCTGGCTTTCGATAACAACAAAATGGTTGATAAGCCGTAGAAAACGAATCAGTCAATATCTATCTATCTGTCTTATCCGTTCATTATCTATCTATCTATCTATCTATCTATCTATCTATCTATCTATCTATCTATCTATCTATATCATTCTGTTATCTATCTATCTCATCTGTTCATTATCTATCTCTTTCTCTCTATCTATCTCATCTCATCTGTTCATTATCTATCTATCTATCTATCTATCTATCTCATCTGTTCATTATCTATCTATCTATCTATCTATCTATCTATCTATCTATCTCATTCTGTTCATATATATCTTATCCTATTCATATCTGTCTTTGTTAATATCTATCTATCTATCTATCTATCTATCTATCTATCTATCTATCTATCTATCTATCTATGTCATTCTGTTATCTATCTATTGCAGTCTGTTCCTTATCTATCTATCTATCTATCTATCTATCTCATCTGTTCATTATCTATCTCTTTCTTTCTATCTCATCTCATCTCTTCATTATCTATCTTTCTATATATCTATCTATCTATATATCTATCTCATCTGTTCATTATCTATCTATCTATCTATCTATCTATCTATCTATCTATCTATCTATCTATCTATCTCATCTGTTCATTATCTATCTATCTATCTATCTATCTATCTATCTATCTATCTATCTATCTATCTATCTCAGTCTATTCATACATATCTTACGATTTATCTTGAATTTCTCCACTGTTTTGGAGTGAAGAAAACAACCATAACTCAATAATCTCTGAATAGAATTCATGCTTAATTAAAAATAAATAAGATGGACTCCATTCATATGGTATTAACATCAGGTCTCAATAATTTCCAGCGTAACGAACGCAATGGAAATGTTTCTATGACACCCGCGCACTAATTCAGTAAGCAGCAATGGACTGTCATAAGTGGGACGTAATTTGCGAGTTGTTTGCGCTGTAATTAAGTTGTTAAGTCTAGTTCTGGAATTTCATTGTTAGTGCTTTGAAATTGCTGTAGCGTATTTCAATGTAGCCATTGGCAAAGAACAGAGGAGTTTAGTTATCACGTCGAAAAATTACTCCGCTTGTAAAACATTCTCCTTCTCTTGCCTACATTCGTACGACGTCTGTGTACTTTTCTTTTGGGCCAATTAAGTTTCCGCACTCCGAAATAGTACTAACATTCAAAGTGATGTTTCTTATAGAGTTCGTTTGTCCTTAAACGGATACTAGCTTTATTAACAAGAAAATATAATAAACTCTTTTCAAGCAGAAAGTTGTCATACCGATATTTTCTTATCAGAACTAAAAAGAACACAACAACAATAAAAGAGCAAAATATTAGCTACTTTGGCAATCGTCTGCGAGACTAGACTGTTAACCACTGCTTCAAAGCAATACACTATTGTTCAATATTGATTATATATTGTAATATTTTGTTTATTCTCAGTCCTACTCTCTTTCTGTTTATTTATTAGCAATTTTTGCCGATCTACCCATGGATATTCTCATATCATTAATAAATACCTATGCAGATGATACCACAGTTTAATAAAAGTTTCAAAATTCTAGATGATCAAATCTTGGCAACTGATCTCTTCTTATTTTTTCGCATTGAGCTTGTAAATTCTGGTTGTGTTGAAAAGGTTGATGTGGCTGCGTGTTGAATAGCATTTAACAATTATACATTTTTGTATCAAGGAAAAACAATGGAAAACCGATTTTTGTTTCAACGATAAAATATATATTAAAATCCAACAAATACAAAACATTTTCTGTAATGTATGAAACAATAAGAAAAGAGAAGTAGTTTCCCTTTATCCGTTAGCTGAAAGATTAAATGTAAATAAACAAGTTTTCTGAAAGAATGTTCAAAGTTCTGTATTAGATAGAATGATGTTTTCAGAAGAACATGTAATTAATCAGTTTGTGAATTAGATATAACTAACAGAGCTGTTGCAACTTGGCTTGTTACATAGAACTGATGGTGAATGGTATTTAAGTTCTGTATGCGTGCAGTGAGTAGAATGAATAGTCTGTGTAGACGCGTGTGAGTTGATGAGTTCTACTGAGTTCTGCTTCTATTGTCTATTTTTGGAACGAATTCTGGTTTATATAACTATGGGTAGGCTCCCAGGACAACGGCGGGAAAAATTTCGAGAGCACACAAAAAATATCTGATTGGATGAAAAATTACCCAATCGGTGATTTTATAACAAAAGCATGTTTGTGAATTAACAGTAGGAAAAATTCAGTGTGGTGAATGCGATCAGTAAATTGTCCTGTGATAGTTAGTATTTATTATTTGACCAATCACAGTTGAGAAAAATGTAGGCGTGTCAAACATAGTAGTAATCTCTATAAGCTGTTACAGCTAGATTTTTCATTATTTTGTTTATTTATTTTTTATATTTTTTATTTTATTTTATTTTATTTCTTCATTTTTCGCATTGAGCTGTTAGAGCTAGATGCTCACTCGGCCTTGTGCCACATCTACCCTCGTGGGGGTGAGGCTAGTAAATATTGACTTGCTGGGATCTGTTATTCAGATCTTAGCTGCTGCCGAACTCTCTGCCTTAGGACAGAGAGGAAACCGGACGAGGCTATATGCAGGGTCTCGTCCGGGGAGGTAGACGGAACCGAACCCGTTTATGCGGGGTTACGGGGAATTTTTGGCCGAGCCTATTGTCCCGGATTTCTCCACATCTAACTAGGCCTTGTACCACATGTCTTTGCTGGGATCTGTTGAGTACGACCCCGACTTACTCGAGAACTATTCGACATTCCAAACAGCAGGACTCACTACTGGCTTTACAATAACCTTTATTTTGTTATCCACTGTGTTGTTCCAGTGATATTCCTATTAGCACGGAATTTGATAAAAAGGCGAACCTATCTACGCTTATTGAGAACTAAATAAATAAATAGTAAATTTATAGACCATTCAGAGTTCAGACAGAGACGTTAGAAGTATAGCGTCGAAGTAGATTTTTCGAAAGAACCACAAAGTCAACCTTAAACGGAGAAAAAAAAAAAAGGATAAAATCTGCCACTGTTCAAAAAATCGGAGAGGTGGTGTGCGGAGCGTCTATAGTTACAACTAACACGAGGTTTGTGTGGAATATACGCCCATCCCCTCAAAACAATTGGCGATGTTGCTATGGTTGCTGTAGCAGGAGTTTTTTTTACGGGGTAGTGTAAATATTCTCTCACTCAAACGGTTTTGAATTCAAAAGTTCGAAGACCGGGGAGGCGTGTGAACCAGGCTTTGCTGAATTGAAACAAATTAAAGACAATATAATCAAGTTTTAATTAAAAATGAATTGAATAATTTTTAAATCTCTACTCTTGGAACAAATTGTAGTAAATCCCTGACAACAGAACTAAGAAGGCTTTCCGGATATGAGGAATTGGTTATAAAGTGTAGCTGTGAGGGATTCCGGATATGAGGGACATTAAAACGAACAAGCTGATCGCTGATGTTTCTTTATACAGTAGAATCCCTGACAACCTGACTAAGAAGGCCTTCCGGATATGAGGAATTGGATATATAGTTCAGATATGAGGGGTCATATTTAGATTAAAAGAAAAGAACTGAAATCAGGTTTAACATTTATTTTCAATGTTTTATAGTAAACAAAATAAGCTAATGGTGAGTGAAATATAACAGAATTGATTTTAAGGAAAAAGAAATAAATTATGTAATGTTAATGAAAATTCATTAAATTAAGTATGCCACGTATGCAAAACAAATAATGTAACGAGGATTTTTGAATCGCTGTTGCATAATGATTCTTTCTCTTCTAATGTCATTCGCAACTTTTTCCGCATTTCGTTTTGCTTTTGTTCTTGAATTTTTTTTAAACGAAAGACACTTTTTTTTAACTCTGCATGCGTCATTGCAATCGTCATAGCTGAATGCTAGCTTTCTTTCCATAAAACTGACAACCTTTTCAGTAGCTTTTTCAATTTCAGTTCAGGTTTCATCACAATCACGCATCTTGTCGCTATCTTGTTGCAGTTGTGTCTCGTTGTCATCCTTTCCTCTTATTCGCATTATCTTTTACACCAATGAAAGACATTAGGATGAAATTAGCAATTTTCCAAAGTAGATTTGCTTGAAAAATAGAAATTTCAAATCAAATATCACCCAAATGATTCAAATATACACATCAAAATAATGTCCGGACATGCGGGATTCCGGATATGAGGTATAGATACAAATATTTAAGTAAGTGCTCTGTTTTTAATAAACAGTATTAACAACATTTACCGGCCTGAATGTCCGAGAAATTGTCATAGAAAATATGCGTCCTCCGACAGGAATCGAACCTGTATCCTATAGGGAACCGTCATATAGCCTGACGTGCTTTTACCGATTTCGCCACAGAGGAGCGTTTCGGTTAGCAAGGTCGATTTTAACTGTTTTTAAACTACAATTTTCCATGATTTTCTCATGTACATTCATATCTGCTCGATGCGTATCCAAATGTAAACAAATGACGTCACACATTATGAAATGGACAAAGTCCGACAATTATTTTAAGACATTTTAATGTACATTATATATATAATTTATATATATTACATATATTATATATATACATATATAAAAAGAATGTATAAACATAAAAATGTCTTAATATATATATATATATATATATATATATATATATATATATATATATATATATATATATATATATAGATAGATAGATAGATATTATTTATAAACAAGTCTCCTTTCTTTCTAATCGTTATCGCCCCAAGCAAGGGTTACAGGGTGTGGAGGGGTTAGGAACAGAAACATTAGCAATGTGGAGAAAGAGAAAAGAACAATCAGGAGAATTGTAGATAGCGATTGGCATTGCATTAAAAATTTTGCAGATTAAAGTTGGCTGGAAAGGATGGAGCCGCAGGTGAGTTCCACAAAGAGCGAGAAAAGAACCTGTTAGTATAGAATCTGCGGCTACAGCTAGCTATCTCACCTGTAAATGGATGAGATCTCACCGCCAGGCTACTATTGCGCTTAAATTCATACAATCTAGGTACCGTAGCGAAGTGCTCACCCGAACAATTACCGCGAAAGTATTTATAAGAAAGGCACAGAGAGCCAGCTTTACGGCGGTGGGCAAGTGGCTGAAGCCGACCTGCCAGATCAGGACCAATAATACCGATGATTCTTCTTTGGATCTTACCAAGGAGCTCCAGGTAAATAGCAAGGGCACCGGACCCTATATGGCAGTAGTATTCTAAGCATGGACGAATGGTAGACTTATATATATATATGCAAGATAGATTCCAGGAGCGAAAAATTGTCTCGCCTGGCACAGTGAACCGACTTTTCTAGCAGCTGACCTATCATGGATTCAATATAGCTTTTCTACTTCATGTCAGCTGAGAACGTTGGCCCGAGAAAGCGCAATGGGTCACTTTCCTGGAGGATAGCATTAGCCATGATGATGGAAGGCAGAGAAGGGTCTTTCAAATGATTAATGGAGAGTCTCTGCCAGCATTAATAAATCCTGTTTTGCAGACAAAGAGGACGAAAAATGCGACACTGAAATCCGATGGAGCATTGGGATAGCGAAGGATGACTTTCAAAAGCTAAGCAAAGTATTAAGAAACAGGAAAAATTTGTTAGAAACAAATAAAAGAGTACTGAACTATTATATAATATCAGTCTTTCTATATGGCAGCCAGTTACTGGATGGCAAAACAGGTTTTAGGAGAAATAACAGAAGTACAACCTTTATTAACGTCTACAAAGGAAAGGAAATTGTAGATAGCCGTGATCGCCAACGTCCTTAAGTTACACGGCATATAGTAGAAGAAATTAAATGTTTTTAACACTTCGATACTCTTGGCACAACGTCTTGGAACTGTCTTTGAACTTTTTCTTCCAGTTTTATTTGCAGGCACGTTGCCGAGTTTTTAGAACGTTCACTTTCTGACCATAAGATCCGGGTTCGAATCTCACCATTATCGATTTTTTTTCAGGAAGGTGACTTCTTGATGTTACCAGTTTGGGGGAGTGACTGAAAACCATACCACGGGCTGATCCAAGTCTTGTGAGTGAAATTGGAAGCCGTCGTCCTAGCACGAAGTGAACGTGTGTTTGAGCGAGCTGGCCTGGATTAGATTATCACGCGAGATAACAAGCTTTCTCCCTGTATTAAGATCCGCTCAACATAGCTGCACTATAAGCCACAGGTGGGCTCTGTGGGTGTTGAACAAACACAACGTATCTGATTGGCTAGCCGCCCGAGTAGACGGGCATCCTCGGATACGAGTGGCCAGTTGCAGGCAAATACTCCAGGGAATGAATGACCCCTACTACTTAGTAACCTCCTGAATCCTAGAGATGCCAATTAGTCGGATAGGTTCGAGTCATTAATGAATGATGCTCGTAACATTTTAAAACATTAATTGTTGATATCTGTAATGAGACATTAGTTGATGTCCGCTTTCTGAGATCTTTTTTAAGTTTACAAAATGTTGGCCTGTGATTTGCGTTAATGAGAAACAGGAATAATATAGTAACACGTTTGTTTTGTGTTGTAGCATACCTACGGACAATAATGGGTATGTCCCCATTCACATAAATACAGTAGTAAATACTGTATGTTGGTCTGCAGTTGGAGATTCGTCTCCAGCTGTGCTGGTCAAACTCTCTGCCTCCGGGCAGAGAGGATCCACAGACGAGGCTATGTCGAAGGACAGAGTCTCGTTTCGGGGAAACAGCTACTCGACCCCGTTTTAGACGGGGGTTTACGCGGAATTTTTGGCCGAGCCTACCGGCTAGGGTACTCCACATTAAATTCGGCCTCGTGCCACATCTGATCGCGTGGGGCGGTCGGTAGATATCCTACAGTTGGAGATTCGTCTCCAGCTGTGCTGATCAAACTCTGTCTCCGGACAGAGAGGATCCCCAGACGAGGCTGTGTCGAAGAGCAGAGTCTCGTCCCGGGAAACAGCTGTCCGACACCGTTTTAGAAGAGATCTATGGGGATTTTTTGGTCGAGCCTACAGGCTCGGATACCCCACATTAAATTCGCCTTTAAACACATATGACTGGGGCAGGGGTAGTTATCCTTCAGTTGGAGATTCATTATAGAATTCACTTGACTCGCTTCTAACAGTTGACTACTTCTTCTACGTCCCGCTGGCGAATCTTGTATGTGTTGTTCTTGTCCAAATTATTATCGTTCATTACCAACCTTCGTTTAGTTATTATATTTAGTAACCTTTTCTAGGTTACAACATTTTGTTAAAGAGTAAATAGAGATTAAAGACACCACTCGGTTTATAATAAAATGTTTGTGTTAATTATCTGCGCTGGGTCTTGACGGCAACTTATTAATTTTCCTCGGAAGTTTTGAAATGAGGACTCATTATTATTATATGTGAAGAAGAAAGAAGTGTGTGAAACGCGAAGAAAAGATTTAATCTTCAAACGCGGCTTTACAAATTTAAATAATTTTATTATTGACTATAAAAATAATCTTTTTTTTCTTTTAACTTGAAAGAAACAAGTTATAAAGTTCCTCGCTAACAAAGTTCATAAGAAAAATGTTTTGTTCTTTTTACAACCTAAAAGAAATGAATTCTGTTAGTATAGTGTTGTGTAGGATCCACCTAATCTGCATAGGTGACTACCAACTATATAAATAGTGGTTGGTACCGGAAGACGAGGAGGAGGAATCACGAGATCCAACTAGAGACTCTGATCGACTGCGACTAGTCAACACATTCTCCAGGAACGTCTTTCCAGAAATATACAGAAATACTATATGTACTTATTGTGTACACTTTCTTGTTATAATACATTCTTGTTCTAAGTACATTTTGTGTTGCATTATTATTCCATGCATTAGGCGAGATTCAACAATGAGTCAAGACTCAACATATAGTATGAAAGATGTGTGAAATTATCACTGGAAATATCCACAATTTACGTTATATTATGTATGCGTGGTGTAAATTTAGCAGTGGCAGGCTGATAAGGTAATTAGCGCAAAAATGGTTACAATTTATTTATGTGTCACTTCGGTATTTTAATAATGTTTTACACTGGGTAAATGGGTTTATGGAATTGCTTTAAAGGCGACAATAATTTACAAAAAGGAACTTTAGTAGTCCATAAGTTAATTTAAGTTTGCAAAAATTTGACTAATTAGTATTATTTACATCCCAGTCGAATATATATATACTAAAAAACTAATTTTTAATTTACGTTACGCTATTTATAAGAAAAGAAAAACGGATCACGGGTAGTTAATTAAGTAGATTTATTAAACTCAGAAGTTTTATTGTTAAATAAATATATTTCCAAATATTTTATATCGATTTTTAGGAGGGGAAAGATTGTTAATGATTTTTCTGGATGTAAGCCTTCATTCTTTAGCATACGACAGGAAATGGTCTGCGCTTTTTCAAATAGCATTTGAGACAACGTCGCAGATTAGGCAATGGATGCTATAACGTTGGGATTTGAATTTGAAGTTCGTGTGCACAAAATTGAGTTGATGTCTGTGTGATCCTACAACATTGTGCAAATTAATTGAAACAAGTGCTTTAGTTTCCTTTCTTTCACCACACGGTCAGTTTCAGAACCACTGGAGTGACAGGGTGTAATCGATTTCTGTTTTTACCTCAGATTAGGTCATTTGCGGTGGTGTGCAGTAATATGAATCTATTTCTGGTGTGTATGAAGAAATTTGTTTGGCTTTGAAAAATATTGCGTTAGCCGTAATTGCATCAGATTTATATCACACCCAGCCACTATTGTCTCGACTGTCGATTAGTTGTCTGACGCCCATTGTCTGTGATGGACGTTACTCCAAGAAAGCGTACGAAATGTTGTAACGTTGGACGAACACACTGGCAAGCTTAACCAATGAGTAAATTAAAGTCATATAGACTGGCTCGGAAACTCTCCTGGTTTAAATCCAATCGATAGTCTGTGGTTAATCTGCAAGGAGCGACTTTGTGGGATGGACATACAAAGTACTAACATGTGCTGTGGGTCATGTTTCATTGAAAAAATATGAAAAAAATTAAATAATAACGGAATTATTCGTTTTGTTTCAATTAATTTGCAAAAGGAAGTATTTATGTACAGAATTGAGATATTACTGATACTATTTAAATCTAGTGCATTTTTCTACAATTTTTAACTGGGTTCTATATATGACTTGCTATTCGGGCCAGCATGTGCATCTTGGTTTTTAAACTTACAAGGTTTCTGTCGTTTTTTTCATTGGTGAAACATGTTTTGTCCGTACTGATTTGATCAGTGATATCGAAATATTTGAGATGAGAAATTATCATTATTCTATGCCTTGCTATCCGAGCCAGTATCCTCATCATGGTTGTTAGAGTCACAACATTTCGGTCAATTGTGATCTCCGGCCTTCTTTTTGTACACGCTAAGCTTCTTAGATTTATTAGAGGAACCATTATGTCAGCCCACCGAGCTAGATAGTTCTCATTTTTTAACGGTTTAGTGGAAATAAGTTATATCAATTATTAATCATGGGAAGCGGAAAGAGAACAGTCTACGCTTGGGGATTAAATAAAATGATTTACATCAAAATTTAAAGATAATACCAAAATAAACACCTGAAGATGGTTGGAGTGTACAAAGGTCGAAACGTTGTCAATGTAATAACCAAGATGAGAACACTACTCCGAATGGAAAGACATATGTGATTTTTGATTTCGAGGATTATTATTATTATTATTATTATTATTATTATTATTATTATTATTATTATTATTATCTCAGATAAGCTTTTAATATCTGGTAATTAATGCGTGGATAGCAGGTCAGAACAAACAACGTTAGATACAGGGTGCGATGGATAAACTGTCGTCTAAATGACGCAAAAATGAAAATAACACTGACGTAACATTTTAACAGATTTATTTACTAAAATTACACAAAGATTGTTGGTTAATGCAGCCATAACCGTTGCCTTCAGTTCATCTTTGGTGTTACAAGGAGTTTTGTTGGTCTCTCACTCAAGTGCACCGCACGAATAATCATCAAGGGAGTTGCAGTCTGGGGATTTAAGTGTCCAGATGTAAGGGGTGATGTGATTGATTGCAGAAATTGTCTGACTGCCATGACTCTGTTCTTCTGTTTGTGTGGAATAGTGCAGAGTCCTGTTGCCAGCCACAGGGTCTTCCAGCAGCCACCATCTTGACCCAGAGCAGCACTACCTGCTCAAGGCGCTTTATTTAGGCCACCGTATTGATTTTGAGGTCCTGTGGGAAGATGAATGGATGCATAAAGTCGCCATCATTAGTGATAACTCCAAACAATTTAGTAATCACCATAAGACTCATCCAACTCTTTCCGAATCCACTGCACCCTCCTCAGATTGACATCCAAACACTCTGAAATGTTCGTATTGGAGTTTCCGGTGCGAATGCCAAAGAGTACAGCATGCTGTTTCCAAATTTCTGGCGTAGTAAATTGAGTCATGGTGCTCTTCTTCTCACATGCGGTGCCCGACTGACCCTAATATTCTGCGTAGTCGACAAAATCATAAACAACGGGCAAGCGCAAAATTCAAAATATAAAATGGTGACAATTTACCCATCATATCCTATATATATATATATATATATATATATATATATATATATATATATATAACTCTTTAGCTCTTTAGGTTCATAGTTAGATTTGCTCTACTTAGTGTATTTAGCACTTTACTTATTTACTTTTGCTTTACTCGTGTTGTTTTTTTTTCTTTGGACTCTGAGCTTGGATTCTTGACGATTGTCAATTACATGTTCTTAGTTCTTTCTTTTTTATCTCTTATTTTTCCTTGGGCATTGGTTTGTTCATTAACAAGCCAAAACACCTAAGATTTTTCCACACGAGTATAATTACTTATATTTATAAGATTATATATATATATATATATATATATATATATATATATATATATATATATATATATATATATATATATATATATATATATATTCTACATCTTTGGTTAAAGACCAAATCAAAAACTTATGGTTTTTATGTTATGTCGTCGGTCTCTGCATTTTCAAGTATCTTAAGCTTTTCTCCGTGCTCAGGTGAGAGTTCGTGCCATTTTTTTTTTTTTAAATATTATATAGATATATTTTGCATATTCATTTACTTACATATGTATATAGACGCCTGTCAGTGACTGATAACAAACAAGCCTTTCTTGCAGATCAAATAGCAAAGTATATAATAATTATTAACTGTGTAACAAAGTTTACAGAGTTTCTTTATTTTAAAAAGTATCACTTTTCTACACGTAGTCAGTGTTTAATTTTAAAAAAACCCAGAAAGCGAGAGGATGGATTTTCCTCAAGCCTAAAAATGGGGCGTGCTTAAGACAAAGACACGTAAACTTAAAACTTACTCTGCCTATTGAACCTTCCCGTCTGCCGATCATGAGCGTCGAGCATGTTTTTTATGATGCATCCATCATGGCTTTCACATGACTGCCAACAGAAACATTTGCACAAAATCGTTTCTCTAATAAAATAGAATGATGAACTCAACAATAGAGAGAAAGATATCACGGTTCAATTCATAATTTTGTTTATTAAAAAAGGAAATGAAACTGAAATGTAAATTTATGATATACATTTTAATTTAATTTTCTAATAATTTACTCAGTTTTACACAGTTCATATTAGACATGATAGAAACAAAAATAATTTAAAATTACATTAAAATTTGTTTTATTATTTAAATACTTTATTTTCTAACATTTGCCTGTCGCTTCTTCACTAGCAGACGGATATATCTTGAGAAAAGTTGATTTTAAAAACAGTGGCTCATACCGCTATTAACGCATTGCTCTTCAACCGGATTGAATTGAGCTCTCCGAGCCACTGACGCATTTCGCATAGAAAACGTTCAAATTTCCCTTTTCTCTCAGTCGTGCGACGACAGCCTAGGGGTAGAATATCTGAATGATGCCAAATTGCTCCGGTTTCAATCCCGGCTTGCTTGAGGTAATCGGATGTCTAGCCACACTGAAGAGCTGTAATACAGCGAAACTGCCTGTGGATGATAATATATACACACATATATATATATATAATACTGTGCATTTTAATTGAAACAGTTTCGTATAGTCCAAATCTATATGTTTGAGAGAGCTTTTGAGAAAGATTGCCTTGCGCCAATGTGCACAAAATCGTTTCTCTAATAAAATAGAATGATGATATTGGTTAAAGAGGGAAAGATATCACGGTTCAATTCATAATTGTCTATTAAAAACGAAATGGAACTGAAATATAAATTTATGCTATGCATTTAATTTAAATTCTAATAATTTACCCAGTTTTACCCAGTTCACATTAGACATGATAGGAAATATCAAACAATTTTAAATTTCATTTTGAAAAATTGTTCTGTTTTTTTTTTTTGCATACTTCATTTTTTAACATTTGTATGTCGCTTTTGGAGTAGCAACCTCTTGTTAGTAGTAGTGAACTACAGGAGTGAATGACTGTCTCTGAAGAAAGTGAACTGTATCTGTAGTTTCCATTTGTTTTTATCGTTAATTTTGGTCAGTGTTTGTATTGTTTAAACGGCCTCAATCAAGTTGCTTTTAAGATAGAGGCTGAGAGATTCCTGAGTCTCAGTATTCCCTCCTTGGTCATATTGGTTATTAGTAGGTGATGTGTGTATATATACGTAATCTTTTAGTTTTTACGAGTCCGTGTGTGATGTGTGCATACGTATATATATCTGTGTGAGTGTGTGTATATGTGTGAGACCTCAACACCTTTGCAACCATGTATATCTTGTGTGGATGAGAAATGTGTGCGGGGCTTGATTTATGGGATTATATATTCATTCTATCTGTGTAAGTTACTCTCTAGAGTATTTTGTAACACCATGTTTATCATCTCTCAGTTGTGTCACTGTCTCTGTCGCTGGACAGAGTGCGCTCAGGGGCGGCACCATCGAAGGGCAGAGTCGCAACTGAAGAACATTATACTATGGGAGGTACCCAGCCCTGGGGAACAGCTGCCTCATTGCACCAGAGAGAGCGGGATCGTTGCTCGCACCGAGGCCAGCGCAACCGACGGGTGCGGGGGTTCGGGCAATTTTTGTTCCTAACTCGGGTGTACGCGCTCAGGCTAGGGGGTTAGGGTTAGGGTTAGACCGCTATAGTGTCACAACCTGACCTCGTGGGGTGTTGATTAAATACAAATATATTAATTCTATCTGCGTTGTTTATTTTGAAGTTAAATCCGCCTGGACAAAGTGTTTTGAGGCACAAAATCCTTTTGCCTTCATGTTCGTCTAGTATTTTTCTAAGGTTATCTTTTCTGTCTATTTTGTCAATTATAGTAAATTTTACTGCATGGCTTTTAAAATAATGTTTTTTTTTAAGCGGAAATTTTGTTCTACAAGTAATAATTTTTCGTGGGGAGCCGACTTGATCCGATTCCTTTAATTATGAATTCTGTAGTGAAAGTGCCATTCTTATATATATATATATATATATATATATATATATATATATATATATATATATATATATATATATATATAGCTTTTTCTAGGCATGTAAAGATTAAAACGATGAAACATATTTGCTAATATAGTATTATGCTTAAATTCATTCGGTCGAGGCACCAAGGAGGAGAAATCATCGAAAAAATTACTATGAAAATATTTATAGAAGGGACAGAGGGAAGCCACGTTACAGTGGTGGGAAAGTGATTGAAATCGTGATGTCAGGTGTGGACTGATTACATTAGAGCTCCTTATTTTGTAGGGTATCTCGAGATAGATAACCGGGGCACCAGACCAGATATTATAGCAATATGAAATGCACGGACGAATAGTAGAGTTATAAACGTGCAAGATGTATTTTGACGAGGAAAATATTCTGGCACGACACAGAGAACCAACTTTCTTAGCAAGGTATCTAGCGCTTGATTCAATATAATCTACTTGTTAGTAGAAAACGTGAACCCAAGAGAAGCCCAAATGAGTTGCTCTCTCGAATGTCAGCCACGACCATACTGATGAAAAGCAAACATGATTCTCTATGATGGTTGAAGAATAGTAGTTTCATTTTGGAGGCGTTAGAATTTACAAGACATTCTTTGCCCCAGTTAACAACTAATTGGAAGTCATTTTCAAGAACAGCTGTGTCGGACCTATCGGTCTTGCTATTAAGACAGGAGTAAATTGTGTCGTAGGCATGAGTAACTTGGTAGGAACCAATGGAACCGAGAAGGTCGTTAATGAAGATAAGAAACAACGTAGGTCTAAAGATAGAGCTCTTGAGGAGTATTGCATTAATGGGAAATGATCTAGAGGCATGGCCGTTCAATACGATCTTAATTATACACGATTTGTTAAGAACGAATGGGTTGGTAAATTTCGGTTAAACACACCGTATCCCTTGAGATTGTGGAAAAGGCCATATCACAGAGACGTATAAGTGCTCATCTTGCTCACTGAGAGTGATGCTTCAATTTTGGCAATAGTGGTCAAATGTATATTCCTACACCAGTAAACCAGGTTCTGGGCCGCCACACGCAGATACTCTCTAAGATCGATGCATTACAAAGGCAACAGTTCTATCTCTCACAACATCCGAAAATCAGAGCAAATATGATCCCAAGAGTATCATCATAGACCTTTGGAAATTCTTTTGTTGCTGTAGGATTCCTGTGTCTCTAGTTAGTTTTCTACTTAATCCAAAATACCACGCCTGTAGTGGTGTCATGAAAGGACCACCTAGGGAGTCAAATAACACTCTGCAATGTTCAGTGATAAGAGGAGGTATTACCATAACGCAGATAATGGGCATTTGCGTATGGGACGTGGACATGAGAAGTGACATTGTCCTATGACGCACAGACTCAAATACTGGTGTTATAGTGTGGAGTGCTATTGGTGGTAACGTCGGTCCGTGTTGTCGTTTATGGATGTATCGTTCGGGCAAAGGCATGTACGGGACATTGTTCAACCGGTTCATCTGTTATGTCTTTAACATGAAGACCAAGTGCAGTTCGGCCAGGATGATGCTCGAACATAGGTTGCTCGTGTTGCTGAACAGGGTCTGAAAGATGTTCGACACGATAAGCAATGGTGTCCTTTATTGATATATGCAACGCGATAGGACGAAGCCAGACTCGTTCAATCAGCCTTGCTACAATCGTTGTTTTGACATCACAGATGCAATAGGCGTTGAATAATGCATCGTAGGATGCCATTCGCTATTTTGTAAAATCGTGCAAGAATACAAAATTAAAATTCCATAACGCGACTCTAATGCACTTTAGTTCAAATACCAAAAGTTAGAACGAAAGAAAACAAACACGAAAGACAAAATTATACAAAACAAATAATTGACGTATAGCGATTTTCTAAGCCCGGCTTAGATGTGGCACAAGGCCAAAAGTATGGGGTACGAAGTGTGGATCGAACTCACTATTTAGTCGTAATTGATTTAGCAAACTTTCTAACCATTACCCCACGTCGTGGTGCCCATAGTAATTTTCTAAGCCCGGCTTAGATGTGGCACAAGGCCGAAAGTATGGAGCACCCACTGAGGATCGAATTCACTATTCAGTCGTAATTTTTCTAGCGAGACAAGCTTACTAATCATTACATCGCCTCGAGGTGCCCATAGTGATTTTCTAAGCCCGGCTTAGATGTGGCACAAGACCGAAAGTATGGGGCTCCCAGTGAAGATCGAACTCACTACTCAGTCGTAATTGATAATCTTTCTAACCATTACACCACGTCGAGGTGCCCGAATAATTGATGTATATAAATAAATAAAATAATAAAAAATCAGTCTACAGGTAATGACTATAATTAACATTAGGGATTCGCCATAAGCAAAATGAAATATGATGGCCTCTGTCACTTTTCCTTCATTTCCTGTAATCCCCTAGTAACTTATATATGCAACCCGTTACAGTAGTAGCAGTGTAGAATTTTAATTCTACATCATTTCAAATAGCTAAAAGTAACTTGTTCAATTTTGTGCAAAAAGTGGATCACAGAGCCTAAGATATTTCTCCGACTATTTCTCTGGCTCCTCATTGGTCAATTAATCCTAATATCATGTTTTCAACTCCGTCCGAATTGTATGAACCTAGTTTCTGACCCGAACGAAAATATTTTCGCCCAAAATCTGTCAATGTTTTTCGAGCCTATCACGTAACTTGATAGTAAATAAATGCGAGCGACAATTTCAACTCTTTCTCTTTTGCCTTCTCTCTCTCTCTCTCTCTCTCTCTCTCACACACACACACACACAAAAGATGTAACGTTAGAGAGATTTCATTTGACCCCTTTTGGTCAGACGCTATCACACACACACACACACACACACACACACACACACACACACACACACACACGCACACACGTACGTACGAACATTGAACATCTCTTAACTCATTAACTACAAGCAACATAAACTTATTCAACTTCTAACAGAGATTTTCTTCAGCACTCAACAAGTCCGAACATTTCTAAATTCAGACTGAACTTTATTTCATGAAGTGAAATCTTCCCTGGAATCCAGATAAAAAATACTACAAACCTTAACTTCTTAGGTAAACTCACACACATCAGTTAAACACACAGACATTTTGAGTTTAAAGTTAATTAAACAACAATCTACAAGCTTTCAATAAAAAAACTTACGCCATTTTAATTCTTTTTACAATATATTGAAAATTGTTTGTTGACCGAAATATCGCCTTTGTCTTTTCTCAGTTTTGTGTTCTTTTCTCTTGTTTGTTAATTGTTTTGTTAGCGCGTCTGTAAAGTCAAAAAATGTACGGATTGAGTTGAGGCATTCAATACTGCTACAGCAGCACTTGGTCTGAAGATCATATTGAAGCGTGAAACTTACAGCTACGAAAGCATTGATTTCTCTTTTTCTCTCTCTCTCTTGTTGTATGTTTTATTGAAGTTTAGATCATTATTTTCTGTTGTATGTTTTATTGAAGTTTAGATCATTATTTTCTGTGATCACACACATTCTCTACCGATAGCGTCTTGTAAACAAATCATCCGAATTTTAAGTTCTCCGAAATTTTAAGGAAATCGAACAGCACATAAACCGTCTTTTTCTTATCGACAGAAAATGAATAAGAGTCGAGTTTTTTGGTTTCGATCAATTTTACTGAATCCTAACTCGGTAAAGCCGGGTTCGTTTCACCTTGGAACTGTTCCTAATTTCATTTTATTATTTTAAAATATGAATTTTAACGCGTTTTATTTTTAATTTTCTTCTCAACCATTCAACTTGTACTCCTGAGAATTTCAACAGTCATCATTCAATTATTAGTCTCTCTAAATCATCATTCTCGATTTTTATACAGTTAAAGCGTTAAACGTCCTCAGTGTCCTGTTACGTGGGTGAGAGGTTCTCTCGACCAGTCATCGAATTACCAAAGGTCGTCGCGTTAAAAGTCTGTGTTTATTTGTTTTGATAATCTCAAGTAATATAATATCCGGTTATACGATAGATATTGTATTGTCATCATTAGAGGTATCTCGGTGGAGGGTTGGCATTTCCTATTTTAACCCCGTGGGAAATTCCCCCTTAAACACTGCGGGACCTGAAAATTGATTCTTGGTGTATGTGTGGAGCGAACACTTTTAAAAGTAGGCACTCTCAATCGTTTACTTTGCTTTACAGACAGATATCAAAAACAAAATGTTCAGCAATTCTGTTTTCTTTATTTATGCAATATATGTGTTCTAAAAAGAAGATTAGATTCTGAGTGAAGTAATATATTTCATTCCTACTCAGTCTAGACAACCGCTACCCTAGATTGAGAAAAAATATAACAAAGTCGGAGACAAGAGTAAAATTGCATTTGCAGACCTTAAACCCACCAGATAATTAGAGATTTTATTGAGCTTTTCAGAAATTATTTGGCAATAAACAGTATGATTAAAAAAATGTTTGTTTTTTAAATGTTTGTAGAAATCTTTTTAGGTGTGTCATTAAATTAAAATATACTATTTGGGTCCTGTCACCGGATCTAACCAACGCCTTGAGGACATCTGTGTATGAATTTCTGGGTATTATAAACCTAATGTCTCAGCAACAATTTTTTACCAGTGCTCATATTGCAATTTTTGCTGTTATTATCGCTTTTCTCTGGCACTACGTATTACTGGTTCCCATATTCTATGAATATATCAAGGACACATGGTACAGTGGATAAAGGCGTTGATTAGGTCCAGTGACAGGACCCAAAGAGTGTGAGTTCAATACCCGGTTAAGGCAGTGGAGAACTTGGAGAGGGGAATTAACAGGAGATAACTGATAACTGACATCCATTAAAAACATGGCACGTGGAACTAGAACAGTCTACCCCAGTGAGCGAGATAAAGGGTTCAGTTCGACATTACAACCACCTGAAGAAGGCCAGAGCGTACAACGGCCGAAACGTTGTAATAAATATGGCGACAAAGATGAGCACAATAGTCCGAATAATGTAAATACTGTACATAATACCTCATCTCAGAAATATAGACAGATACTGAAAGGCCGAAACGTTGTAATAAATATGGCGACAAAGATGAGGACAACAGTCCGAATAATGTAAATAGTGTACATAATACCTCATCTCAGAAATATAGACAGAGACTTATTCGTTTGAAGTTATTTATAATCATTATAGGGACACACAAAGAATGCTTTTTAAAGTCGTTGTAGGAAACATGAAAAATTTACACTAGATCGAACTCAATTTTGGAAATGACACCGAAAACAACAGGATAAATTAATATGTCGCCTGAAATATGGAGAAATACGGAGAATATGACTATATTTCCTGTCATTCGTTAGTGGTAGAGTGATTAGCCTATGCTGTTTTGATAACAATTCTTCGTATAGCGCTGAAGGTGTTGCGTGACAGATAAACATAATTCCTCAGCGCCCGCGATGCCTACTATATTTTCGTCACTCATATTACAAAACTAATCAAGAAAATCAATAATAATGATAATAAGAGATAAAACACATCATAAATAATTCAGATAACACGGACACATAACGAATAAATGGACATATCTTTATTAAATTGATTGACATCATTAATGGGCAAGGATGTTTTTAATGAACATCAATGACGGTTATGGGAATGTTAGCCGTTTCCTTATAAGGAAACATTTGGCATTCATTGACCGAACAACCAGAGCTGCTGTTGGTTAACATTCACGTTTCTCTTAAAACAATTTTTAAGGAAAACAGGTTTCTCAATCTACTAACTAGCTTTTTCCAGTATTTTTTTTACAGTACGGTCCACACAGTACAAGGACCGGGGGTGGAGAGTGCAGTGTAGAGGAAGGATGTTGGGAGTTTCCTTCCTAAACTTTTCGTTTGAAGTATTGTGGAATATCATGATTATGTCATTATTTTCTCTTCAAGTTTCATGTGCTATGCATTTTAGATGTTATCATTCATTTGCCAACCATTATGTTTCCAGCGTTGATACATCTTGTAATTCATTCGTTTTACCACGGACGCTTTCCGTGTATGTTGTATCTTTTGGTTACTAAGTCATGTAAGACAGTTAACTGATGAGGTTTCAATACAATGTTTTTGGAGTCGATTTGGCCAAAAGTTGCAATGGCAGACTAGCAAATCTCGTGCTATCTCGTTTAATTCTCGTTGGAATTCACGTAAGACGTGGCAGTGGTTATGGTAATATTAACTGTTTTCTTTTAATGAAACATTTGGCATTCATTAGACCGAAATTTCGGTTGAAATTTATAAATTGTGCAATATCATGATTATGTCATTATTTTCTCTTCAAGTTTCATGTGCTATGCATTTTAGATGTTATTCATTTGCCAACCATTATGTTTTCAGCGTTGATATATCTTGTAATTCATTCGTTTTACCACAAAACCTTTCCGTGTAAGTCGTATCTATTGGTTGCTCTGACATGTTGAGGTTTCAATACTCTAATACAATGTTTTTGATGCTGATTTACCTGAAAGTTGCAATTGTCACTGGCAGACTAGCAAATCTCGTGATATCTCGTTTAATTCTCGTTGGAATTCGCGCAAGACGTGGCAGTGGTTATGGTAATATTAACTGTTTTCTTTTAACCCTATAACACTAACCATGGGTATAAAGTACCTAGGGCAAATTTTCCTATTTTTAATTAAAATTTTCAGTACTTGATTTTCTTACCTAAATAATGTTTTTCAGTTTCTATTAATGTTAATTCAAAGTACAAAGTTTGAATTGCCTGCATTTAAAATATTTCAAATAAAGATTTATATTCAATATATTTTTTGATATTTTCAAAATCGGATATCATACACCCAGGGTTAGTAGTGGTGTAACTTAAATTGATGATTAGTGTTCTCGGCTAAATGAAATATTTTGGCATTCATCTCCATTGTGCTACTTTCGGTTGAAATTTATAAAATCTTTCTATTAAAACAATCTTTCAAGTAAGTCATGGTCAGTCAGTTATGTGCCATGCGTGATACACGCTTAGGCGATCATATATCTTTCGATACATGACTGGCGGTAGACTAGATGCCATCCAAGGCTATAGAAACCGGTCGCTCCTGCTATTTACCCATAGCTTGGGGGGGAGTAGAGCTAAAAGGATTCATACCTTTCCCAAGCATGTCAGTCAGTTGTTATGTGCTATGCGTGATACACGCTTAAGCGATCATATATCTTTCGATACACGACTGACGAGGCAGAATTTTTCTTTTCGCAATGGATTGCTATTTCTTTCTGGGGTAGACTAGTTGCCATCCATAGGCTATAGAAACTCTCCTGCTATTTACCCATAGCTGGTACGGGGGAGGGAGATGAGGATTCATACCTTTCCCAAGGGTATTAGCACGTCAGTCAGTCATTGCTATTTCTTTCTGGGGTAGACTAGTTGCCATCCATAGGCTATAGAAACTCTCCTGCTATTTACCCATAGCTGGTACGGGGGAGGGAGATGAGGATTCATACCTTTCCCAAGGGTATTAGCACGTCAGTCAGTCATGTGCTTAGGCGATCATATATCTTTCGATATATGAGATTTTTCCCACAGTAGGTTACCATTTCTTTCTGCCATCAAAGGCTATAGAACTCGGTCTGTCTTGCATAACTGGGTAGAGAAGAAGAGGATCCATACCTTTCCTAAGGGTATTAGTACATAAGTGAATATAATGGATTTGACTGGAATTCGAACTCGCCTTTCCGATTTCTCAGTCTGAGCCGCTATCCATTACTCCACCGTGCTTCCGTCATGGTAATGGTAATAATCCGTTTCCGTATAAAGAAACGTTCACCCTTCATTGACCGAGTAGCCAGTACTATTGTTGGCTAACATTCACGAACTCTTTCTTTTGAAACAGTTTTTCCAGGAAAACAGGTTTCTCAAGTCCAGTAGTTGTTATCGCTCTTTCCATTATTGATGCGGGTTTCCTTCCTAAACTTTTATTTGAAGTACCGTATATACTCGTGTAACATGAGACTTTTGAAGACCTAATTTTGAAGCTAATTTAATTGTCACTTGACCTCAAAAGCTTTTATTTACTTGTTTATTCTTTTGTTTTGATACTTAGAAAACCCGACTTCAAAGACGCCATCTGCCAGCCATAAAACAAACGCTTGAGATCGAGATAAAAAATGATACCTTCCTTTTCTGTGTGGATGTCCCAATCATTGTGTCAGACAACCATGTACGACGAATTTGGGAATACAAGAGAAATATGGCTAAGACATTGTAATAAATTTGTAGTCTTCATTGTCATATTTTCCTTATTGTTGTAACGTAGGGAATGTTACCGAATAGATTAATCAAATGAAGGTTGGTAATAAAAGAAATTACTTAGGACACGAACAACACATATAAGATTTGCCAGCGGCGCGTAGATGTAGTCAACTGCTAGAAGGGAGTCAAGTAAATTCCACAATGAATCTCCAACTGCAGGATATCTACCAACCGCCCCAGGCAATCAAATGTGGCACAAAGGCGAATTTAATGTGGTCTATCCGAGCCCGTAGGCTCGGCCAAAAATTCACCGTAGATTCCGTATAAAACGGGGTTGGGTAGCTGTTTCCCGAAACGAGAATCTTCCCTTCGACATAGCCTCGTCTTGGGATCCTCACTGCCCGGAGGTAGAGAGATTGACCAGCACAACTGGAGACAAATCTCCAACTGCAGACCAACATACAGTAATTACTACTATATTTATGTGAATGGGGACATACCCATTATCGTCCGTAGGTATGCTACAACACTTATATAAGTTATCTATTGGCGCGGAAATTGGATCCAGCGATTTAAGTTAAAATTCCAGCCTGGTCAGCTGCATTCACTTTCTTGAATCCATCACTTCTCCCTTTAGCTATGGGTTAAATATAATCGTAGACTGGGCTCTCTAGCATTGGCTGGTAATCAGTTTAGGAAGAGCACGACTCTCAAATCAAAACCGATTGGGCGTGATGCTGGCAGCTCGACCTTGTAAAAGCCTAAATGCCCCCCAAACCATCACAGCATTATCTGTCGTGGTAAGGTTGCGACCAGTACATCACAAGGGAGCTTCATGACAAGAGGGCGAGGGAAGAGGGGAGATAGTGTAGGGAAGACTACTATTGCCTCTGGGAAACGCGTAGACCCACCTCTTCTTTTTACAGCTATGATTTAAATAGCGTAGACAGAACTTTCTAAACTTGGATGGCAACTAGGATAGAAGAAAGAAAGTTTCTGAATTTTAAATCGTGAAGAATAGAACGGGAATTGACTCCACTATATTTCGCACGAAGTCATAGCAATTCACAGATAATGTTAAAAAAAAGAATCTGTGGAGAGCCATGATTCACTCCTTACTGCTGCCTTAATATCAAATCCGTCAGAGTCGACAAAGTAAACATGACAACTTCTCTTGAGAAGAACCCCCAATCAGTGGTTAACTGGGGCAAGAAATGGCTTGTAAATTGTAATGCCTCTAAAACAAAACTGCTTTCATTTAATAACAACAGAGAACCTTTTCTGCTTACCATCAGCATGGCTAATGCTAAACTCCAGTAGAATAACACTTTACGCCTTTTTGGCCCCACGTTTTCCATTGACATGTAGTGGAACAACTCTATCAAATCAATTGCTACGTCTACTGCAGGAAAAGTTGGTTCACTGTGTTGTGCCAGAATTTTTTTTCTCTCGTCAAGATCAATGTTGCTCATTTATAAATCTACCAATCTCCCATGCATTGAATAATGTTGCCATATCTGGTCTGGTGCTCCTGCTGTACATCTCGGGATTCTTGACAAAACCCAAAGAAGAAACTGTAATGTAACAGATCTTGACTTGGCATCTCGAACTCAGTCACTTTCTCACCGACGTGACGTGGCTTCCTCCTGTCTTTTCGACAAACAATTTCATGGCAACTACTCTGATGAGATTTTTTTTACCCTGGTGCCCCGTCTACATGAATTTAAACGTGCTACTAGATTGGCATTTAGGTTTCTCCGTTTTACTGTTGAAGTAGCTAGATGCAATAACCATTTCTACTACAACAGTTTCTTTTCTCGCACCTCCAATCTGTGGAACGCCCTTTCGATTTCTAGCTTCCCTGATAACTACAATAAAAAATTTAAATGCAACGTCAATCGCCATTTTCTGTCTGCTTGAACCCTGTTCCTTTTTTTCCTTTCCTCAATCCTCCCTAAACTCAGACTCCATGTAAACCCCTGCATTGTAGTAGCATTATCGTCTTGCTTGGATTGAGCCCCCAACTTTGCAAAAACGGGTACTATTATTCCAATAGCAACGAGAGCTTTACCTTTGAACATTGATTTAGCATCGAAGAAAGGAGAACATTTTTTAGATAAAATAATTGTTTTCAATGTTTAGAACCGGCGATTTTTGCCCTTGAAAAGCAAATAAATTCCTCTTACCGCCAACACGCAACTGTACACGCCTCTATTTTATTACTATATGCTTAGGTAATTTAATAAGAGTGTAAGAAAGAAAGAAAGAAAGAAAGAAGATAAAGAAGAAAAAAAGATAATAAAGAAAACAAAAACAAGCAAACAAAGGCTTTCAGTTGTCATAGAGACACGATAGCAACCATATATCTGACGCGTGTCTTAAAGTGGTCTGCTCTTTACTGTAAAACGAGAAAAGGAGGAAAAAGTGGAAGGGGGAATAGTAGGGTATTGTTTATTGACTTTTATAAATCTCGTGGGAAATCGAGTTAAATATTAAATTATTTTTTAGCTAAATTGAAGTAAAAAAAATAGAAAAAATATCTATGTAACGCGTTTCGTCCACTCAAATGACTTCATCAGACTAAAGTAATATTCATATTGATAGAATTATATACAGTGTAACCCGGATATAAGAGAGTTGTCGGGACCGGAGAAGAAGTATCTTATATCCGGGTTTGGTCTATTTTGTTTAGGTAAGTATGGCTCTAATTTGGGACCAGAGAAAATCTCTCTTATATCCGTGTTACTCTTATATCCGGGTCTCTTATATCCGGGTTACACTGTATATATATATATATATATATATATATATATATATATATATATATATATATATATATATAGAGAGAGAGAGAGAGAGAGAGAGAGAGAGGATGCACGGTGGAGTAATGGATAACCCATGACAGTTAGGTTATCAAGCAAACGTCGTACCAACTGTTCCTCGGTGACGAAGAGGTAGCAAATCAGACTCAATATAGCGCCGCTAGCTCACAAATTCCGTGGTGGAACTCAACTGAGATTCTCTCTAACCATAGGACGGTGCCCCCCGGAGCCACGGCTACTATCACCAAGCCGCCCAAACTTGAGCATTAGAAGCCGGTTCAAGAAATGATATATAAATGATAGAAATTATTAGGAGGATTTGATAATTATAATTAAGTAATTCATCGAGTCTGAAACCTCAACATAATATAGGACGAAACGGCGGTCCAGTGCTTTCTGCATATATATATATATATATATATATATATATATATATATATATATATATATGTATATATATATATATATATATATATATATATATATAGTCTTAAAGTGTGCTATATTTATGGGATAAAGTGCTCAATATCAGAGATAGAGCGTGTGTAAATATAAAAGTGGACATGGAAGTCAGCACTTAGAGGCGACAGTCTGTTTCATGCTAGTGCAATCGCCAGGCAACTAGTTGCACTAGCATGAAACAGACTGTCGCCTCTAAGTGCTGACTTCCTTGTCCACTTTTACATTTATATATATATATGCATGCATGTATATATATGAATGTAAGGGGAAAGAACAGACAGATTAAAAATCTACCGTTTTTTAGTATTTACTTCTTTTTTTTTTTAAAAAAAGCGCTCAATAAAACATAGAGCAAAATATATTTTAATAATATTTTTATTTGAAATATATTTACATCGCTACAAAAAAGCTATCATATTTCGGAAGTGAAAATTCTTCGAGTTCATGTTTGGTATGATGAAAATGATGTCCACTGTGACTACATAAAAAGCTGCATATAATTAAGTTTCTTAAAAATAATGATCTCCTAAATCAGCGTAAATAAACTAACAGCATTTTGTATGCATTGTATAATGTTTACGTTAAAATATTAATAGAATTTTCGTAAAAAAATCTCTGTATTACATTATTTTATTACTATATAATGGTACACATAATAGTTATTTAGTCCCTTGATTTTAACTGTAATACTACCATTCAACATAATAAGCACAGTGGAATCTCGGTTCCTGAAGACAGTTCGTAACCCGAAATGTTCGTAAACCGAAACTATTCTTCCAATAGGAATCAATGTAAAATGCATTAATCTTTCTTAGTCCCAAGATGGTTGCTTATTTAAACTTTTACAACAGGACTTTGGGCACAATTTTATACACAAAAATAATGAAAATCATTAAATCTAAGAAACAACAATCCAATACTAAACAGATAAAATATAGATTGACACTTCAATTTTACCGAACCTGTATGTAGGAGAGTTGATGGCGTAAGTGAAAGAGAAAGGAAAGGGATGTTACTATTTGGAAAAGGGAAGGAAAGAAATGATCGCCTCTTTATTTATAAGAATAGTAGAGACCGTTGATTTTGCCGTATGAAACTGAGTAGGAAGAGACAATATCATCAACAATTGTTTTTCTCTTAACTTTCCTTTTTCCTTTACCGGTATCACTGCTAGCTTTCTTTGGAGCCATGACTGGGGACTAATGAAGAGAAAAAAAGGCACAGTACAATAAAATAAGGAAAAGAAAAGCACGGAAATTTAATTCGTTCTTGAAGCCCGTTCGTAACTCGAAATGTTCGTAAATCGAACTATTTTACCAATACGAATCAATGTATAATGGATTAATCCGATCCTGGACTCTAAATAATTGTTTATTTAAACTTTAGCAACATTAATTTGTGCACAAGTTTATAGACAAAAATAATGAAAATTGTTAAATTTAAGAGAAAAATAAATAAACCCAATACTAAAGAGGTAAAATATAGAGGAAGACTTCAATTTTCCCGTACCTGTATGTAGGAGAGTTGATGGCGTAAGTGGAAGGAAAGACATGATCATCTCTTTATTTATAGTGATTTACAAAGCGTAGCTTAGGTGTGGCACAAGGCAGAAAGTATGGGGCACCCAGTGAGGATCGAACTAACTACTCGTTCGTAATTGATCTAAAGAGACAATTTTCTAACCATTATACCGCTTCGGGGTACCCGCGTCTCTTTATTTATAAGAATAGTATAGACCGTTGATTTTGCCGTATGAAACTGAGTAGGAAGAGACAATATCATCAACAATAGTTTTTTGTTTTTTTTTAAGCTTATCACCCCAAGCAAGCTGGAAGCCACTAGCACGCAAGGGGTTACAGAAGGTTTGGAGGAAGAGCAGATAGGAGTGGTAAAGGAGAGGATGTGGAGAAAGATAGTGGATCGATCAAGGCAAGGGGGTTACAGAAGATTTGGAGCGAGAGCAGATAGGAATGAAAGGTGAAAGGATGTGGAGAAGGGAAGTGGATAGATCAAGGCAACTGGAGATGTCGATTGACGTTTCACTTAAATAGTTGGAGATTGTATTTATCAGGTTTTTCGCTTAACTTTTCTTTTTCCTTTACCAGTATCACTGCTAGCTTTCTTTGGAGCCATGACGGAGGACTAATGAAGAGAAAAAAGACACAGTACAAGAAAATTGGAAAAGAAAAGCACGGAAACTCAGAAATGACTCCATTCGGGTTAACTCGGTTCGGCAATTTTGTTCGAGAACCGAAATTTTGTTTGATAACCGAGGCATTTTCATCTCGAATTTTCTTTTCGAAAACCGATTTGCCCCGACATGTGAAACGTTCGAGAACCGAGGTTGCTCTGTATTGTATTTTGGGTTCAATATAATATTTATATAAAAATGATTTAATTTAAAGGCCCCTTTAAGACAGTTCTCAAGTATAGAAAAAAATTATTAATAAAAGAATACTTTATTAAGTATATCTCTTTGCATGATTCAATGTATCTTAATTGTATCCATAACCGGATGTTATCAAATAGTGACACGTTCTAAATAATTAGGAATGGTAGGAATATATATATATATATATATATATATATATATATATATATATATATATATATTTGTGAATAGGCTAAACGGCATATTTTCCCTTAAAAAGGTAACCTTTTTCGGCCAACACGTCAGAAGAAGAATCGTTGGCGACTAGTGAAAGGTTAACGAGAATCGCGGGTTAATAGACAAGCTGGGAGGAAACCAGGAACTAATGTGGGTTTCATTAAAACGGATCAATGTCAGCAGTAAATAAATCAGTATTATTGGTGAAAATTTATTTATTTCTCTATTGGATCATGTTATTTAAGTCATGGCAATTATGTGTGAAAAATAATATCGCCCAAATGTCCGCCAAGGCTTCAGCGGCACACCTCCACTCGATGGTCAAAATGTTTGATGACGTCTCTGCATAGTTGCTCCTCAATCTCATCAATATGCCTTATTATCTCACCCTTTAGCTGTTATATAGACTAGCAATGGTAAATGGCTCGGGTCAAATTTCTTTCCTTTGCCCTGCTGCACTGCACAGTCTTTTCTTTTGTATTATTCAATGATTTATATTATTATATAGAGGGAATTGAGTATGCCATAAAATGGTCGGGAAACATGGACATTGGTACCCGCAAAAACGGAGTGTCAAAAGGACAGTTTCTTTTCCCCATGACACCCACTTTTATTTTAACTACCTTCACTCATCGACAATGTTTAATGTTTTAAAAAGTAATAATTAGAATTGTAATAAAACCTAAACATATAAAAATTAGTTTATACATTTTCTTTGTTCTTGACAACAAAAATATTAAACTCTATTTATTTATTAGATTTATGGTATATATAGAGACATTCAGGTTGGGCTTATACATAAGTAAAGGCCAAATTTACTGTCTATAGTACCATTTTACTGTTGACTCCATTTGGTTACAGTGGTTAAAGTAGGTGACTATTGTCTTAGTCCTTTTTGTGAGTTGAGAGTTCATTTTTGTGAATTGAGAGTTCATACAAGGTCGTTGTGTTTTTGGTATATAGAAATAAATTTGTTGAATATTGCTACCATATTTGGTCTGGTGCTTCTAAAGGGTGTTTCATTAAAAGGGATCAAAATCAGCAGTAAATAAATCAGTGTTATTGGTGAAAATCTATTTACTTCTCTTTTGGATCATGTTATTTAAGTCATGGCAATTATGTGTGAAAAATAATATTGCCCAAATATCCGGCAAAAATTCGATATAACGTTGTTGTGGAGAGGTTCAACTCATGCGCGTGATGATGAATAGAGGTGTCTGGATTTTCAGCCACATTCTCGTGCACTGCAGCAATGTTTTCAGCTGAACGGCGTAAACGAGCACACAGTGGTGTTTTCACATCTGCTATCGACCCAGTTTGTCTGAATTTACCGAGAATTTTTCCAGTTGCACTGTCGGTTGGTCGATTATGTTGACCAAAAAATGTTTGAACGTCCATTTTCGTAATAGGCTTTTATAACTTTAACACGTTGTTTGATTGTTAATCTTTTTATGGTTGAAATTGCCAAAGACTTAAGTTGTTAAATCTGAAAGAAAAAGAAAAAAATCAGACGCTTAAATTTTATTCACATTTAAAATCGGTCCAAGTTATTGGAATACCATTTATGATTAAAATACAATTTAATATAAAAGACGGGGAAAATTGCACCCCACTAAAAACAGAATCAATAGTTCAGTCAGTATAAATAGGAAAATAGTCCACCTATTAAAAAATAGAATGGATAAAAAAAATAATGATAGTCTGTTTTTGTTGCATGAAAAATTTCAAAGCAAGGACAAAATCGTGTATACGAGACGCGGAAGCGAAAATCGCATCTCAGCTAGTGAGGTCACGCATGACCACGCGAGAGTGAAAACAAGAAGTATTAAGTATGGGAAGCCGTTGGTATAAACCAATGGCTTCTGTTCTCAATGATAGGTATTTAAGAATATTTGTGGAGATTTCGTAGTTTATTTTGTTCAGGTTAGGTTTCAACTGTTTTATGTGTATAGCTTCAAGAATTTTTAATTGTTGTTTATTGTTTTCTTATTTAAGTATAGTTTTGTTTTCAACGAGGATTTTCCTGAATTGTGTACGCGTGTTTTAAATGCCTAAAAATGTTAGAGTTATCATTCCAATGTAGAGTCAAGCGTCGTGAAAGCGAGTTTGTGGTGTGACCAACGTAAATATTATTTAATCCATTGGAGATACAATCTCCCAAAGGGCACTTGAATTTGTAAACTATATATATATATATATATAATTTTGTATTTCAGCAAAAGTCCTTCTTTTATACAAGTTTCATTAAAGACGACTGACAGGGTAATGCGGTTAGGCTTTTTATTCAATTATTTGTGTTCGTATAAATGATTACTTTTCTGGACATAAAGTTTGCACAAACTGTTCGAATCTGCTATATATTCGAGCGCTTTCTACAACAGGGATTAGCTAACTATCCTACAGATTGACAGCTGCCTACTATACCACTTTGGAGAATATTATATTTTACCGATCTTTTGTGAAGTTAAGATTTCGTCGATGTTTTTTGATTGATTGTTTCGTTTTTTACGGTTTATCAACCCTTTTCTGGCTATTTAAAGCCAGGAAACACTTATAGATGGTAAGAATTTATTTCGAGATATGAATATTTTCGTGATACAAATCTTACTAATTAACCCATAGCTGGGGGTTGGAGCAGAGGTGGTTTCATACATTTCGCAAAGGTATTTTCACGTAAGCGAATATAATGAACCCAATTGAAATTAAAAATCGGCTCTCCGATTAACAATTAACAAAATCTCCATTACAATACCCACACATTCAAACATACAGCGCATGCTGTCTCTAAGCGGTCACTATCCGTTGTGATCAAATTAGATGTTGCTTAATCGTACGGGAACCGGTGTTTGAACGCGGTGTGGCCAGGAGCCCTTCGTCGACTGTAAAGTAATTTTTGGAACCTAATGTATTGGAATATCTCCGGCCACAGCTTCCTTTTCTATTTAATATCTGGTGATTTTGCATTGTCCTTATTTTTTCAAGGAAATAAAGTGGAGGGTTTGCTGTCAGGTTATTTACTAAGTTCGTCTAGGAAGGCATAAGCTTTATGTTTATTCAGTGACGATCGGACTAGATAGTCTGTGAGGCAAGGTTGTTCACTATTGTTCAAACCCTAAGCTTCCTTGATATGTTTGTTTGTTTAGCGGCATATCAACTCCTTATGGGTTATTTAACTTAAGCATTAATAATTTTTTTAAAAGAATTTATTGGTAATTTTTGGTAGTTTTACTATGAAAATATATTTTTATAATTTTATGATTTTTGACCCAATTTTGGGGGTTAACTATTTGCTCATAGCTGCGACCCTAACAGAGGTCAGAGTGAACCGAGGAACAACAGCAATTAAGAGATGGTTTCCCCCACTCTTAAAACCTCCTGATCAGAGACCTTGCTGCTGGAGGTAGTTTATCGTCATACCCAGGACAGTCCGTTAGATGTATTTATTAAACTTAAATTAGCCTAACCCAATGAAATACTAACAAGGTACTAGTGAAATGTACAGTTTGGCACGTATCATGCCCATCTTATTTAGTTTATGATGAACAATGTTGTCTAGGCATTGAATATGCCCAGCTGAGTCATTAAGACGGATAATACAATAGCCAATATTACACTTACTTACCATTTGATAAAAGTCATGCGACATAGAATTGACCCAAACGATTTGTTTGTTTGATAAGATTTGTTGCCTTGCTATAAACGGCTTAGTCTCTAACGAAAGATCAATTTAAGATATTCTTAAATACAGGCATGTACACACAAGCACATTGCGCACAAAAAACATTGATTCAAACATATACCTACTTGCTCATATATTGGGTATAAAGTAACGATTTCACGTAACAAATATTTACTTTTCAACATAATAAACTTCCATGTCAATGCACTTAATTCAGTGATAGATAATCATAACATAGATCGAGCTGTAAAAAATTCAAACCAAAATTTAGCTTCTGTTTCACAATAATATTCTTTCTCTACAAGTCCCAAGAGCCACTGAGGTAGAGGGTTACAGAGTAAGAGGCACAGCTTATGCGAATATGTGGCGAGGTTTACAGTTTACCCGAGAAGTAAACAGGTTAAGATTGTAATAAAGGGGTAATGATCCTTTTGGGAGTCGGTTCCACAAAGCAGCAGTTCGCGGGAAGAAGCTGCTCGCATGGAACTTACATCTCATCAATGGAGTACGATGGGAAGGAAGGGGGTTCGCTACAATATGCGTAGCATGGCGGTTCTTAGCCTACGGAAATATTGATGAATTTATTAACACCAGCACTATATATATATATATATATATATATATATATATATATATATATATATATATATATGAAGAAATTAGTCTTAAAATGTGCTATATTTATGGGATAAAGTGCTCAATATCAGAGATAGAGCGTGTGTAAATATGAAATATAAAAGTGAACATAGGAGTCAACACTTAGAGGCGACAGTCTGTTTCATGCTAGATGCAATCATCGGGCCACGTGGATCTAGCATGAAACAGACTGTCGCCTCTAAGTGTTGACTTCTATGTTCACTTTTATATATATATATATTTGTGGAGATTTCATAGTTTATTTTGTTCAGGTTAGGTTTCAACTGTTTTATGTATAAAGCTTCAAGAATTTTTAATTGTTGTTTATTGTTTTCTTATTTAAGTATAGTTTTGTTTTCAACGAGGATATTCTTGAATTGTGTACGCGGCCAGGCATGTTGTTTTAAATGCCTAAAAATGTTAGAGTTATCATTCCAATGTAGAGTCAAGCGTCGTGAAAGCGAGTTTGTGGTGTGACCAACGTAAATATTATTTAATCCATTGGAGATACAATCTCCCAAAGGGCACTTGAATTTGTAAACTATATATATATATATATATATATATATATATATATATATATATATATATTGTTTATAGTTTTCATGTTTAAGTATAGTTGTGTTGTCAAATAAATAGACAAAACTATATTATTTAATGAACATGCATTAATATATATATATATATATGTGTGTGTGTGTGTGTGTGTGTGTGTGGTAATTTATCGAGTCTAGAAGAATCCTCAACAGAAAGTACTTGGACTCATCAGCAGTGCGCATTCACTACTGATTATCGAACCCGGACCGTTACGATACGACGCAAGCGTCATACCAACCGTCCTCTCTGACGAAGAAGAAACTGACTAGACTCGATATAGCGCTGCTACTCACTAAATCCCGTGGTGATACTCATCCAAGTATACGAAACCCAACGGATTGTGTCCCAAGAGCCACATTTTCTTTCCCCAAGACGCTCCCTCAAGAACATTAGAAGTTGGATCAAGCAAGGATATACAAGCGATAGAAATTTGGGGGAGATTTGAATAATCACTTATAGTAATTAATCGAGCCTAGAGTCTAAAGTCAAAACAGGAGGCAAAACGCACTGGACGGTGGTTTCGTTTTATCTGGGACTCAGCAATTCTGAAATTTTGGATTTTTACGCCATTTTTTGCAACGAATTTTTTTTGTACGGTAACAATTTTTATAACTTGGAAATAAATTTTGGAATAATCGAAATGAATTGCGAAATCCAGCGAAAGTCACCCATGAAATAGAAATAATTGTTTGTATGGAAAGTAAGGACCTACCTACATCAAATTGTCTTTAAATCATTATTGCCTATCGCATCTACTCCTTCCCACCTATTACGATGAAGGCCCAATCAAGAGCCATTCGCAGGAGCTAGCTTAAACGCTCAATATATATATATATATATATATATATATATATATATATATATATATATATATGCGTATGTATAGAGGGTAAGTGATATACACTGTGATGAATAATTCCGTCTTATACGGTTTATCAAAACATTGTAGGTTATTTAAATCCAGGAAACATTTCCAGACTGTAAGAAAAGTTTTGTTTTTTGGGAAATCATAATGATTTCTGGGATACAAGTCTTACTAATTAAGTCATAGCTGGGTGGAGAAGTGTTGCATTCAAACCTGTGCAATGGGTATTTTGACATATTTGAATATAACGAACCTAAAGGTAATTGGAACACGGCTCCCTGATTGACAATTCTGAGCCCTAATCTATTTCACCACCCGCATATTCAAGCTTACAGCACCTGGTATCCCCAAGCGATCAGACATATAGGTACTGACCAAACTCGACGTTGGTTAAATTCAGTGATCGTACAGGAAGCTGATATTCGCTGTAAGCCCCCTGCCATAAACATAAGTTATTTGAATATATATATATATATATATATACAGGATGTCCATAAAGTTCGTGTGCACTTTAAAAATGTATAACTTTATTTGTATTTGCGATAGAAATAATTTGTAAAAAGGATTAGAAAGAAGTAAATCTATATTTTTTAAGGTTTTATTGAAATTTTATTTAAGTTTACACATGTCCTCCATCATTAGCAATACAAAGGGTAATACGACTTTGCAGTTCACGGAAAACATTTGCCAACTGATTTACAGTAATGCCTGAAATCACATTAGTTATTTTAGCAATACTTAAAACTAGGTACATTAAACTTTATAACATTTTTTACAGATTATTTTTATCGCAAATACAAATAAAGTTATACATTTCTTCATGGACACACTCTCTCTCTCTCTTTCTCTCTCTCTCTCTCTCTCTTTATATTTATATATATATATATATATATATATATATATATATATATATATATATATATATATATATATATATACGGATCACTCAATTATTCAAGACAGCGGGTATCACTTACCCTCTCTCGTTAAATAAAACATCGGAATGAACATTTACTGCTAAGATAAACCTACACACACACACACACACACACACACACACACACACACACACACTCACACACACACAGAGTTGTATATATATATATATATATATATATATATATACGAAAGCACATATGTATACGTATATATGTTTATGTATATATGTATGTGTGTGTGCATATATATTTTTATGTATGCCTGTCTATATATATATATATATATATATATAAACACATAAACTAATATTCTGCCAATTAAGCATTAATTTAAAAAAAAATCAAACGCAAAATTAACCCTAAACGAACACACCTATATTTTCAAAACTTCAGAAACCTGCCAGAATATTCGAGAAAAAAATAAGTCCTTTCTCTGACACCTGAGATGACATTGTCACATTAGCTTTGTTATCCAGAGGCAAAAGCGAGAAAAAACAAAAAAACAAAATAAACAAACAAAAAAAACAGGGTAAAGTATTAGGCAGGTGGGGTGAGGAGGTGGGAAAACAGTGAAAAGGACAAATAACCACGACATTCTACGCATGCGCACATACACACATGCAGTAGCAGTAGTAGTATAGCTGGCCACTCATTTTCGAGGATACCCGTCTACTAGAGCGGCTAACCAATCGCTATGGCAGACGCTTGCTCAGGTGCATTTGTGTTTATTCAACACCCACGGATCCCACCTGTGGTTTATACTTCAACTATGCTGAGCAGACCTTAGTTACAGTTTCTGGGAAAGAGCGTGTTATCTAGTGAGGACAACAATCTGAACAAGGCAAGCACGATCAAACCCTCGGTCACGATGACTTGTGATTTCGTGCTAGCTCAACTATCGACGGCCCCCAAGGGTTCCGTCTAAGCAATTTCACTCACAAGGCTTGGGTCCGCACGCTGGGATCGACCCCTCCAGTTCGACATCATCAGGAAGTCACCTTCCTGACGAATCAACCGTGGTGAGATTTGAACCCGGCTCTCAGCGTCAGAATGCGAACGTTCAAACAACTTGGCCTTATACATACATGTACAGGCGTACACACACATATACACATGCACGTACACACATATACAAGCGTAAACATGCACACAGACAACATGAAGAAAAACCAGCTTAATCAATCACTAAAAAGCGCATAAATTATTTGTTAATTTAATATAAAATTAACGAAAATGAGAAAATCGACAGTCAATTGCTGATACCTCCTGACGATTGGATGGAACGATTAGAAAAAAGTTTCCTTTATTAAACTCTGAAATCGAGGTGCTGAATATAGCAACAATCAGCTAAGTGACAAATTTGGTATTTGTATTAATTATATATATATATATATATATATATATATATATATATATATATATATATATATATATATATATATATATATATGTATATATATATATATAGGTGTGTGTGTGTGCGCGTGTATGCGTGTGTGCGTATTGCGTATATTTTGGCAGCATGTTTTCATTAAGACATAGCTCCTTGAATAATTTAGACAAGTTTTGTCTACTTATTTTCAATAGGATCCTCTGATATTCAGGGACAATCTTGTTAATATCCTTATTTTTGAAAGCAAAACATTCGGGAATTTTGTAACTTAGTTATCTCCCCTGACGTTTACATGGTGGAAATTAAATTCTACAGCACATAACCTTAGCGTTTGTCATTTCACCGGGAAAAAAATTCACCTTTCAGATGAACACAACAATTTTGTCTTAGAAAAATAGTGAACACAACAATCTTTGTCTTAGTAAAAATAACACCATAATGCGCTCATGTCGAAAGTACAACGGAATAAAGGAATATGTAATAATGTAATTATATGGTAATTTTCTCTCTCGCTTTAATAAGCTTTTTCCGAAAATATAAGAGGATCCTATTGAAAATAAATAGAAAAAACTAGTCTATATATATATATATATATATATATATATATATATATATAGAGAGAGAGAGAGAGAGAGATAGAGAGAGAGAGAGAGAGAGAGAGAGAGATAGATAGATAGATAGATAGACAGATAGATAATATTAGTGGTATTTACGATTCCAATGGAATAAATTATGACCATGGAATATTAGTGTTTAAGTCTTTTTATTATTATTATTATATATATATATATATATATATATATATATATATATATATTCATTTGAGTTTGTAAAAATGTTTTCATGCTTTTTGCGAACATCAGAAAATGATGATCGCAAAAGCGTGATTACAAACTCATAGCCATACAACTGAATATGTTAGCTCTATCACTGATATTGAGCATTTTGTAACAAGTACAGGGCACATATAATATATAGAGAAATTATATATATATATACTCGACTCTCTCGTTGAATTCGACGTATGGGGGTCAAGCAGATCAGTTCCTAGGAACCGACAGTCCGACATGAGATTTGATTATAGTTTTTGTGCAGAACCATCGACATTTTTCAAGGGCCGATTACAGAGACCTGGTGCACTACGTGCCACAAGGTCCCCAAACAACCTTCCGCAGGTTTTGAATTCAGAGTTGTCCTTCTCCTAGATCAGTTGCCATCCAAGGCTATAGAACCTAGTTTTACCCATAGCTGGAGGGAGAAGAAGAGGATTCATTCATTAGTGGAATTCGAACTCGCCTCTCCGATTCTTCAATTCAAACCGCTAATCATTACTCCACCATACCTCCTCCATATGTATGTGTTTATGTTTGTATTTGAATAAATATGATGAAAAATTCTACGGAATAGTGAATATATAACAATTTGTCAGCAGAGAACGAATTATATTTCAACAAAATCTGCATAAACATAATCTGCATTAGTGAAATAAGGCATGATTTATATCATGGTTTGTTTACTGTATCTTCATATAACTTAGATTTTAATTACTTTCAAATCTAGTTTGCGTATCCCACTTTATGTCGGCAATAATTTAGTAAGAACCGAAATAAAGTGAAATAGCTCAGTTGTTAATAATACTTATTAATAGTATTTAGTTAATATAATAATTATTAATAATAGTTATATTACTGGCGAGGGGAATCGTAGATCATGGCATGTTTAATACATATTCGTTTAAGTAAAGGTTCCGGTAACATAAAAATACGTTGAGTATACAGAGCGTCACCCAAAATTCGACATCATTTTAAAAGCAATTATCTTGAAAACTACTAAGTCTAGCTCAATGAAATTGAACAGTTTAGGCGTTGAACATCAAAAGTTTATTATGGGACCGATTTCATAAGTGTTCAATATGTGCGCTGCCTGTTGCACAGCACCCGTCAAGTTGGTTGTTAAGCTCTTGCCAAACACGCTGTAGCATGTCTGCGGTAACATTATCCAGTGCGGAAGTGATTCACTGCTTGAGTTCATCAATGCTAGCAGGAAGAGGGGGGGAGGACATAAATCAGTCCCTTCATATATCCCCATGAAAAGAAATCACACGGGGACAGGTCATTTTCATCAGAAAACTGTCTTCATCTCCACCACGCCTGATCCATCTCTCTGGTAGGTTCTCATGGCTCAACCTGAAAACAGAACAAAGATAAAACATGAAATATAAAATCTTGATCTGTTTCTATGCATTCTGTGAAAATTTGAGGTTATGTCAAGAATTGCCCAAATTACGGATCTGCGAAAAGATTTCAAATGTTTTGGGGTACTCTGTATTGTTAAATTTTATCGGTTTGGTAAAAAAAAAAAGGATAAAAAACATTGGAAACACCCAACTTTCAATATGACTTTTTATTCATTTAGGGAATTAAGGATCCTATTAAAACACTCATGGAGTAAATTAAAATTAAAACTTAAATTAAAAATATTGTATTTAAAAAAAAAACATAAAAAAAAACTTAGTAAAGCTATTTAATCTTAGAAATTACTTCTTCATATCGTAAGTGTGAGCCACACCCTTCATGAATTGAAGGGGATCTAATAATTCAACTTCCATTATGATTTTTTCGGTTCGTTCGTCAGCATCTCTATATTATTTTAGGTTTTTGGGGGTGGTTGGTTGGAGGGGGGTCTCCAGCGATCAACTTTTCGAGAAATGCATCACGTCCTTTCTGGACTTACCGTAAGGCTTCAACGTTTTGATAAAATATTTGCATCCATTTTGGAATAAAAGGGCTTTGACGACTGAAAAATATGAAGCTGATCTGAAGGAGATATATTATAAAAACACCGCCAACTACTTTTTTTCTTAAATTTAAAAATGACTCCAACTACTCCTTTGGTTTAATATAAAAATGCCTCCAAATACACTTTTTCTTAAATTGGGCGGTTCAAGTATATAAAGACGAAGTACTAATTTGACTACTAAACGAGAGAGAGAGAGAGAGAGAGAGAGAGAGAGAGAGAGAGAGAGAGAGAGAGAGAGAGAGAGAGAGAGAGAATTTGACTATAACGACGAAGTACTAATTTGACTATTAAACGAGAGAGAGAGAGAGAGAGAGAGGGGGAAACAGAAAAAGAGAGAGAGAGAGAAAATTTGACTATAACGACGAATTACTTATTTGACTACTAAACGAGAGAGAGAGGGAGGGAGGGAGAGAGATCAAATTTGACTATAACGACGAAGTACTAATTTTACTATTAAAGAGAGAGAGAGAGAGAGAGAGAGAAAGAGAGAGTAAATTTGACTATAACGATGAATTACCAATTTGACTACTAAACGGGAGAGAGAGAGAGGGGGAGGGAGAGAGATAGTAAATTTGACTATAACGACGAAGTACTAATTTGACTATTAAATGAGAGAGAGAGAGAGCGAGAGAGAGAGAGGGTTAGAGAAAGAGAGAAAATTTGACTATAACGAGGAAGTACTAATTTGACTACTAAACGAGAGAGAGAGAAAGAGGGAGAGAGAGAGAGAGAGAGAGAGAGAGAGCAAATTTTACTATAACGACAAAGTAGTAATCTGACGATTAATCGTCACTTTGATGAAAAATTCCTATGTCGAAATGGCTACGCCGAATCTGCCACGCCGAAAGTAAGCATCTCAGCTTCTTTCCTTTTCCTACCACCGTAATGTGGATTTCCTGTGTCTTTTATATAAATATATTCATGTTAATTATTCTGATGAGCTCTGCATTTTGGTACCTAGACTTCATGAATTTAAAATTAATACTACGTTTATAATTTGGTTTTACTGTTGAAATTGTTAGCTCTAACCATAACATCCATACGAACAATTTATTTTCTCGCAATTCTCGCTTGTGGAGCTCTCTTCTGGTTTATTGATTTCCTGTCAACTATGCTCTTTAAATGTAAATTCAATCGTCATGTTCTGTTTTTTAATCCTTTTCTTTTTATTGTCCTTTCTGCTCAATAACATTATTTCTGTTTCTTTCACTTTCAGTAAGCTCCTTAGTAGCTTTATCGCCTTGCTTGGGGTGAAATGATTAAGAAATAGCTTTCTGCTCAAGAACATAATCATTATTGTTGTCGAAACATTCTGAACGAAATGAATTCTGTATCTGACTATATTTCTAAGATGAGGTATTATGCACACTATTTACATTATTCGGAGTATTGTCCTCATCTTTGTCGCCATATTTATTACAACGTTTCGGCCGTTGTCCACTTCGGCCTTCTTCAGGTGGTTGGAATGTCGAACCGAACCCTTTATTTCGCACACTGGGGTAGACTGTTCTAGTTACACATGCCATGTTTTTAATGGATGTCAGTTATCAGTTATCTCCTGTTAATTTCCCTCTGAAAGTTCGGCACTGCCTTAACCGGGTATTGAACTCACACTCTTTGGGTTCTGTCACTGGACCTAATCAACGCCTTTATCCACTGTACCATGTGTCCTTGATATATTCATAGAATATGGGAACCAGTAATACGTAGTGCCAGAGAAAAGCGATAATAACAGTAAAAATTGCAATATGAGCACTGGTAAAAAATTGTTGCTGAGACATTAGGTTTATAATACCCAGAAATTCACACTCTGTCACTGGTTCTAACCAACGCATTTGTCCACTGCGCCAGTCTAGCCAGTGAGCAAAATAAAGGGTTCAGTTCGACATTTCAACCACCTGTAGAAGGCCGGGGTGGACAACGGCCGAAATGAATTCTGATTATGCTTCAAGGACGTTTTTCTTGCCTTTAAAACTTGTTCTACTAAAGGGTATAAATAGTAGAACTGTTGCTCTATTGAGGATACAATTCAGTTTAGTTTCTGAAGTATGATACGAGATTCAATACAAAGGAAATCGACGAAGAGACGAAATCGGAGACGAGATAATGCAAGATTAGTTTGAGGCAGGGTTGAAACACAAGTAGAAAACGAGTACATCTGAGGTCAGCCATTGAAAGCAGTAACATTGTACTGCGACTTAGTGACAAATCATCTATTGTTTCAAAGTATAAAAGTTGAGAGTACAAGTCAAGGTTTTTTACACATCAGGAAGAACTTGTCCAAAATCATCTTCTTTAATCTGAGTTGTAAGGAAATAAATTTTAGTCACTGTTAGATATATAGAAAATGTGATATGTAGGAATGTTATTTAAGCGTAAGAATTTAACCAGGACCATGAACGATACCACTAAAACTGACGACAGTATATCACAACAGGCTTATCTCTGGAATTTTTAAAAACTAATTCCAGTGACACATAACATGTCTAAATGACATCATCTCACCGCCACCACCATCACCACAACCTTCTTGTTCTTGTTCTATGTTCTGTGTTCCTTGAAGACGTTGGCGATCATGGCTCTCCACGATTGCCCTTCCTTTGCATCTCTTAATAAGCTCTGTTCTACAATCCATTTACTCAAGCGCGCTAGGAGGGTTACGCGGTGTTTTCCTCTGTCACACTTTCCCTCAATCTGTCCTGTGTGTATCAGATTTTCCAAGCCTTCTTTGCTCATTATGTGCCCCAGAAACTCAACTGTCTCTTTCTGATGTTAAGTATAAATGTCCTTCTTGTTTCCATTTTCTCTAAAACTTCGACATTGCTTACATGTCCGGCGCATGGTAGCCTCAGCATCCTCCTGATGAACCACATTCCTGCGACCTCAATTTTCCTCTTCATCTGTGAGGAGATTGTCCAGCATTCACTGCAATTCAGGAGGACTGACATTACGTAACAGTTCAGTACTCTTTTCATTATTTCTTACGAAATTTTTCTGTTTCTTAATATTTTCTTTAGCTATTGGAATGAGTCGTTGGCTATTCGAAGGCACCTTTGGGTTTCAGTGTCGTATTTTTCGTCCTCTGTTTTAAAACACTTCCAAGATGTTTAATTTGTTGCATCTGTTTGATTTTGGAATCTCATCCTTTTGCTAACAACCATGCATTACGTCTTCTTGCAATTGATGTTTAGTCCTTTCTCCTCACTTTCCTTCACTTTCAGAGATTAGAAACTGATACAATGAAAATGTAACATACATAGGGACCAATAATAGTTTCTAATATATATATATATATATATATATATATATATATATATATATATATATATATATATATCATGTGATCGGGTTCTACAACAGTTCTTTATGGCCGTTGAGGACTGGCCTGCGCATATAGGGATGGTGGGATGGGAAACCTTTTGAAGATCGCGCCCGCCTGAAGTCTGGCAAACCCGGACCAGTATGTAATCTTCCGGCCCATCCGTGGCTCAGGTAGAGTCGCCTGTTTCATGTCGGATGTAAAACCACGCGACTTGCTACAGTTACAATGTGTACAAAAATGGACAGACAATCTGGTAATGACAGCTGCGAGAGCCAGAGGGAATGTGATGGCTGTAAAAGAGTCTTCAAGTCGGTGAAGGGTCGCAAGATACACCAGACAAAGATGAAATGTGGCAGTGATTCAGTGGCAAAGAAACGCACGGCAGTAGTCGTTAAGTCGTCCGAGTGTCACGGCCAGGATGAACACCACAGTGATACATATGATAGAAATTGTAAGGAGGATTTGATAATTATAATTAAGTAATTCATTGAGTCTGAAATAAACCTGGATGAAAGTGGATGCGCACTGCTGATGTGTACCAGATATAGGACGAAACGGCCGTCCAGTCCCTTCTGCATTCTTTTGAGGTTTCTTTCAGTCTCAATGAATTATTTAATTATAATTATCAAATCCTCCTTACAATTTCTATCATATATATATATATATATATATATATATATATATATATATATATATATCATACTACCCCATGCAAGGCAATAAAGCCACTAAGACACAAGGTGGCTACAATAAGGAACACAGTAGATAACGATTGATACTGCATTTACATTTTTAAAGATCAAAATTGGCTGGAAAGGATATAGAGAAAAAGGGTACCACTAGCGAGAAGTGCGAGAAAAGTAACTGTTAGCATAGAAATTGCAGTTAAATCTAACCAATTTGACTGCAAATTGCTGAAAACTTGTGGCTAATCTAGTACAGCACTTAAATACATAAAGTCTAGGTGCTATAACGAAGAGCTCATCGAAAAAATTACCGTGAAAGTATTTATAGAAAAGGCACAGGGAGGCAACGATACAGCAGTGGAAAAATGACTGAAGCTGAGAAGCCAGATCAGGACCAATAATATTGCTGATTCTTCTATGAATTTTATCAAGGAGCTCCAGATAAATAGAAGGAGCACCAGACCATATGTAGCAGCAATATTCTAAGCATGGATGAATGGTAGACTTATAGATATGCAAGATAGATTCTAGAGAGAAAAATTGTCTTACACAACTCAGTGAACCAACTTTCTTAGCAGCTGACCTAGCAATGGATTCAATATAGTCTTTCCACTTTATGTCAGCCGAGAATGTTAGTCCGAGAAGGTGCAACAACTCTCCTTGCGGTTAATATCGACCATGCTGATGGAAAGTAGAGAGGCGTCTCTCAGATGACTAATAGAGTTTAGTTTTGGAGTAATTAAAGTTAACAAACCTTCCATTGTCCCAGTTAACAACAGACTGAAGGTCCTTTTGGATATCAGCTGCCATTTGCACCTTATCAGGCTTACTATCGAGACAGGAGTAAAGGGCTGTGTCATCAACGTAGATACCAAGATGAGAGCTTATGTCATCGAGAATCGCCATTACCATTCCCATTATAGTACATGTTTAGATTCTTGTTAAATGTTTAGATTCTTGTTACATGTTTAGATTCTTGTTACATGTTTAGATTCTTGTTACATGTTTAGAAAGGCAGCATTGTGTCAGAGTTGCCTCATTATAGCAAACCATTGCTGATAAGTTCATTCCTTGTTGAATACCAAACCTCACTTCCTCCAACAAACTATCCTGACAGACTAGAACTGCTCTTAAACCCATAAAGTCTAGTTACTATGACGAAGAGCTCACCCAAACGATAACCATGAAAGTACTTATAGAAAAGGCACAGGGAAGAAATTTTACGGCCGTGAGAAAGTGATGGAAACCGAAACGCCAGGCCAGGCCCAATAATATTGCAGATTCTTTTTCGGATTTTATCAAGAATCTCTAAATATATAGCCGGACAACCGGACCATATGTGGCAGCAATATTTTAAACATAGATGAATAGTAGACTTATAGATATGTAAAACAGATACTGGAGTCAAAGATTGTCCCACGCGACACAGTGAACCAAATTTCTTAGCAGCAGAACTAGCAATGGATTCTATAGAGTCTTTCAACTTTATGTCACCTGAGAATATTAGCTAGAGAAGGCGCAACGAGTCACTTTTCTGGAGGTTAGCATCAGCCATACTGATAGAAATCAGAAAAGTGTATCTCAGATGATTAATGGAGAGCAGTTTTCTTTTGGAGGTGTTAACATTAACAAGCCACACGTTGCCCCAGTTAACAACAGACTCTACGTTATATATTTTTTTATTATATCAGATGCCAATTTGACCTTCTCGAACTTATTAGACTTACTATCGAGACAGGAGTAAATGCTTGTATCATCAGCACTGATATCAAGTTGAGAACTGCCATCGGGAAGGTCATTGATAAAACTTGAGACCAAAGTTGGTCGAAGGTTAGAGCCTTGGGAACACCCGCATTGATACAATTCACACAGACAGACAGACAGAGAGACACACACACATATATTTATATATTTAGGCAGCATATTTTAATTCAAGCGTGTTTGGTTAAATAATTTAAGCATATTATGTCTATTTATTTTAGTTTTAATCCTTTAATTATGATCATTCAAGTGAAATGTAAGCCATCCCGCCATCGTCGTTGTTGTAAAACCAACATAAGTATTAATATTTTTATCAGAGATGCAATCTTCTAAAGGATATCTAAATTGATATACGATGTTGGTCTTTTGTAAGATGCTAGCTGATGGGGCAGAATTGTTTTTGCCGACTAGAAAGAGTGTTTCTTTAAATGTTCTGAGATTGAACTATGATCATTCAAGTGAAACGTAAGCCTTCTCGTCATCGCCGTTGTTGTAAAACCAACATACGTATTAACATTTTTATCAGAGATGCAATCTTCTAAAGGACATCTAAATTGATATATTATGTTGGTCTTTTGTAAGATGCTAGTTGATGGAGTAGAATGGTTTTTGCCGACTAGAAAGAGTGTTTCTTTAAATGTTTTGAGATTGAACTATGAACCTTCAAGTGAAACGTAAGTCCTCTCGTTATCGCCGTTGTTGTAAAACCAACATACGTATTAACATTTTTTTTTATCAGAGATGCAATCTCCCAAGGGACATTTAAATTGATATACGGGATATTAATATAAATAAAAAATGACCATAATAAATCCTCAAATAATTCTAACCGTAGCAAACTGCTATGCCTTAATCAAATGCATTCTAATATATCCCAATCGACATTTTAAAATCCATACCTGACATGTACAAGCCATCACCACTTCCCTATACAGTGCATAAATGTGTTAAAACACCTCCGTGGCAATGTTATCCTTTTTGAAATACAATAAGCAATAGTGAATACGTTGCTTGTTCAAGTTATATTCCACAATACGGTTAAAATCTGAAATGCATTATAAGCCACACACTGTCTAGTTTCTTACTTTTCAACTTTGGTTCCGTATTGGTTGGTTGACTTAAAATACATATCGGTGAATACGTAATTAGTTTCCGAACACCGCAATACAAATGAATATAGATGGCAGTAATGGGACCCTGAATTTAATGAAAAATAAACAAAAGCGGCCATTTGTACGGGACTCTCCTTTTCCGTCTATCTGCAGACAGAAAGTCCATTGTTTTCTGAGTTACTTTCTATCGCGAAGGGGAAACTTAACAAACAAATCGTAAACGGGATATAGTGCAGTAGAAAAATTCGTCTAGGAAAGCGGATGTTGAGTGTGCCAAAGAAAAAATAAAATAAATAAAAACTAAAAATTAAAAACATAAATCCAAAATGTAAATAAATAAGAAAAATGTTACCAGATTCTGCATTCAATTTTACTGTCAGATTTCTTGTATAAAAATTAGTAAATTACAGAGAGAACATCACTGATCATTTAGAAATCTATTTAACCTCGTGTCTTTACGACTAATGTCTTTTTAATCTCGTGTCTTTTACGACTAATGTCTTTTTAACCTCGTGTCTTTTACGACATGTCTTTTTAACCTCGTGTTTTTTATGACTAAAGTCTTTTTAACCTCGTGTCTTTTACGACTAATGTCTTTTTAACCTCGTGTCTTTTACGACTTATGTCTTTTTAACCTCGTGTCTTTTACGACTAATGTCTTTTTCGACTAATGCCTTTTACGACTAATGTCTTTTTAAGCTCGGGTCTTTTACGACTAATGTCTTTTAACCTCGTGTCTTTTACGACTAATGTCTTTTTAACCTCGTGTCTTTTACGACTAATGTCTTTTTAACCACGTGTCATTTTCGACTAATGTCTTTTTAATCTCGTGCCTTTTTTCGGCAAATATCTTTTTATCCTAGTGTCTTTTTCGACTCATGTCTTTTTCGACTAATGTCTTTTTTACCTCGTGTCTTTTACGACTAAAGTCTTTTTGACCTCGTGTCTTTTACGACTAATGTCTTTATAATCCCGTGTCTTTTACGACTAATGTCTTTTTAATCTCGTGTCTTTTTCGACTAAAGTCTTTTTAACCTCGTATCTTTTACTACTAATACCTTTTTAATCTCGTGTCTTTTACGACTAATGTCTTTTTAACCTCGTGTCTTTTACAACTAAAGTCTTTTTAACTTCGTGTCTTTTACGACTGTCTTTTTAACCTCGTGTCATTTTCGACTAATGTCTTTTTAATCTCGTGCCTTTTTTCGGCAAATGTCTTTTTACCCTAGTCTCTTTTTCGACTAATGTCTTTTTCGACTAATGTCTTTTTAACCACGTGTCTTTTACGTCTAAAGTCTTTTTAATTTCGTGTCTTTTACGACAAATGTCTTTTTAACCTCGTGTCTTTTTCGACTAAAGTCTTTTTAATTTCTTCTCTTTTACGACTAATGTCTTTTTAACCTCGTGTCTTTTACGACTAATGTCTTTTTAACATCGTGTCTTTTACGACTAATGTCTTTTTAACCTCGTGTCTTTTACGACAAATGTCTTTTTAAGCTCGTGTCTTTTTCGACTAAAGTCTTTTTAATTTCTTGTCTTTTACGACTAATGTCTTTTTAACCTCGGGTCTTTTACGACTAATGTCTTTTTAACATCGTGTCTTTTAGACTAATGTCTTTTTAACCTCGTGTCTTTTACGACTAATGTCTTTTTAACCTCGTGTCTTTTACGACTAAAGTCTTTTTAACCTCGTGTCTTTTACGACTAATGTCTTTTTAACATCGTGTCTTTTAGACTAATGTCTTTTTAACCTCGTGTCTTTTAGACTAATGTCTTTTTAACCTCGTGTCTTTTACGACTAATGTCTTTTTAACCTCGTGTCTTTTACGACTAATGTCTTTTTAACATCGTGTCTTTTACGACTAATGTCTTTTTAACCTCGTGTCTTTTACGACTAATGTCTTTTGAACCTCGTGTCTTTTACGACAAATGTCTTTTTAAACTCGTGTCTTTTTCGACTAAAGTCTTTTTAATTTCTTGTCTTTTACGACTAATGTCTTTTTAACCTCGTGTCTTTTACGACTAATGTCTTTTTAACATCGTGTCTTTTAGACTAATGTCTTTTTAACCTCGTGTCTTTTACGACTAATGTCTTTTTAACCTCGTGTCTTTTACGACTAATGTCATTTTAACCTCGTGTCTTTTACGACTAATATCTTTTTAACCTCGTGTCTTTTACGACTAATGTCTTTTTAACCCCGTGTCTTTTACGACTAATATCTTTTTAACCTCGTGTCATTTTCGACTAATGTCTTTTTAATCTCGTGCCTTTTTTTCGGCAAATTTTTTTTAACCTAGTGTCTTTTTCGATTGATGTCTTTTTCGACTAATGTCTTTTTAACCTCGTGTCTTTTTTAGTAATTGTTATTTGCGTCCGGATGCGGAAGGAACAGTTAAAAATTCAAATTTTAAAATAACTGAAAAAAATGAGTGATTTTAAGATTTTTAATTTATATATTTATTTTAAAGTAACGGAAAAACTTTGTGAATTTAATTTTTTTGCTTTAAATTCAGTTTAAAATATCTCCAGAACTTTGTGAATTGAGGAAATCAATTTTATTTCTTCAAAATGCCAAGGAATCAGAGTTAAAGTGAGAGATTTTGAAGTTCCGCGGAGTTTGTGATTTGAAGAACTCGCTTTTCGGCCTGAATTGGAATTTCGGCCCAAATCAGACTTTCGAACCAAATCAGATTTTTGGCCCGAATCAGTTTTTTGCCTGAATTGAACTTGCAGCCCAAATCAGAGTTCAAGTGAGGTTTTGAAGTTCCATGGAGTGAATTGATGAATTCAAAGTTATTTCTTCAAAATTATCCTTGCTGTTTTCTAAGCTGGACCAGAGGTTCCTTTAGTTTTAGGCCTGAAACCCAATTAGCCCTGCGCAGGAGTTAGCTGAAAAGTTTGCACGGAGTCCGGTTTTTAAGTTAGTTACCAACAAAACAATGTAACCCTCTATCAAAGAAATCCTTATGTCATCGAATTATAAAGATATATGAGAAGACAGATTGATTGATTAATTGATTGATTTATGTTTTAGGGATTATAAGCCTTTTGCTGGTTATTTAAAGACAGAAAACATTTTTTTAGATTGTAACACTTTTTTGGAGTTAATGATATACTGATACAAGTCTTACTACTAAAATCCATATCTAGGGGTGAAAGAAGTCGATTCATATCTTTCGCAAAATCCGAACCGTTATCATTACACCACTGAAGATCCAATCTTGCAGCACCTGTTAATTCCCAAGCGGTCACCCATCGAGGTACTAACAAGGATCGACGTTGCTTAACTTCGGTGGAAGACAAATTATGATTACTTCTGAAACGGTTTACTTCGGTTTTATTGATATTTTCATTTTATTGTTTAATCTTGTGAATTCATACGCCTTTTGACAGATTTCGTTTTTAATTCTGCTTGTTGTCTAGTCATCTTCCTCATCACAAAAGAGAAGCGGTTTAGTCTTCGATGACCCGAACATACGGCGTCCAGTACAAAGGGATAGCCTAGGCACCATAGCTAAGTATTCAGCCTATGCGGTGAGAGACACGCTGGTCGGAGGGCCTACTAGATTCGGCTAGAGTAGTTGGTTTCACCGATGAAATCAACGGTCATGCTTTCGTGAGCAAAGCGGACCTTCTAATTGGAAGACATCGACTGTGGCTTGACCTGGAGAGAGATAGGCTCCGCCAGGTCTATTTGCCAAAGACGCCACGCATGAATGAATGAATATTTGGTTGTCAACCAAGATATGCGGGGGCTAGTTAGGTGCTCAGCTGCGCAGCGGCCCTACGACCACACCAGGTCATGGGACTAATGATGATTAAATTTGTCAACGTTCCTCTTTAATAAGGCTTTTCTGGCTGCTTAAGTAGATTTTCATAATCTGTTTCTTTTTATAGCAATTTTAAACACGTGATGGTCAAGTTTTGCAACGGCAAGAAATTGTTTATTATAAGTATTTCAATTCTTTTATCATAAATTTTAATACTTTAGCATTTTTCGGAATCTTGAAAAGGTTTTTCTTAAATTCAACATAGAGCGTCCTGATGTCATAAGTTCTCAGGTTTGCATCTACGCAGACGACACTACTATTTACTCTTGTCTCAATAGTAAATCTGGTATTGATGACTAATTTAACTTGGCCGTTGGTCTCGAAAAGGACCCCCAATCTATGGTTGACTGGAGCAGGAAATGGCTTGTGAACTTTAATGCCTCCAAAACGAAACTGCTCTCATTTACCCACAGAGAAACCTCGCTACCTTCTATCAGGATGGTTGATGCACAACTCCACGAGAGCGTCCTCACACGCTTGCTCGATCTCACGTTTTCCACTGAGCCGAGGTGGAACAAATACATTGAATCAATAGCTTCATCTACTACAAGGAAAGTTGGTTCTCTGTGTCGCGCCAGAAGGTTTATCTCTCCTGAGTCCATCCTTCAAATCTATAAATTAACCATTCGTCCTTGCATTGAATACTGTTGGCATATATGGTCTGGTGCCCCCGCTGTTGATCTCGAGGTTTCGACAATATCCAATGAAGCACATGCAATGTGATAGGTCCTGACCTGGCATCTCGACTCCAGTCACTTTCTCACCGACGTGATGTGGTTTCCCCCTCTGTCTTTTCTACAAATATTTTCATGGCATCTGCTCTGACGAGCTATTTCCACCAGTGTTCCAACTCTATGAAATTTAGCGTGCTACTAAGTTGGTATCTCAGTCCCACCCTTCTACTGTCGAAACAGTTAAACGTAACCGCATCTTCTACCCAACAGCTTCTTCGCTTGCACTTCCCGACAGTGGAACTCCCTTCCTCTTACTTGCTTCCCTGATAGCTATAATCCTCAATTATTCAAATGCAATGTCAATCGACATCTGCAGATGCTTTGATCTTGATGTCCGTCCTTCTCTTTATCCTTTCCTCTAACACCCCTCTTTATTCTTACTTTCACTCTCTGTGCTAGTGGCACTCCCGCCTTGCTTGGGGGGTGTAATGCTTAAAAAAAAAAATGAGCAGTCACTGCTAGAGGTAGTTTTTCCCAACACAGCCAATTGCTATGAAACCAAAATATGAATCTGTAAACTCGAGTGATATTCTTAAATAACCTCGTCATATCGAGACATTTATATGGTCATCGTGAATGACTAAAACGATTCAGAAATATCTAAACCGTCAGCTGTGTGCAACCAATTTCTCAGATCAGTGATTCAAAATTGGCTTTGAGCGAGTGAATCCCTAGGGTCTTGAGGACGAAGATCATCTTTCGAACATTGTAACCTGAAGCTACACAATCGGAAAGAGCTATGCCAAATAACAGAAACCAAATCACTTGAGGACTTTCAACAGCGGTAACAATTCAAATAAATTGCACATTTAACTCGAAGAGAAAATTTTGGCATAATCAAGATTTTAACATTCCATACGACTTCAAATAAAAGATTAGGAAGGAATCTCTCCTCCATCAATACCAGAAAGAGAAATAACATCTACTGGATATGAAAAAAAAACCGTTTTCCTGAAAAATTGATTTAAGAGAAAGATTTTATAAATATCAACAGAAAACAACATTGACTGCTCGGTTAATGAGTGTTAAATGTTTCATTAGTCGGGAAAAGGCTGATATTACCATTTCCATTAATTTTACCCTCACCGGTATTTGAACTAAGTTTTGTCTTTTTTTTTTCTTTTAACGAGTTTTGCAATTATTTAATTACTGGATTCAGTGCAACTCCACTTGATTTTAATATTTGACCTTTTCCTATTTAGTTCGTCTTGGTAGCACCGGAAACGGAAAAAGAAAACAGAATCCGAACTTTGGTCTGTCTATAGTACGTACTTAGAAAGGCATAGATTTACCTCACCTTGCACACTGTTCTATAAACAAAGCTTTGTCGTTGACAAGGTGTGATATTTAACAAAGAATGGGGTCAATCATCAGTATGTCTCTACTATTGGTAAAATTTAAGTCTTCATTAATTGTCTCAAATTTCAGCAATTTCAATTTTTTAACCTTAACCCTTGGATGCGGGAAAGCACGGACAGATTTCCCAGCATTCGGCAAATAAATCCTAAAGGCATTATTACAACACTCCTTATGTTCTGTTCGCTAAAGGTTTTATCTTTAGCACGGTGTTGACTGTGAAAAAGTATACAATTAAGAGATTAAACTTGTTAATACCACTATTATATAAATCAATACGACTTACTATTTGCTACTTGTGGAAGAAATGAGCCCCACCAAGTCATTATTTTTTCGCTATCACTTTTCCAGAGAAGCTCCCCTCACTTGGCTATCGACGCAGAAGAGTGCATTCATATAAGGGCTTCCATGTTGCTAGTAGCGTACACGGCGGATGTAGACGCCGGATGCAGATGGAAGATGAGCACGTAGCGTTGCGGTTAATGGAATCAGATTTTAAATTCTAGCCGTCGCCATTACGTTCGCTTTTGCATAAATCTCCATGGGTAAGGTTCTACCGTCGAAATCTAATCAATTTACAGTTCAGCTGGTTATATGTAACTGTAAATTCTATGCTAACAGTTTCGTTTCACGCACTTCTCGCTTGTAAAACTCCCTTCCGGTTTCCAGGCTTTCCAGCCAACTTTGGTTTGGTTTGGTTTATTTTGTTTTACGGCATATCAACCTCAATTATTTATGCCGACAACATTTTTAGGATCGATTCGTATAAATAGAATATGTATTCTTTGGTTTAGATTGGTTTGGTTTATTTTGTTTTACGGCATATCAAGCTCAATGGGTTATTTAATGCCGACAACATTTTTAGGATAGACTTGTATGAACAGAATATGTATTCTTAGGTTTAGATTGGTTTGGTTTATTTTGTCCCACGGCACACCACCCCCAATGGGCTATTCAATGCCAACAAAATTCTTTATAGTTGGCAATATTTTGTTTTGTCAAAAATCTGTTAATATTTTTCCTACAAAATTGTATTGCAGGTAATAATTTTTCCAAAAAGTATTGCTGGTAATAGTTAACTATTTGCTCATAGCTGGGAGCCTAACAGGTGCTACCACCCCGGGTCAGGGTGGATCTGGGAACACCAGCAATTAAGAGGTGGTTCCACGCTCCTCAAAACCTCCTAATCAGAGGCCTTGCTGCTGGACGTAGTTTATCGTCTTACCCAGGACGCGGATGTAGTTTAACGTCTTACCCAGCACGGTCCAGCCAACTTTAATCTGCAAAAATGTAAATGAAATATCAATTACTCTTTACCGTCCTCCTGATTACTCTTTCTTCTTCTCCCTAATTATTAATGTTTCTGTTCTTAATTCTTCCACACCCTGTAACCCCTTGTGCCTTAGCGGCTTTACTGCCTTGCATGGGATGATACCGATGAAAAAATATCTTGGTGGAGCAATTTATCCCACTTTTAACGACTTACCTCTACTGCAAATGCCTTAATTCTCTCAACTTATTGGGCAAATATATATATTTGTTGACCATTATTATCAGGTGTAATATGAGAACTGTGTTCAAACTATGTATCCAAGTGTATAGATGTATAGGATTTCTCTATGTACTGAAAATCCAAAGAAGAATCAGCAATATTATTGGTCCTGATCTGGCGGCTAGGCATCAGTCACATTCCTACCGCCATAAGGTTGCCTATCTATCTTTTCTATAAATACTTTCATGGTAATTATTCGGATGAGAGCTCTTCGCTATTATTTTCTTTAGTTTATTGTAAATATTTTTATATTCATGTTGTAAATACTCATTGGGGTTAGTTTTCAGAATTGTTATTTTACCCCCCCCCCCCCAAAGACACTGAATTGTAAATATGGGGACTAGTTAGTATTTCCATAGAGACCATGAGGTATTATGGTGATTGTAGTAAGAAAGGTACGTATGAATGTGTTCTTTTGATGTAAGAAATATCGTTCGTACGATTGGGTCAGTGTTTGCGGCGAGCTAAGTTATAGTTAAGACAGAAGAAGACCGTCCTTTCCCCAATCCCCCCCTTCGGCCTTGTGCCACATTTATGTGTATTTAACAGAATAAATATCGCTCTTCGCTATGGTACCTAGACTTTTTGAATCGATTACAGTTGAGCTGGATAGATGTAACCGTAAATTCTATGCTAACAGCTTCATTTCTCGCATGTGGAACTTCCTTCCGGCTCCATACTTTCCAGCGAACTTTAATCTGAAAAAAAAAATTAAATGTAATGTCAATCGCTATCTACCATCTTCCAGATTACTCATTTCCTTCTCGCTCATTATAAATGTTTCTCTTCCTAATTTTCCGCACCCTGTAACCCGCACCAGTAAAGCCACTAAGACACAAGGTCTTAGTAGCTTTACTGCTTTTCGTGGTGCGATACAGATTAGAAAAATATTTATTTCCTCGAACTCAGCTCCGTGTTAAATAGCAAGGCGGACTAGGCACCCTAGTCTTGGTTGGCAACCAGTCTATGTGTATCTCAACACCCAAATTTAAAAAAAAAAACGCAAACATGAATCTTCGTGCCCGGAAAAAACAAGTGTCGAAGGGACGGTTTTTCCTATGACACCGGTTTTAGATTTTGTACCTTCACCTCTTCGGCAATATTTATTTTCTTAAAAAGTGGTGATTAAAATTGTAATAAAACATAAATGTATGTTTGCGAATTTATACATTTTCTTTCTTTTTAAGAATTGACAATAAAAATAATAAACAGCGCCAAGGAGTGAAGGTAGTTAAAATAATAGCGGTGTCAAGGGAAAAACCGTCCTTTTGACACCCCGTTTTTTTTTTCGAGTACGAAAGTCCATGTTTAGGCTATATCCCTATACTACATAGGCGCGTCTCATATCAATTAAAAAAAGGCGAGGTTCATGCAAATGTACGTAAATGCTTAAAAATATATAATAAATAAAGTTTTCCTTGATAATAGTCGAAAGTATTGTTGTAAACGGTAAATTACAAAATGGTTGGGCAATATTTCCATTCAATGCATCCATACTTCTTGTATTCACTTGCCTGGAAACAAAGAAACCTAATAATATTAAAAAAATTCCTTATCTATTGGGTTTAATGGAATATATCTATATATTTGTAAGAGAATTGTCGGCGCGGAAAGTAGGATTTTTTAATAATTTTACCTCAAGCAAGGCAATAAAGCCACAAGGAGTTATTGCGTATTAGAGAGTACGAAGTAAAATATTATAAAGGGGAGAGAACAATAAAATAACAAGAATTAAGAAAACATAAGATATCGATTGACATTGCATTTAAATTTTTGAAGATCAAAGGCAATAAAGCCACTGTAACGTAAGAGGTTGCTGAGTGTCAGAGAATATGAGAAAAAATTACTATTAAGGAGAGTGGACAATAAAAGAACAAGAATTAAGAAGACATAAGATATCGATTGACATTGCATTTAAAAGTTTGAAAATCAAAGGCAATAAAGCCACTGGAACGTAAGAGGTTGCTTTGTGTCAGAGAATATGAGAAAAAATTACTATTAAGGAGAGATGACAATAAAAGAACAAGAATTAAGAAGACAGAAGGTAACGATTGACATTGCATTTAACTTTTTGGAGATCAAATTTGCCTGGGATACAAAAAGCCGAAAGAGAGTACTACAAGTGAGAAGTGCGATAGAAGAAACTGTTTGCATAGAACTTACGGTTCCATCTCGCAATTTCAACAGTAAAATGATGAGATCTTGCCGCTAATCTAGTACTGGTCTTAAATTCATAAAGTGTAGGTAACATAGAGGAAAGTCCATCAGAACAATTACCATGAAAATATTTATAGAAAAGGTACAAGGAAGCTACAGTACTGCGGTTGGAAAGTGAATGAAGCCGAGATGTCAGGTCAGGACCAATAACATTGCAGATTCTACTTTGGATTTTATCCAGGGTCTCTAACTGTATAGCAGGAGCACAAGACTAGGATGCCTGGCCACGTTCAAATTCCATCCGATTTTCACTTAGGAAAAGTAAGAATCCATCTCTTCACCTCTATCTATGAGTTAAATAACAGGAGAAATTAGACTCTCTAGCCGTGATTGTCAACCAGTCTAAGAGAAAAGCAACTCGAAATTCAAGACTGAGCGTGGGGCTGGCAATGCCATCACGTAAAAACGACTTACAACAGAAAAGGCAGCAGCAACATGAAGCGTGGTGAGGCTGTGGCCATCTTCTCCCCAGGCGAGTCTAAATGCACAAAAGAGAAGAGGGGGGGAGTTGAGAAGGGAGTTGTGTAGAGGATCAACACGAGGTATTTTTTTTTGTTTTTTGCCAGATACTCTGGGAAGAAGCCATCATGAGGGCCGAGGATCTCACGGGATCACAAGATTTGCCAATTTAATTCACGGCTTACACATGACCCACCCGATTAGTTTTAAAATCATCTAGGTCACGTGAGGAACAAAGAAGTTTCAGTTGCATAAACATGATCAGGAAAAAAAAAGGATAAAAAACCCCACATTTTTTGTGAGAATTGAGACTCATATACGAAGCTGATTCATCTCAGGAGATCTTCAACTGAAGGAGTTCTGTAGCTGACAGGTGTCTAGATAACGAGGTAATCTTAATTGATTGTTCAAGGAATTTAAATGGTGAGGGATTTAAGCCGGGATGAGAATGTAAAAGAACAGGGAACGAGGTAATGTTCTTGAATGTGTAGGATTTAATTTATATATATATATATATATATATATATATATAATATATATATATATATATATATATATATATATATATTATAATTATTTTTTAAAAATATGATTCCTTCGCTACATAAGAGTTCTCATGTTTCAAAAACGGGAGCCAAAAAACTCAGTCTGTCTATCTATCTATCTCAGTGTATTTATATCTATCTATCTATCTATCTATCTATCTATCTATCTATCTATCTATCTATCTATCTATCTATCTATCTATCTATCTATGTTCATTATCTATCTATCTATCTATCTATCTATCTATCTATCTATCTATCTATCTATCTATCTATCTATCTCTGTCTATGGAAATGTATCTATCGATCCCAGTCTCTTCATATCTATTCATTTATCTATCTCAGTTTATTCATATCTATCTATCTATCTATCTATCTATCTATCTATCTATCTATCTATCTATCTATCTATCTATCTATCTCAGTCTGTTGATAATCTGTTTATTTCAGTGTCTTCATATCTATCTATCTATCTATCTATCTATCTATCTATCTATCTATCTATCTATCTATCTATCTATCTCAGTCTTTTGATATCTATATTCGCTGCCGTATAGGAGGACTATTACATAACTGTTAAGTACTCTTTCCTTTTTTCTAATGAAATCTTTCTGTTTACAAGTTCAAATTATACTTGATCGAAAAAGAGAGACAGGATTGACAGTGAGATGGTTTTAATTTTATTTTTGGTTATAATTATTATGATAGTTATTAGGGATTGTGGTTTGACCAAAAGTTCTTTGTCCAAGAGATCATTTGTTTAGTATCTTAACCATCAATCACCATGAGATTCCTGTCACAAGTTATTTTCTCTAGGTAGGTACTGAAAAGATAGATTAAAGGCAAGAGTGCGTCCATGCCTTTACAAAGAGCATTATATGACATATACATAAGCAGCGCAAAACAAAATCTGAATTCTATTTGTCAATTTCTGTGCTGGCAGTAAACTACAATTGAACATTTATTGTTTATCTTGAATAATAATTTCTAGGATTTCGAGTTTTTTCTGGTATTGAATGATATAAAGTATTTTAATGTTCATTACTAATATCTGTCTTATGTTGATAGTTATATTTTGGTTGTTCATTATGTGCTGGATGATGTGTGCACGGGTTGCACTGTGTTTCGACAAGTGACAGGCTAGTCTGCGGGAGAGTGTTGTGCATAGGTGCCCAATGTAAGTATTTAATGTCGTTTTTATTAGTAGTATAATTAACCTAGATGTGTTTGCTTGTGTCGGCGTGTGATATATACGGATGAATCATGTTTTTAATTGCTTTTGCATTCACAAATTCGAGCATAATAAACAAAAACTTAAAAAAATTATAAAAATAGACAGATCTAGTTGGTTTCTTTCAATCAAACTTGTTTATATATATATATATATATATATATATATATATATATATATATATATATATATATATATATATCTTTATGGGTAAAAGATGTATGACAAAGTGGAAGAAAGATTTCGTGTGACGCGGTTCATCGGACTAAGTTTATATTTACGAAGATGCGACGACACATGCGCACGGACAAGAGATGCTGCGAAATTTAAAATTAAAGATAATTTTTTTATATGTATTTGGGATATATAATCTAGCCGATTTCATTTAGATTCTTTTTGTATTCGTTTCCATCATTTTAAATATCCCACATTATGCCAAGAATAGTTAAACGTTGTATCGATAGATAGATAGATAGATAGACAGACAGACAGATAGATAGATACATAGCTAGACAGATAGATAGATAAATATCTATCTATCTATCTATCTATCTATCTATCTATCTATCTATCTATCTATCTACCTATTTCAGTCTGTTTATTATCTATCTATCTATCTATCTATCTATCTATCTATCTATCTATCTATCTATCTATCTATCTCAGTTTGTTCATTATCTATCCATCTGTCTATTAAGACTCCATCCCATTTTATACCAAATGATTTCAACTTGCAACTTTTCGGAGTCATTTAAAGATTCTTATCTGCATTTATTGATATATTTTCTCAGCTGATAAACATGCAATTTCGGGTTATGTATATATATATATATATATATATATATATATATATATATATATATATATATATATATATATATATATCTTTATGGGGAAAAGATGTATGACAAAGTGGAAGAAAGATTTCGTGTGACGCGCTTTGTCCCTTAAGACTTCATCGGACTAAGTTTATATTTACGAAGATGCGACGACACATGCGCACGGACAAGAGATGCTGGAAAATTTAAATTTAAAGATAATTTTTTTATATGTATTTGGGATATATAATCTAGCCGATTTCATTTAGATTCTTTTTGTATTCGTTTCCATCATTTTAAATATCCCACATTATGCCAAGAATAGTTAAACGTTGTATCGATAGATAGATAGATAGATAGATAGATAGACAGACAGACAGATAGATAGATACATAGCTAGACAGATAGATAGATAAATATCTATCTATCTATCTATCTACCTATTTCAGTCTGTTTATTATCTATCTATCTATCTATCTATCTATCTATCTATCTATCTATCTATCTATCTATCTATCTATCTATCTATCTATCTGTCTCAGTTTGTTCATTATCTATTCATCTGTCTATTAAGACTCCACCCCATTTGATACCAAATGATTTCAACTTGCAACTTTTCGGAGTCATTTAAAGATTCTTATCTGCATTTATTGATATATTTTCTCAGCTGATGAACATGCAATTTCGGGTTATGTGCTAAATGGTGTGGGTGGGTAGTTTATGCAACATCAGTCATCGAAATGAGTAAGTCAGTACTTATCTCGACAATCATTCAAATTCTAGTTTTTACCTGAGCTCATACTGCCATGTTCTGATACTGATAAGAAATACTTAATCTATGTCATGTATGAATGATAAAATGTAATTATTTCAGGTATATATATACATAGCCCAATTTATCCAACTGAATATATATATATATATATATATATATATATATATATATATATATATATATATATATATATATATATATATATATATATATATGTGTGAAGAAATATAGTTTTAAAGTGTGCTATATTTATGGGATAGAGTGCTCAATATCAGAGATACAGCCGCCTGACGATTGCGTCTAGCATAAAACAGCCTGTCGTCTCTGACTGTTGACTTCAATGTTCACTTTTATATATATATATATATACGTGTGTGTGTGTGTGTGTGTGTGTGTGTGTGTGTGTAAATATATAGAAAAATAGGAAAGAACACGCTAGGTAAATAGTCTGAAGCTGTTTAGTATTTTTATTTTTATTTAAAAAAAACAGTGCTCACTACAAAAGTAGAGCCTAAATTATAAGAGTTCTCAAGTTTCAAAAACAAGATTTTGGCTCTTGTTTTTGAAGCATGAGAACTCAGATGTAGAGAAGGAATCAAATTCTTAAAAATTAAATTTTATATATATATATATATATATATATATATATATATATATATATATATATATATATATATATATATGAAGAAATATAGTCTTAAAATAAAGATAATCAAACAAATAAAGATAATCAATCCAAATAAATACATTAAGTAATAAAGATGCTGGGAATTTTAAATTTAAAGATGATTTTTTTATATGTATTTGGGATATATAATGTAGCCGATTTCATTTAGATTCTTTTTGTATTCGTTTCCATCATTTTAAATATCCCGCATTATGATAATAGATCTGCCAAGAATAGTTAAACATTGTATCGATAGATAGATAGATAGAGAGATAGTCAGATAGACAGATAGATAGATAAATAGCTAGACAGATAGATAGATAAATATCTAGCTAGCTAGATAGATAGATATGGATGGTCTTTTAGATAGATACATAGATACATAGATATGAACAAATTTTGACAGATGTATTATGAAAACATTGTGATAATAAAGAAGAAAGAGATAAATAGATAGATATGAATGATCTGATAGATATATACGAATGGATAGATTGATTGATAGCTATGAATCATCTGGTAGATAGATAGATAGATATGAATGGTTTGATAGATAGATAGATAGATAGATAGATAGATATAAATGGTTTGATAGATAGATAGATAGCTAGCTAGATAGATAGATATGAATGGTTTGATAGATAGATATGAATGGTCTGACAGATAGATAGATATGAATGGTTTGATAGATAGATAGATAGATAGATAGATAGAGATAGATAGATAGATAGATAGATAGATAATAAATTGTCTGTTAGGTAGATAAGGATACAGACAGATATGAATAATCTGATATATAGATAGATAAATATGGATCGTTTTCTAGATAGGTAGATACATATGAATGGTCTTTTAGGTAGACAGATAGATAATGAACAGACTGAAATAGATAGATAGATAGATAGGTATGAAATCTCTAATAGATAGATTGTTTAGAAATTGTCACACCTTGGCGTGGTTCTGCTGCCAACCTTGATGTGCCACTGTGCAGGTGTTTCTACTGCAGCCAGCATCATTACCGCTGCTACTGATTATGCTACACAGTGGCTGTTTCAGACACTGTTGTCTCAGACAGATGCTAATAGAGACACTAAGAAAGAGGAGACTTCGAAAAAAAGAAGAAAAGGAGGTACACACACACACACACACACACAAAGAAAAACTTTTTTTTACCACGTGTAAAAAACGAGACACCTGCTTGGGCAGGTGAGGACAAACATTACAGGTAACCAGCATGATTCTCCGAAAAGTGATTCGAAAGGTAAGAGTTGTAAAACTATGGGGCAAGGTTAACGTTCGTGGGATAATAGTTGTTTTTCTTTTTATATCACGTTTCTGCTCATTTGTTTGTTTATTTAATGTTGTGGAAACTATGTGAAGTAATGAACATATGTATGTAATACAACCTGATATACATATAGACAACATGCATACACACATATATACATATAGAAAACATGCATACACACACACATACACATAAACATTTAGATATGTATTTATAAATCTATATATCAGTGTATCGCTGCGTATTATGCTGAAAGATCTATGCATGAAATAATACAGAAGAACAAGAATATTTATATAAGAGTATTCATTATCTATCTATCTATCTATCTATCTATCTATCTATCTATCTATCTATTTCAGTTTGTTCATTATCTATCTATCTATCTATCTATCTATTTCAGTCTGTTCATTATCTATCTATCTATCTATTTCAGCCTATTCATTATCTATCTATCTATCTATCTATCTATCTATCTATCTATCTATCTATCTATCTATATATTTCAGTCTGTTCATTATCTATCTATCTATCTATCTATCTATCTATCTATCTATCTATCTATTTCAGTCTATTCATTATCTATCTATCTATCTATCTATCTATCTATCTATCTATTTCAGTCTATTTATTATCTATCTATCTATCTATCTATCTATCTATTTCAGTCTATTCATTATCTATCTATCTATCTATCTATCTATCTATCTATCTATATATTTCAGTCTGTTCATTATCTATCTATCTATCTATTTCAGTCTGTTCATTATCTATCTATCTATCTATCTATCTATCTATCTATCTATCTATCTATCTATCTATCTATCTATCTATCTATCTATCTATTTCAGTCTATTCATTATCTATCTATCTATCTATCTATCTATCTATATATTTCAGTCTGTTCATTATCTATCTATCTATCTATCTATTTCAGTCTGTTCATTATCTATCTATCTATCTATCTATCTATCTATCTATCTATCTATTTCAGTATGATCATTATCTATCTATCTATCTATCTATCTATCTATCTATCTCAGTCTGTTCATTATCTATCTATCTATCTATTTCAGTCTGTTCATTATCTATCTATCTATCTATCTATCTATCTATCTATCTATCTATCTATCTATTTCAGTCTGTTCATTATCTATCTATCTATCTATCTATCTATCTATCTATCTATCTATCTATCTATTTCAGTATGATCATTATCTATCTATCTATCTATCTATCTATCTATCTATCTATCTATCTATCTATCTATCTATCTATCTATCTGTCTCAGTTTGTTCATTATCTATCCATCTGTCTATTAAGACTCCACCCCATTTGATACCAAATGATTTCAACTTGCAACTTTTCGGAGTCATTTAAAGATTCTTATCTGCATTTATTGATATATTTTCTCAGCTGATGAACATGCAATTTCGGGTTATGTGCTAAATGGTGTGGGTGGGTAGTTTATGCAACATCAGTCATCGAAATGAGTAATTCAGTACTTATCTCGACAATCATTCAAATTCTAGTTTTTACCTGAGCTCATACTGCCATATTCTGATACTGATAAGAAATACTTAATCTATGTCATGTATGAATGATAAAATGTAATTATTTCAGGTATATATATACATAGCCCAATTTATCCAACTGAATATATATATATATATATATATATATATATATATATATATATATATATATATATATATGGGAAGAAATATAGTTTTAAAGTGTGCTATATTTATGGGATAAAGTGCTCAATATCAGAGATAGAGCCGCCTGACGATTGCGTCTGGCATAAAACAGCCTGTCGTCTCTGAGTGTTGACTTCAGTGTTCATTTTTATATATATATATATATGTATGTATATATATAAATATATATATATATATATATATATATATATATATATATATATATATATATATATATATGTGTGTGTGTGTGTGTGTGTGTGTGTGTAAATATATAGAAAAATAGGAAAGAACACGTTAGGTAAATAATCTGAAGTTGTTTAGTATTTTTATTATAATTTAAAAAAAAAACAGTGCTCACTACAAAAGTAGAGCCTAAATTATAAGAGTTCTCAAGTTTCAAAAACAAGATTTTGGCTCTTGTTTTTGAAGCATGAGAACTCAAATTTAGAGAAGGAATCAAATTCTTAAAAAATAAATTATATATATATATATATATATATATATATATATATATATATATATATATATATATATGAAGAAATATAGTCTTAAAATAAAGATAATCAAACAAATAAAGATTATCAATCCAAATAAATACATTAAGTAATAAACAAATTAAAAACTGTTCCCGCCAAAATAATAGTTAGAACAACCTACAACAATCAACCCCCAAATTGAACAAATAGCGTTATCTTCCCAAACAAAAACAAAACTATTAAATAAGCTATATAAACAAATTTTTAGTACGTTATTAAAAACACCGATCAAAATAAAAAAATAAATAAATATATAAGATAAGAAATAAAAGAAATAAAAAAAAGAATAAAAATAAATAAAAAGTAGCAAAATAATTTAACCCAAATAAAAAAAATAAAAAAATAAAGGACTACCGGTAAAATAACCGCCTAAATAGACTACCCACAATGCACCACTGACCCGTATATATAAATAGCCGAGAAAAATAACGATTGCATCTAGCATGAAACAGACTGTCGCCTCTAAGTGTTGACTTTTATAAATATATACTCGACTCTCCCGTCGAATTCGACGTATGACGGTCAAGCAAATCAGTTCCTAGGAAACCGACAGTACGACATGAGATTTGATTATAGTGGTGAAGGTTTTGTGCAGAACCATCCACACTTTTTGAGGGCCTGAATACAGAGACCTGGTGCACTACGTGCCACAAGGTCCCCGAACGACTTATCTGCAGGTTTTGAATTCAGAGTTTCCTTTTCCTAGACCAGTTGCCATCCAAGTCTCTCCTGCTATTTACCCATAGCTGGAGGCAGAAGAAGAGGATTAACACCTTTCCGAAACTTATTAGCACGTAAGTGAATGTAATGGTTTCGACTTGGATTAGAACTCAGTACTCCGATTCCTCAATCCAAGCCGCTATCCATTACTCCAACGTGCATTCTCTCTCTCTCTCTCTCTCTCTCTCTCTCTCGAGAGAGAGCCAATATCACGCAAGAGTTGGAGCAAATGTAAAGAGGCTTGAAAGAAGAAAGGATGAAGTGACGGAGGGAGAATGGATCAAGGCATCTGGAGATGTCGATTGACATTGTACTTGAATAATTGAAGATTAGTAAGAGAAAGGGAGTTCCTCAGACGGGAAGTGCGAGACATGAAGCTCTTGGTATAGAAGAGACGGCTACATTTCACCGTTTCGACAGTGAGAGGGTGAGATTGAGATGCCAACCTAAACCAACGTACTCAGTGTTGGCTGAAATAGATTATACTCAAATGATGTAATTTGGGATTTTTTTTTGCTGCATAATATATATATATATATATATATATATGTATATATATCGGAAAATCCTTGTCGACAACACAATTATACTTAAACATGAAAATAATAAACCAAAATTAAAAATCCTCGAAGCTATATACATAAAACAGTTGAAACCTAACCTGAACACAATAAACTATGAAATCTCCACAAACCTTCTTAAATGCCTATAATCTATAGCAGAAGCCATTGGTTTATACCAATGGCTTCCCATACTTAATACTTCTTATTTTCACTCTCGCGTGGTCATGTGTGACGTCACGAGCTACGACACGTTTTTCGCTTCTTTTGCTCGTAAATAAGAGTTTGTCGTTACTTTGAGCTTATTCAAAGAGCAACGGCGGGTCATTATTATGGTTTCGTATATGTGTTGTTTGATTTATTAAAATTGTTATCTTTGATAATGGCTTATGTAAGCCGAAAGCTTAGATTGGATTCAAACATGTGTCAATATGGTGTTTTCCTTTAGTCTTTCAACGATAATGTGATTAAGCTTATCAGACAATACGAAAGGAACTTTATAAAGTAAATAGACAAAACGTGTCTATATTATTTAATGAAACACGCATTAATATATATAACATATTGAAAAATTTACTTTCCGTAATTTAACTTATCCGTATTTGATTATTATTAGCCAGACTACGCAGTTTGGTGGTGTTTTTTTCCATTCTGTCTACATATATATATATGTAGAGAGAGAGAGAGATAGAGAGAGAGAGAGAGAGAGAGAGAGAGAGAGAGAGGGAGAGAGAGAGTATATACATATATATATATAGCAGATATATATGTATATATATACATATATATATATGCTATATATATAGCATATATATGTAGCCTATATATATATATATATATATATATATATATATATATATATATATATATATATGAGCGAGCTTGTGAGTGCGCGTGGGAGCATGAACTTATATATATATATGTATATCATATATGTATATATATATATATATATATATATATATATATGCTATAGATATATGTATATATATGTACATATATATAGGCTATATATATATGTACATATAGCATGAACGTATATATATATATATATACATATATATATATATATATAAGCTATATATATATATATATATATTTATATATATGCTATTATATATATGTAGATATATATATATATAGGCTACATACATATGCTATATATATAGCAGATATATATAGCATATATATAGTCTATATATATGTACATGTATTTACATATATCTATAGCATATATATATAGCATATATATATATATATATATATATATATATATATATATATATATATATATATTCATGCTCCCACGCGCACTTACAAGCTCGCTCATTTATATATATATATATATATATATATAGCATTTATATACATATATATATAGTACTAGCAGCATGGCCCGGCGTTGCCCGTGCTTGATTCAAAAATCGTTCGACTCAAACAGCAATCGCTATCACTTGACTTAAAATATTTTTGCCCTTCCTTGCCTTTAAAGGAGAGCCCTTTGCCGTGCTGATGTTGATACATGCCTTACTTCTTGCCTATCTCACAATGCGAATTTTTTCTAAGCTCTATACTAAACATTAAATCTGTTTCGAAAAAAGACCTAAACCAAATGAACACAAAATGATCAGCTTTAAAAAAGGACTCGTAACTGGAAAAACCGAATGAAAAAAGAATGTTAACAACAAATACTTTTTCACACCCAACACAGTTCTGCGGAATCAGAATGAACGTTGAGTTTAAGCAAGCGAATGAGCCAATTGGAGTAAAGTGTCATACAGATGTAAATTTTTCCCACTTGTGACTAATGCAGCTATCGATTTTTTTTCCATGCTTACATGCTAGTTAACATTCGTCTCTGTCAGCTGTTGGCTCTCATGCTGGCCAATATAATCTTCCTGCCTATTCGTGGCAGCCAGCTATAGGCTGTCACTCTGGCCAGTAGAAAATGGCCGCAAACTACATGAAAACTGTCGTAGAAGCATGAAAAAATCGATTATTTCCACTATCGATGGGAGTTGGGAAATGCAAAGTCGATCTCCCCCCACTAACTTGGAGCATGTGCATGTAAATTTTGATGCAAATCCGTCGACAACTGCGGCCGTGCATTCGTTACACACACACAACCAACCAACACACACACAACCAACCAACACACACACAAACACACACAAACACACACACACACACACACACACATCCTGCCTTTTATATATATATATGTATATATATGTATATATATACATATATATGGCCTATATATGTATATATATTTTAGAATTGGACATAGTCCGACAATTTATTTAAAGACATTTATATTATGTTTAACGTTCTTTTTATAGATACAATATATGTTTATTATAAAACAGAGCATTTGCTTAAATACTTGTATCTATAAAAAGAACGTTAAACATAATATAAATGTCTTTAAATATGTATATATATACATATATCTATAGCATATATATATATATATATATATATATATATATATATATATATATATATATATATATATATATATATATATATATATATATATATAGCATATTTTGGTAATTTTGCCCGGTAACAATTTTTTTGTTATATAATTAATAATTTTGTTTTAAAACCTTTTTCAGCGTTCCTTGAATTTCGCTTCATTTTTCTTATAACCCCAACTTGGGGTGTTATGGTTAATATCTGGGTCGAATTTGTCTAACTTCTTTCCATTTGAGCCAGACCACACCCACCCTCCCCTTACCACCACCCAGGCAGTTTGTGTTGTGTGTTTGATTAGCTCTGTATCAATATTTCAACACCTGTCTGTTTTTTAAATATTTAATTTTAAATTTCTCGTTTCGACTGAATACAGTCAACCATTTGAGTTGAATAAAGCTAAGGTTTTGATGTCAGTTGAAATAGTCTATACTCATGAAGTAATTTTAGATTTCTCTATTATGCAATTTATATGCTCTGTGATAATAAATACATTGAGCTCTTTTTTGTGGATCAGTTTTAATATGTTATATTATAAGGATCCACTGGGATTATATACCAAGGGATTTACTACCTATACTATATATATATATAGTAATTAATCGAGTCTGAAACCTCAACAGAATGCACTGGACGGCCGTTTCGTCCTATATTTGGGACTCATCAGCAGTGCGCATCTACTACCGAGAATTGGGACCCTGACAGGTTATAAATCCAGTGCTTTCTGCATTCTGTTGAGGTTTCAGACTCGATTAATTACTTAATTATAATTATCAAATCCTCAAAATAATTTCTATCATTTATATATATATATATATATATATATATAGAATGTTACAATATGGTAATTCGTATGGAATTTCCAGGATGATATAGATCCAGGGAGAGCTCGATGTCAAAAGATACAGCAAAATTATTATTAATTAAAAAATATCAAACACTTAAAGTCCCATAGGAAATAATTTTTATTTCATGACATATATATATATATATATATATATATATATATATATATATATATATATATATATATATATCCGATTACAAGGCTGGTGTGGATGGAATAAATCTCCTGTAACCAAAAACACTATTTCTTTAAAAAAGTGCTCAATAGAAAGTAGAGCAAACACCACCACTTGACAAGGCACCCGAAGTGTTGTAACAAAATGGTTATTTTTGTAGTGATATATATATATATATATATACAAACATGAAAACAAATTCCTGCTATGCTATCTACAACAACACTATGACTCAAAAGGAGCTACTACTACTATCATATAATTTTGCTTGTCTCTCACTTCTTCTGTGTGCCGTGTATCTTCAAGATGTGGCCAATAATGGCTCTCCACATCTTCCTTTCTCTTGTAGTAACATTTGTCTTTTTTGTCATCTCTTCCACTTCCCTTTCCACCAGCCATTCAGGCAAGTCATCGTCTAGGTGGCCTGTTGTCCTCTTTGCCTTCTAAATGGCCTGTGAGCGTGAATTTCTACACGCTGTCTGTCCTCATGATCGTTTGTGCATTGACACTTTTGTAATGTCAACGAATACTCGTTGTCACTTTCGTAATGCTCGTTGTAGTAGAGAATTTCTAATCGTACATACAACTATAGTACGCCGTCGAACAATACTGGTGTCAGACGCCTTCGAATGGCACTCACACTAATAGTACTTGCTCGATAATACTCGCTCGAATAGTAATCACCGAATAGTGATCGGAATAGAGAAATAGCAGAGTGAATAGAGTAGAGAATAGCAGCCCGTATAGTAATAGAGGATAGACTAGAAATAGCGATCTGTATAGAAAAGAGATGCGATCATTTAGACGTCACGCGACTTCCTATATATACGTTTCTTCTATGGTTACGTTAGTCTATTTAATTCAATAATGGGATCGCCTGTGTTTACTCACTGGCGATCTATGTTCAAACTCAAGCGTCGGCAGCGACACTTTATTCCTATATAACATTATCTGTCGTAGAAATTTCAACTGTCTCTTTCTTATTCTGGGTAGAAGTGTACCTTTATCTCCATTCTCTTGAAGACCTCGCCTGTGCTATTCTCACAAGCCTTCTGTAGAGCCACATTTCTGTTGACTCTCGTTTTTCTCTCTCTGTTAGTTAGTTAGCAAGTGCGTCACACCCTGCCATTACCCCAGATAAATAATGGACCTTTCCGTTTTGACTTCGCGGAAAGGTAGAAGGTAAATATATTATAAGGAACGTATGGGCATTTCGACGTGGTGTCATGTTAGCTAGCTTGTCTCGCTAGATCGAATTCGACTAAATATTTAGTTCAGTCCCCACCGAGTGCGCCATAATTTGAGCCTTGTACCACATGTAAACTACACTTAGTAAATTATAAAAAAACAAACAAACATGCATAATACTTATAAGAAAGAAAGGGAAGATATAGGAAATCAGGGGACTGATTTGGCTATTTCAGGATATTTACATTATTTTCAACAAGTCATTTCTATTGGGCTTTACTTTGAGCAATAAGAATGTATAATTACTCTGCAAGCTTAACAGAAGAATCGTGATGAAATCGATCATAAACGAAAATGATATGTTCATCATTAATTAATCATAGCTAAGGATCGGAAGCTCATGAAGGATTGAAATAAAGTTCAAATATATATATATATATATATATATATATATATATAAAAGTGAACATAGAAGTCAACACTTAGAGTCGACAGTCTGTTTCATGCTAGATACAATCGTCAGGCCACGTGTGCTGTTATTTTTCTCGGCTATTTATATATACGGGTCAGTGGTGCATTGTGGGTAGTCTATTTTGGCGGATATTTTACCGTAAGTCATTTATTTGTTTATTTATTTATTTGTGTCAAATTATTTTGCTTGTTTTTATTTAATTTTATTTTTATTTTTTATCTTATATATTTATTTAATAATTTATTTTTTTATTTTGATCGGTGTTTTTGTTAATGTAGTAAAAGTTTGTTTATTTAGCTTATTGTGGGTAGTCTATTATGGCGGTTATGAAACAGACTGTCGCCTCTAAGTGTTGACTTCTATGTTCACTTTTATATTTACACACGCTCTATATCTGATATTGAGCACTTTATCCCATAAATATAGCACACATTAAGGCTATATATATATATATATATATATATATATAATTCCAGAATCATTTTCCTACATATTCAAGATGATCTTCGCCCTCTCTAACCTTCTAACTTTCTGTCCTAGAGTAATAAGGTGCCTCACGCGTTCCACGTACAATTTCATTTTAAAGTCTTTTTTCACTGCTCTTTGGACTGTCATATATGGAATCCCTCTCTTCAGTTGGATCTTTTATCTCCGTAGTTCTAAGTGATCAATGATGATCCTCCTTCCTGCTGTGACCTCCTGATCCAGTTTCCCTCTCTACTGTTGCCTCTTTTTAAAACTTATTCACCATTGTATGGATGGGTCTTGAATGAACTTCGAAGATAGAAGCCAGAGGTTGAATTTTGGTACCATTACTAAATGCCTGAATAATTTTTTCCTCTCACCATTGCTTAGTTGCGAAGACATTTGGGCTGACACAAAACGATTTTAACCTGTTCTCTTTCTAGCTGAATAATTCAAAGGATTTTTCACTGATTCTTAAGACAAATGGCATCAAGATGGCTAAAAAACCTGGAGAAAAGAAAATTAGTTTAGTGTATTTTTAGATATTAAACATTTTGTGAAATGGCCAGTTATGCGGTTACAGTGTTACAGGGTTTGAAAAATGTTGATGTTATACCCGATACACACACACACACACACACACACACACACACACACACACACACACATTATATATATATATATATATATATATATATATATATATATATATATATAAACAAAGATTTGTACCCAAAGAACTGATATATAGCTTTGAACAGAATAGACGTCATACCTCAGGTAACCTTTCCGTCAACACTTTTTCAAAGACATTCGTTGGCACTATTAATTATAAATGAATACAAGGACACTATATGAAGCAAATGGGGAGGGAAAGGTGGAACTCGACTAAAAGACAAATTTTAATTATATTAATTAAAACTGAACAACGGGGGATGTAAATAAATAATTCCACAAGAGTTTTAAAATAGAAAAAGGGTAAACTCACAGACCTTCCAAAAGACGTAAGGAACGTAGAAAGTGTTCCTTCTGTCTGTCTGCAAAGACTGGGTTGCTGACACTTAATGTGGACGGCTTCGGATACTCTAAGATGATGTATAGATCGAGCACTCTGTAAGACCGAAAACCACGTGTCTTCATACTCAGCAGGACAGGCATTATTGTCTAGCAAGTGTTGCCCTATTGAAGACTCATGGACTGACTAAGTTGGTAATTATAAATGAATACAAGGACACTATATGAAGCAAATGAGGAGGGAAAGGTGGAACTCGACTAAAAGACAAACTTTAATTATATTAATTAAAATTGAACTAGGGGGGGATGTAAATAAATAGTTCCACAAGAGTTTTAAAATAGAAAAAAGGGAAACTCACAGACCCCCCAACAGACGTAAGGAACGTAGAAAATATATATAATGTATATATATATAATCCGTAAGTGGTAACGAAAATCCAAATAGTTATTTTTATATAAAATATTTAAAATCTAGATCAATGGAGAGAGCTCAATGTATGAAAATACGGAGCAATATGGTATACATCAAAAGAAAAACGCAATATAGCATTAAAAAGTTTGCTAATAATTTATTTGAGACAAACAACTGCCTCATCAGACCGGAGAAAATTTATTAAAAGTAAATAAAAATATCTGAAATAAATTATTACCGAACTCTTTAATAATGTATTGAGTTTTTCCTTTAATATATATATATATATATATATATATATATATATATATATATATATATATATATATATATATATATATATGTAGGTAACTACACTCGTTTCGGAAAACTTTCGGTTTCTTGATTTGCCAATGATCAAATCAATATCGAAGGAAAAAAAGGTTTTAAAAAAAGAAAGAGCCAGGAACATGAACGTCTGTCGAAAATAATCGTACAACATACAGGTCCAAAGCCCAAAGAAAAAACCCTGATACGAGTAATCAACTAACTAAAAAAGTGCTCAATACAAAAGTAGAGCGGACTATATATATATATATATATATATATATATATATATATATATATATATATATATATATATATATATATATATATATGAAAATGGACTAAGTCGGATAATTATTTAATATAGTTTATTGTTATATGTTATTTATATATACACAAATATATCTTCAAGTAAATGCGGCTTATAAATTACAAAAAAAAAAAAAAAACAAACTTGTCGGCTACGTTTTCCTTTTGTCTTTATTCATATCGTCCTTTCACATATATTTTTCGCAATATCTGAATTTTTACACATACGCCCGTACACACACACACACACACACACACACACACACACACATATATATATATATATGTACTTAGTTATTATACTGGAGCAGCAGATCATTATTTAAGCATATATTGTTAAATATAACAGACAATGAATGTCTATTATGTTTGATCATGAGCCGTTCTAAATTTCGTATAGTTGCTTTCATTTGGTTTCTTTAATCTTTAATTTGGACACTTTTGTCTTTATTTTCAACAGAAATTAAAACAACCATACGATGTTTAGAACGGCTCTTGATCAGACATTAACTGTCCGTTATATTCAACAATATATATATATATATATATATATATATATATATATATATATATATATATATTACATGAGTCATTCATACAAAAAGCAGATAGTGAAGTTAATGATATAAATGGCAAGAATCACTCTCGCAAACAATGTTTTATAAAATACATTAACCGCGAACCTGTAAATGAATCTTATGATCCCTGTTTATAAATCCCAGTTGTATAAGGTCTTTTTTTACTACAAGCTTTCGATTGTGCATACAATCATCCTCGGGTATGGAAATAGACATGTCTTTTTTACATCCAGGTAATCTATTTCCATACCTGAGGATGATTGTATGCACAATCGAAAGCTTTCGCTTTTTGAGACGGACTAACGAGTAACTTGAACGCATGCGTCTGGAAAGTAATGTTGTAGTATTCACACCTGTATATACATACAAGGATCGCCGACTTATATCTCCCAAGATACGACTCGTTTTTATGAGGAAAGAGGATTTGGAGAATTTGACACTTGCAGAACATATTGAAGCTTGTGTAAAATGGATACCAAAAAGGAAGTGGGAGGGAACCTAAGGAGACAAAGAAAAAATTTCGTGAGACGCAATCTATCTGTCCGTATGTTTCCTACAATTTTGCCGTGCGCCACACACCCTCTGCTGAATTTAGTGAATATCTAGTAACACGTAAAGTATTCAATAGAGACGGAGTGACGGCGATATACGTTTGATTTTAATGTGTTGAAGAGGACGCACACGCGAGATGGTGGAATGGGCACTTGTAAAACACTTCGGAAAACAAAGTCTACTTGTTTCTATTCAATACTCTTTTCTCATGTTGTTGACTACTCGAGTTAAGCGGAAGAGATATGCGGCCTTATTAGAAAGTATAGCATATACAAAAATAATCGGGGAGAAAAATGAATGTGTTTGCCGGAAATGTTTTAATAATAGGTGGATAACTTTTTCATGGGATGGAAGATTTATTTATTTACTAGCAGCCATAGCCAGCTGATCTATCAGAAAAAGCGTTCAATTAGAATGGAGCAAAAACAGCATCATGTTTAGATGTAACAGAGTCTATCTTCTTCAATTACTTTAAAGTACTTTCATTCAAGAACATTTTGAATTAATGCAGTTACTGATATAACAGAAGTAGTCTGTATTTATTCAATCGAAGTTAGCCGAGGACATGAAGGGGTAAAACAGGCAACATGAAGACCCACTTCAGACCACAATTATTTTGGAGTTTTTGAAATTCAATTTGTCAGTGTGCTACCAGGGATGTAAAAGAGGATACATTTATAAAGCAATTATTAGGTTTGATGGAAATTGGTTGAAAGACCAACGAAAAATAAGAAAGAAACCAGTAAAATCGCCATTTTTCGCTATTTACGCGTGTTTTCACTATATGGGTGGACTCAGTTATCAAGTTAAATGACTTAAACAATCAAACTATTGTTGGCTACAATTGAGTGAAGTTTGTATTAGAGAATCGAGGGAGTTTTTAAATTTAAAATTTGTGATGAAATTGATTTGTGTTGAAATCGATTTTTCGTTTTTCGCTTAACGCAGTGGCGTAGAAATAAAAATGAGGTATCGTTGAGCTCATCATGATGTACGTAAACTACATACCGAGTTATGAATGACATCGGAGGAAAAAAAGTTGAATTTATGTTATAGGTATTTTTCAACTCTAATAAACATTATAGATATTTCTCAAATCTAAACGTTATAGCACTTTCTCTAAACTACTAAATGTTATAGGTCTTTCTCATTTCTACTTAATGTCATAGGTATATCTCAAATCTACTAAATATTCCAGATTTTCTCAAATCTTCTCAATGTTATATTTTTTCTCAAATCTACTAAGTGTTATAGCTCTTTCTCAAGTCTCCACAATGTTGCAGCTCTTTTAACAATTGATTTGGGAAAGCGTTTACATACAAATGGTGTCAGCCTGAGGACAGTGCAGAGGATTTGGAAAGAGTTTGATGAGTCTAATGGTGATTACGAAGGTGTTTGGAGTGATCACTAGTGATGGCGACGTTATACCTCCATTCATCTACCCACCTTGCCTCAGAGTCAATACGGAGGCTTACATCAAGTGCCTTGAGGAGGTAGTGCTGCCCTGGGTCAAGTGGCTGGATAATGGAAGACAGTGCGTCTGGCAATAGGAATCTGCACTGTGCCACACGAGTAGTAGAACCCAGTCATAGTTATTAGAAAATTTCTGCGACCTCTTCACCCCTTAGATCTGGCCACCTAACTCCCTAGACTGCAACTCACTTGACGATTATGTGTGAGGTGCAGTTGAGCAAGAGACCAACAAAACTCCTTGTAACACCAAAGATGAACTGAAGGCAATGATTATGGCAGCATTCACCAACTTAAACAAGGAGACCACCCAGAAGAGTAGCAGGAGATTCCAAAATTGTCTGGGGGCCGTGGTTGAAACCAATGGCAATTTTATTGAATAAATTTACTCTTTAGTATTTCAAGATATTTTTGTGTAATTTTGGTAAATATATCTGTTAAAATGAGATGTCAGTGTTAATTTCCATTTTTGCGTAAATTATACTACAGTTTATCCATCGCACACTGTATACTATAGGGGGGAACCGAGGAAATGATAAAGCTGAACGGGGTTCAAGAAGATAGAAGATGGCGATTGATGTTGCATTAAAATTTAGGAAGATTGTAGTTATCAGGGAAAGCAAGGAAACGGGAAGGCCGGAAGTGTGAGAAAAGAAACCGTTGGAGTAGAAGAGGCGGTTACATTTAACTATTTCAACAATAAAAGGGTGGGACCTAAATGCCAATCTAGTAGCGCGCTTAAAATCACGTAGTTGGGGTACCAGGGGAAAAGGATCATCACAGCAGTTGCCATGAAAATATTTGTAGAAAAGACAGAGGGAAGCCACGTCACGTCTGTGAGAAAGTGACTGAAATCGAGATGCCAAGTCAGGATGGATAACATTGCAGATCCCTCTTTGGATTTTGTCAAGAACCTCGTGATGACGAGCAGGAGC
>OZ038485.1:23971687-23996687 GCA_964036315.1 Acanthosepion esculentum | reverse complement strand
TCAGAAAGCGGAGTTCGAATTCCAGTCGATTCCATTACATTCACTTACGTGCTTATAGTGCTTGGGAAAGGTATGAATCCTCTTCTTCTCTCCCCAGCTATGGGCAAATAGAAGGACAGACCGTGTTCTACCGCGCGTGTATAGATAGAGGCACGGTGGAGTAATGGATAGCGGCTCGGATTGAGGAATCAGAAAGCGGAGTTCGAATTCCAGTCGATTCCATTACATTCACTTACGTGCTTATAGTGCTTGGGAAAGGTATGAATCCTCTTCTTCTCTCCCCAGCTATGGGCAAATAGAAGGACAGACCGTGTTCTACCGCGCGTGTATCGATAGAGGCACGGTGGAGTAATGGATAGCGGCTCGGATTGAGGAATCAGAAAGCGGAGTTCGAATTCCAGTCGATTCCATTACATTCACTTACGTGCTTATAGTGCTTGGGAAAGGTATGAATCCTCTTCTTCTCTCCCCAGCTATGGGCAAATAGAAGGACAGACCGTGTTCTACCGCGCGTGTATAGATAGAGGCACGGTGGAGTAATGGATAGCGGCTCGGATTGAGGAATCAGAAAGCGGAGTTCGAATTCCAGTCGATTCCATTACATTCACTTACGTGCTTATAGTGCTTGGGAAAGGTATGAATCCTCTTCTTCTCTCCCCAGCTATGGGCAAATAGAAGGACAGACCGTGTTCTACCGCGCGTGTATAGATAGAGGCACGGTGGAGTAATGGATAGCGGCTCGGATTGAGGAATCAGAAAGCGGAGTTCGAATTCCAGTCGATTCCATTACATTCACTTACGTGCTTATAGTGCTTGGGAAAGGTATGAATCCTCTTCTTCTCTCCCCAGCTATGGGCAAATAGAAGGACAGACCGTGTTCTACCGCGCGTGTATAGATAGAGGCACGGTGGAGTAATGGATAGCGGCTCGGATTGAGGAATCAGAAAGCGGAGTTCGAATTCCAGTCGAATCCATTACATTCACTTACGTGCTTATAGTGCTTGGGAAAGGTATGAATCCTCTTCTTCTCTCCCCAGCTATGGGCAAATAGAAGGACAGACCGTGTTCTACCGCGCGTGTATAGATAGAGGCACGGTGGAGTAATGGATAGCGGCTCGGATTGAGGAATCAGAAAGCGGAGTTCGAATTCCAGTCGAATCCATTACATTCACTTACGTGCTTATAGTGCTTGGGAAAGGTATGAATCCTCTTCTTCTCTCCCCAGCTATGGGCAAATAGAAGGACAGACCGTGTTCTACCGCGCGTGTATAGATAGAGGCACGGTGGAGTAATGGATAGCGGCTCGGATTGAGGAATCAGAAAGCGGAGTTCGAATTCCAGTCGAATCCATTACATTCACTTACGTGCTTATAGTGCTTGGGAAAGGTATGAATCCTCTTCTTCTCTCCCCAGCTATGGGCAAATAGAAGGACAGACCGTGTTCTACCGCGCGTGTATAGATAGAGGCACGGTGGAGTAATGGATAGCGGCTCGGATTGAGGAATCAGAAAGCGGAGTTCGAATTCCAGTCGAATCCATTACATTCACTTACGTGCTTATAGTGCTTGGGAAAGGTATGAATCCTCTTCTTCTCTCCCCAGCTATGGGCAAATAGAAGGACAGACCGTGTTCTATCGCGCGTGTATCGATAGAGGCACGGTGGAGTAATGGATAGCGGCTCGGATTGAGGAATCAGAAAGCGGAGTTCGAATTCCAGTCGAATCCATTACATTCACTTACGTGCTAATACCCTCTTCTTCTCCCCTCCCCAGCTATAAGTAAATAGCAGGACTGACCGTGTTCTATAGCCTTGGATGGCAACTGGTCTACCGCAGAAAGAAATGACAACCAACTGCGGGAAAAAAATCTGCCTGGTCAGTCATGTATCGAAAGATAGATGATCACCTAAACGTATATCACCCATGGCACATAACTGTGTGAAATTTACTTACGTGCTAATACCCTTGGGAACGGTATGAATCCTCTTCTTTTTCCCCTAGTTATGGGTAAAGCAGGACAGACCGGGTTCTATAGCCTTGGATGGCATCTGATCTCCCTCAGAAAGAAATGAGAACCAACTGCGGGAAAAAATCTGCCTAGTCAGTCATGTATCGAAAGATAGATGATCGCCTAAACGTATATCACGCATGGCACATAAGTGAATGAAATTCACTTACGTGCTCATACACTTGGGAAAGGTATGAATCTTTTTCTTCTCTCCCGGCTATGGGTAAATAGCAGGACAGACCGGCTTCTATGGCAACTGGTAAAAATCTGCCTGGTTAGTCATGTATCGAAAGATACATGATCGCCTAAACGTGTATCATGCATGGCACATAAGTTAATGGGATGCGAGAATGAAGCAGTAGGGTTGGAAATAATTTATCGTCCATAAAACTACGGAAATTGTTTTGAAATCTACCAGCAACACCAGCCCACATATGGCAGTAATACTCCATACCTGGACTAACCTGACTCGTGCAAAGGCAGACGATGGTAGGAGGAGTCAGGTACCTTTTGGAGCAGATGGATCATCCTTATTCCTTATGTATTCCATTGATAAGAATGATGAACCTCTTCCAAATGACCACCACTTTGATGAACAGACTCCCGTGTGGGTGCTTCCCCAAACACGACAATCTTAACCCCCTCAAGACGAGGGTCAATATTTACCTATCATCGATAGCCTCATCATACTCAGTTCTTTTTGCGTTCATATCGCATCTAGTAGCCTCTAGACTTGTACTGGGTTAATTTTAGTTAAAAGGGTGTATTTTAAGAGATATCCGGCAACTCATATTATATTAGCATGTGCTCAATTAACACGACGTAGTTTTCAGCTCTGAGATCCAAGAAAGGTCTTTAAAACAGGATTCAATCTAATACTACCAGCTCAAGTGGATACTCATGTTTCTTTAATAGATGTAAACCTAGCCACACTGACGTCATGACAATGGTCATTCGACTTACTAAAGGTTTCGTCCGTCAGTGGCCCAATAGGCCGAGGTTGAAAAATATGTTGCCAGTAAAGAAAGGTTTAGTCAGTCACAATCAACTTTAATATTAGGTACCCACCCAAAATTGGATCCCTGAATTTAAAATACATTTGAAAAAATTAAAAATATACTTCTTGAAGCTTTCATTTTAGTTTTAATTTCAAGCTAATAAAGTTTATATTACCAATAAGGAAAATAAATTTCCTGTATTTGAAAATTTAAATTGATTATCTTATCAGTAAAATCTATAAATTTGAACATATTGAAAGGTTTTTCAATAAAAATAATTCTTTTTTTTTTTTTTGAACTCTTTCAAAAATAAAATTTACTTTTTTGAAACTTCACTCGCGGAAGATTAGCAGATTTAAAGTTTAATTAATCTGAACTGAAATAAATGTTACTTACTTTTAGTTTAAAATATCGCACAAAAATATTTTTTTAACAGGGAGGGGTTTTTTTTTTTATGTACTGATTGATTTATTGACAGCTTATTGAAAATTGATTAAAGCGGATATAGTTGAAAAATTGTTTGATGAATACAACGTGAACGGTTTTTTTCATATAATCTTTAACTTGACCAATAATCATAAAAAAATATTCTGAGCAATTTAATATTGAATTCCTAAGACAATAGCATCCATAAAATATTTTATTCATTTGGTTTTAGTTTTTCTTTCCGCTTGTGCTGTTATACATCGCGGGGAGATACAGTCGTCTGTTAGCGCCAAGGCGAGTGTCCCGGAGGAGAGATATCTCGTGAGCTCTGGGAGTGTCCGCCACTGAGTCGCTCCAGCGTCGTCGTGTTCTGCCTATCGCTCTCCAGCCAGTGGAAACAGGTAATGCTGCTCAACGGGGCACTGGTGAAGCTGTGACCGGCTTAGCAGGCCGACAGTGGATAAAAATTGATCAAGGAAACAAATCTTATTCATAAAAGCAATTAAAAGCTTTTCTAATGAAATTGTCTTAGTTTTATTGCGTTTTTAATTTTACGATTAGATTTTCTGTAACTGGGTGTACCGTTTAACTAAAAGAAATTAATATATTTAAATTATTTGAGGACTTATCCAATATACAGGATGACCCCAAAAAACGGGAATTTTTGAAGTGCGTATTGCCAGACATGAGCAAGTGGCAACACTGTGAGACAGTGACCTTGAGCAAGTAAACATTTCGCCATTTTAGTAACGAGAATGAAATTCAGAGTATCCCAGCTGAGATGTTGCAGCAGTCAATGAGGAATCTCAACAGCAGATTTCAAGAATGCATTCGTACAGGAGGACGCCATCTACAGGACGTAGTTTTTAAAACATGAAAATTCCATCATTGTTTCTTAAATGGTATGTTTTAAGGTTTCAATTACTATGAATTAAATATTTTTCTTCCATCATTCTTGGTTTTATTGGATTGTTAAAAAGTTCCCGTTTTTTTTTGGTGACCCTATATATATATATATATATATATATATATATATATATATATATATATATGGTACCATTAGTCAGTAAAGTAGATTAAACAAAAAAGATAAAATTTTAAGGAAACTTTATACAGTTATGGGTTAATTTCGTTATTATAATATCATATTTCATCACATATTTAATAATAATAATAATAATTTTGTGACGTACGGTGGTCGTTAAGAATTAAGTATAACCCAAGACTTCAATGTTAAGATAAAACAGTATTTAATTACAACTGCAAATAAATACTTACCAAGAACAAAGAAGTAAAAGTCAACCAAAGATAATTAACCATTTCAGTGAAGACCTTGTTACTAGCGCGGCTAAATCCTAAATCAAAACCAAAATCATCGACGCCCAATAATTCACACTAATTCGACTGGATAGTTCCACTCATTAGTCACTCAGTAATCACTGCAGTCAGTAGCCTGACACCGCTATTTATACACCTGGCTGTAAACATATATTCATAAGTCCAGAGTGTCACGCTCGAACCTCGGTGTCGGTAGTTACTCATTTTCTTCCTATATGATAAACAATAATAATAATAATGATAGTAATATTAATAATACAGCCCATACCTTACGAAGGGCTTTATCTATGTAAATTGTGTGTGATTGTTTTTCAAAACTGATCAGTGTGAAATTTAATGATGCCATTCTGACCTTAGGTCTCTGGTTGGGACCCAGAAAGAAATGAGTATACACCAGAAATCAAAGGAAATAATAATAATAATAATGATAATAATAATAATAATAACAATAATAATAATAACAAATTCAAAATGAAGTTTCAAATGGGCGCAGAAACGCAAATACATCACTGTACACCGGATGAAGCTGCAAAAAAAGAATGCAAAGACAGAAGCAACCGACCAGATATAGAAACAATGGCAAGATAAACCGCTTCATGGCCAATACTCTGCCTGTACCAAACAAGCTGACGTAGACAAAAACCGTACCCATCAGTGGCTACGTAGTGCAGGGTTGAAATCTGAAACTGAAGGTTTTATCCTTGCTGCACAGGACCAATGCTTGTTAACTAGGAATTATCAAGCACATATACTAAAATACTGTGTTAGCCCAAAATGCAGATTCTGTGATAAATATCCAGAAACCATTGATCATCTTGAATCAGGTTGCACGATATTGGCACCCACTGAATATAAAACCCGGCATGACAGAGTGGGCCAATATCTGCATTGGAAAATTTGCAACTCCTACGGGAAGGAAACTGAAAAAACTGGTACGAACACCACCCTGACCCGGTTACGGAGATAGGACCTGTTACAATTCTATGGGACTACACAATACACACTGACAGAACAATCAAAGCCAACCGCCCAGACATTGTTACTAAAGACCACAAACAAAATAAGTGCCTCCTTATTGATATGGCAGTCCCTGCAGAATGCAATGTGTCTTTGAAGATATTCGAAAAGCTGTCAAAATACAAGGACCTTGAAATAGAAATCTCAAAAATGTGGCACATGGGAACATCAACAATTCCTGTTGTAGTTAGAGCCCTTGGACTGGTTGGAAAAGATTCCAGTAGACTAATTGAAGGGATCCCTGGAAGTCCATGCCTCAAAAGGATACAAAAATTATTCTGACAAGTACAGCCCACACTTTACGAAGGGCTTTATCTATGTAATATTTTTTTTTCTTTGCAGTGGAAAGTGTCATGATGCCATTTCTAACCTTAGGTCTCTGGGCGGGACCCGGAAAGAAATGTGTAAACGCCAGATATCAAAGAAAATAAAAACAATAATAATAATAATCCTTGATGCACAGGACCAATGCTTGCTAACTAGAAATTACGAAGCACACATACTGAAAAATATGTTACCCCAAATTGCATATTCTGTGATAAATATCGAGAAACCAGTTACCGTCTTGTATCAGGTTGCTCCGTATTGGCCTCCATTGATCATTTTATACAGAACAACGCCCGGCATGACAGAGTGCACCAATATCTGCACTGGAAAATATGCAACTTTTACAGAAAGGAAAAAGTGCAAGAAATTGCAATGAACATCCCCCAGATCCGATTACAGACATAGAACCTGCAAGAATTTTATGGAATTGTACAATACACAAAGACAGAACAATCAAAGCTAATCGTCCAGACATCGTGATCAAAGACCACAAGAACAGAATGTGCTTTCTTATTAACATGGCAGGCCCTGCAGACTGTAATGTATCCTTGAAGATTTCCAAAAATCTATCAACATACAAGGACCTTGAAATCGAAATATCAAAATGTGGCAAGTGAGGACATCAAAAAATTCCAGTTGTAGTTGGAGCCCTCGGATTGATTTGAAAAAATTCCAATAGATTCATTGAAGGGATTCCTGGAAGCCCATGCCTTAAAGAAATAGAAGAAATGTACTCACAAGTACAGCTCACACCTTCCGAAGGGCTTTATCTATGTAAAAATGTGTGTGATCTTTGTTTTTTTGTTTTTTTTAAATGCTCAGTGGAAAATCTTAGGTCTCTGTTTGGGACACGGAAAGAAATGAGTATACACCAGAAATCAACGAAAATAATAATAATAATAATAATAATAATAATAATAATAATAATAATGTTTAATATATGATAAAACCCTTTAAGGAGAAAAATCGTTCTGGTGCGCATTGAATAAGTACATTAGTTTTAAATTAGTTATGCAACCTTCAGATTTTAGGCCATTCTTTGAAATTCGGAAGGTGGTGCCGAACTTTTGGCATATAGTCGTGTATATAGAGATTAATAGAAAGTAAATTGGTATTATAAATTTGAAGCATTGAAATGAGTATTACCTTTTTTATGTCATTAAATTTTATTTAGTTTTGTTAAAAGTTAATTTTACGGAGAAAATTTTCTAAGTCGTAGCACAAATCAGCTCAGATTTTTGGACGCGCAAAATGAAGGAGAAAAAAATTAATACTATCCAAAGGACTTTCATGATGTAAATTTGGATAGTATTAATTCACCAAATGGAGGAATATACAAAAAAAAAAAAACAAAAAAAAAAAACAAAAAACTCACACACATAATCGAGTCCACTAAATAGACAGAAACGTAAAACATTGATTCATATATTAAAAGTGCTAGGGACCGGCTGGATAATTTTATACAGAACAACAATCGTTGTTTTGTCTTCTAGTCTGTGACGTAGAAGTTCCCACTCCTTTCATCATCTAGAATACAGAAATCACCTATTTATCAAGGCAACGTCATGTGCAATCAATCCCAATGTCATGCTTCTAAACATAATAGCACTGATAGTATTTTTACGGTACCTGGCACGCACATAGAAATCAGACCCCCTCCTCTTTTGATTTGTGATAGTTTAAATATAATATATTAACATTTTGTTACAATCTGTGGATAATATTTCTTTACTATATATATATATATATATATATATATATATATATATATATATATATATGAATAAAGACGAAAGACGCGTTTCGTTCTTTGAGGGACTTTATCAAGGCCAATGCATTTGAGACTTTATCAAGCCAAATTTCTTTTTTATTTCTTCATATTGTCCTTTTACAGGCATTCGATCCTCAATGGGTGCCTCATACTTTCGGCCTTGTGCCGCATCTAAGCTACACTTAGAAATTCACCATATTGTCTTTTTACAGACATACTCTCTCTCTTCTCTCTCTCTCTCTCTCTCTCTCTCTCTATATATATATATATATATATATATATATATATATATATGTATATATATAGATAGATAATATTAGTGGTTAATACACACAGACACACAGACACACAGACACACATATATATATATATATATATATATATATATATATATATATATATAAAATATATAAATGTATACACATAAATACATACACACACACACACACACACACACACACATATATATATATATATATATATATATATATATATATATATATATATATATATATATATATATATATATATGTATATATATATATATAAAATTCCAAGTTTATAGAATCTAGGTAGAGCTCAATGTCCAGGACAGTGATGTTATTTGACTTGGTTCATCAGGGAGTTTCGGAGCTTTCAACATCATACTACCCATCACCAAGTCGACCCAATCAATCCCCCCTCTCAGTCAAACGCTAACAGCTACTCTTTAAGCGAGTTGAATTTTGTTAAAGTTTAGAAACACTCACAGTTCTTGTAGAGTAGGAAAATTGATTGCTGCCATATATGGTCCGGTGCCCCTTCTGTTTGCCTCAAGGTTCTTGATAAGATCCAGAGACGGATATGCAATGTAATTGGCGCTGATCTGGCATCTCGTCTGCAGTCGCTCTCTCACAGACGTGCCGTCGCCTCCCTCTGTCTTTTTACAAATACTTTCACGGTAACTGCTCCGATGAGCTGCTTTCGCTGGTTCCCAGGTTTCATGTATTTAAGCGTTATACTAGGCTGGCATCTCGCTCACACCATTTCACTGTCGAAACTCTTAAATATAGCCGTCTCTTCTACTTCAATAGCTTCATGTCTCGCACCTCTCGTCTGTGGAACTCCCTCCCCTTTTCCTGTTTCCCTGATAGCTATAATCTCCAACTATTCAAATGTAACGTCAATCGACGTCTCCAGATGCCTTGATCTATCCCCTATCCTTCTCTTCATCATTTCCTCTATCACTCCTATTTGCTCTCGCTCCAACTCTCTGTAACCCCTTGTGTGCTAGTGGCTTCCCACCTTGCTTGGGGTGAAACGCTTAATAAAAAAAAAGATATAGGAATCTTGCAGTTGAGTGAGTTCGTAGGTCGACGACAGAAGTCCAGTGGGCACTACACTAGGAGTGGTGAAGGGATGCAGCTTTGAATTGGTTTTGAATTGTGGGCTGACGTTCTCGACAGCCCTTTAGTAGGTAGCTCTTTGGTTGAAAGCGGTTCTGAAGTTGACATGATCTCCCTATCGTCGACCTTACACACAGCGGGCTGAAGTCTCACTGCCAAAGAGGCAAAGATTCTCCAAATTCACGGAGATTTGTTAGGCTCCGAAGAATCGGGGACTTTTCCCTCCAAAATTGTTGAACAAATTTCCTGGCCAGAAAATATATTCTTATCTCTGATAAGAATTAGGGCCCTGGGAGCTGGTTTTGAAGGTAATGAAAACAGGTTGGAGTGAACAAGCTTTGAGGTTTCCCTCCAGACCTTATGGCACCATGGAAAGAACAATGGTGGTGGAATTCTATTTTTATATTTTCCAGCTCTCTCGTTATTCAGAAAATATATTCTTACCTCTGATAAGAATCAAGACTTTGGGAGCCGGTTTTGAAATTAAAACGAGGTTGGAGGGAGGATAGAAAAATAGCGAGAATGTGAACTTGTATCATTCAAAAATACGCTCTTAAGTAGGCGCCCGAGGGGGTCGTCAGTGATGTTATTTGACTTGGTCCATCAGGGAGTTTTGGGTCTTTCAACATCATATTCCCCATCACCAAATCGACCCAATCAGGGGAGATCAATCCCTGAACCCCATCTTAGTCAAACGCTAACAGCTACTCTGGCCTTTTAATGAATTAGACGAAGAAAGACACGTTTTCCGCTAAACCCGATGTGTAAGAGATAACGAAGAATTAATAATATTAATTAAGTCTTAAAACCTAAACGGACACACACGCATACACACAAACACACGCGCATATATATATATATATATATATATATATATATATATATATATATATATATATATATATATATATATATATATGTATATATATATTATGAAATGGACAAAGTCCGACAAATTATTTTAAGACATTTTTATGTTTAACATTCTTTTCATAGATACAAATATTTAAGTAAATGCTCTGTTTTTTTTTGTTTTATAATAAACAGTATTAAACAACATTTACCGGCCTGAATGTCCGAGAAATTTTCATAGAAAATTTTCGTCCTCCGACAGGAATCGAACCTGTATCCTATACGGAACCGTTAGATAGCCTGACGTGCCTTAACCGTTCCGGCCACAGAGTAGCGTTTCGGTTAGCAAGGTCGATTTTATTGTCTTTAAACTTTAATCTTCCATGAATCTCTCATGTGCATTCATATCTGCTTATGGCGTATTAAATGTAAACAAATGACGTCACACATTATGAAATGGACAAAGTCCGACTATTATTTGAGACATTTTTATGTTTATACATTCATTTTGGAGATACAAATATTTAAGTAAATGCTCTGTTTTTTTTGTTTTATAATAAACAGTATTAAACAACATTTACCGGCCTGAATGTCCGAGAATGTTCGATTACTGTCGGAGGACGAAAGTTTTCTATGACAATTTCTCGGACATTCAGGCCGGTAAATGTTGTTTAATACTGTTTATTATAAAACAAAACAGAGCATTTACTTAAATATTTGTATCTATACAAAGAATGTATAAATATAAAAATGTCTTAAAAAATATATATATATATATTCTACACCTGTCCATGCATAAAGACGTTCTACCTCCACATCATAATAGCTCTTTGATTTATTCATTTAAATGTAGTTGGTGTGCGCACTACAGAGGAAGAACGACTCAAAGGCTGGATGTCTGACTAAAACAGCATGTGCCAACAAAAATCCGAAATCTTAAGTATTCTTCGTAAGATATTCTGGCCAACACATACGGGTCTTCCATCGCGGATCACCTGATAAATAACAATGATTGTGTCATTAATTCTTAGTGTGGACTCGTTTTCCGTCCTCAGTAAATCCCACTCCGATTACCACTTGAAAATATTGGAGGCCATATATACAGGGGTTGGACAAAATAATTGAAACACTTGTTAAATTCAAAGAAAATATATTTAATATGGAGTTGGTCCTCCTTTAGCCTCACATACAGCTTTAATACGTCTAGGAATGGAATCATACAGCTTCCTGACTTCATCCAGAGGAATTTTCAGTCATTCTTCCATTAACACCTGCTCTAGCTCTTTACGAGATGACGATGGAGGATAGCGGCTCCTAACTTGTCGCTCCAAAATGCACCACAAATGTTTAATAATATTGATATCTAGAGATTGGGGAGGCCACTCCATGTGTTCTAGCTCACTTTCATGCTCTTCATACCAATTCTTAACCACTCGAGCGGTATGTATTGGAGCATTATCGTCTTGGAAGATGCAGTCACCATCAGGGGAAAAAGTCTGGGCTATTGGATGAACATGATCACCCAAAATGTTCAGGTAATCTTTGCTGTTGATTCTACCACGCAGTGCAACTATTGGACCGAAACATTTCCATCATATAGCAGCCCAAACTATCACTGATCCACCACCATGCTTCACTGTTGGAAGAAGGCAGTCAGGGTTGTGAGCTTCTTTGGGCTGCCTCCACACATAAACTCGCCCTGAAGTTGGGAAAAGAGAAAAACTGGACTCATCTGAGAATATGACTTGCTTCCATTGGTCTGCAGACCAGGCATTGTGATCTCTGCACCACTTCAACCTCTTCTGAATGTTGCGAGTGGAGAGAAGAGGTTTCCTTACGGCGACTCTTCCATGATATGCAGACTTATGGAGCTCACGACGAACAGTTTTAGTAGAAACTGAACTATTCAGATGATTATTCAACTCAGCAGTCACTTTGGCCGCAATAGTCCGTGGTTTATCGCCACATTACATTTCAATGCATGTCGGTCCCTCTCAGTAAGTTTGCAAGTTCGGCCCGAATTGCTATGCTTGCTAGAGGTTTTATCCGGTTTCTTGAATTGCGTCAGTTCTTGATATGGTAGCTCTTGAAAAACCAAACAGTTTAGCTACCTTAGTGATCGAGGCCCCTGCCATGCGAGCTCCAACAATTTGCCCATTTTCGAACTCAGATAGGTCACGCATTTAGCTTAAATGTTACTAAATTCTAAAAATAAATAACCCAAAGACAGTGAATTAGATAAATAAACGTATTTACAATAGATATAACCTGCAATTACGAAGTTTTAGTTAAAGTTCTTAATATAATAGGTCTTTGAAATATAGGAGTGGAATTTGCACCTGTTCCAATTTTGTCCAACCGTTGTACATACACAAAATGCGTGTCTGTGCGCGTGTGTGTGTCGCTGGGTGGGGGTTATGGTTAGTGATAAAAATGGAGAAAGTTAGAAATAATATAATAAAGACAATAAAAATGAAATAAAGTGAACGAATAACCCAGAAAAACTCAAGGTTATAAATATTTCACAACATTAGCCATGAACAAAAACAAAATTGGAAAATCCGGACTCCCCCTCCCCCACATACATAACACAGCCTTTCACTCACAGAACGGTCTGATGATTAAGGCGTGATATTAATAATACTGATTTACACGGTTTATTACTGTCTGTCTGTCTGTCTGTCTATCTATCTATCTATCTATCTATCTATCTATCTATCTATCTATCTATCTATCTATCTATCACAGTCTGTTTATTATCTATCTATCTATCTATCTATCCATCTATCTATCTATCTATCTATCTATCTATCTATCTATCTATCTATCTATCTATCTATCTATCTATCTATCTATCACAGTCTGTTTATTATCTATCTATCTATCTATCTATCTATCTATCTATCTATCTATCTATCTATCTATCACAGTCTGTTTATTATCTATCTATCTATCTATCTATCTATCTATCTATCTATCTATCTATCTATCACAGTCTGTTTATTATCTATCTATCTATCTATCTATCTATCTATCTATCTATCTATCTATCTATCTATCACAGTCTGTTTATTATCTATCTATCTATCTATCTATCTATCTATCTATCTATCTATCTATCACAGTCTGTTTATCTATCTATCTATCTATCTATCTATCTATCTATCTATCTATCTATCTATCTATCTATCACAGTCTGTTTATCTATCTATCTATCTATCTATCTATCTATCTATCTATCTATCTATCTATCTATCTATCTATTTATCTATCTATCTATCTATCTCAGTCCGTTCATATCTATCTATCTATCTATCTAGATTTGGGATAGAAAATTTGTTCAGTAAATATACAAAAATGAAAAGGGGTGTCAGCCAAGGATGTGTCTTCTCACTGGATTAATTCAACTTATACAACGAGGTAATTCTAAGTGAATTCGATGTCTTACTATAATTCATTATTGGCAACCACAATCTTAAAATATAAGATATGCAGATGACCCAGTGTTGATAGTAGACATGGAAAGGAAACTGCAAAGTGCCTACAGAAGGTAGCAAAGGGAAGCGAGAAGAAAGGACTAAGTATAAACTACAAGAAGACAGAATGCATGGTTATCAGCAAAAGGGTGAGTGCAAAATGCAAATTACAAATCGGGGATATTAAAATCAAACAAGTACAGTAAATCTAAATATCTGGGAAGCGTTCCAGCAGAGGATGGAAAGTGCGACACTGAGATCCGAAGACGTGTTGGGATGGGCAAAGATGCCTTCCAAAAGCTAAGCAGGTTATTAAGAGACAGAAACATTTCGTTAGAAACAAAGAAAAGAATACTGAACTGTTGCGTGATATCTGTCCGCGTGTATGGCAGAAAATGCCGGACAATCTCTTCAAACATGAAGAAAAGACTTGGAGCAACAGAAATGTGGTTCTACAGAAAGATGCTGAGGATAATCATGGGCTGAACAGGTGAACAATAACGAGGATTTGGAGGGAATAGAAACAAAAAGGAAACATATTTAACACCAGGAAGAGGCAGTTGAAATTTCTGGGGCACGTAATGAGGAAAGAGGGCTTGGAAAATCTGGTACTCACGGGAGAGATTGCGGGAAAGAGGGTCAGAGGAAATCAGCGCGTAACATAGCTGATGGGCTTGTGTAAATAGATGATAGAACAGGGTTTAGAAGAAATAACAAAAAGACAAAACTTATTAAGAACTACAAGTGTCAGGAAGATGTGGAGGGCCATGATCACCTACGTCCTGAAGGGACACGGCACATAAAAGAAGAAGAAAAGTAAAACGCAATGAAATGCTAAATACATATTTATACGTCCGGCAACTGAAATTTATCCGTAAAACTTCAGTCAAAAGTACCCACATGACTTTTTTTTGATCGCTACGAACGCTCTGATGGGAAAATTTACTTTAATAAAAAAAAAAACAGATACATAATTTCGACGAAAAACATCAAAATTTGAAGAATTTTATTCGAAAGGTCCAAAGACCTGCCAGGTCTTTGGAAATAAAGATGAATACATAATTGAATGAAATGTAATTGTATTTTATTTTTGGAAGAATGAATCTGGTGAACAAAAGACAAATTGTTTAATACCTCATCTGATGTAAGCGAAAACAAGGAAAACAAAGGCCTTTTTTTTCTTTCCCTTTTGTCACATTTAATTTCATGACATGTGGCGATTTATTTGATTTCATTTGATATTGTGCAAAATTCTATTGAATACAATGAGAATAGACACAATATTTGCATTGAAGTGTTTCAAATATTTCAAAATCCCTATTCTGGGAGAAAGCCGAAAGGTTAAAGGCACTCGTGTGGTTCACACTTTTGTCTCATGTGAGTTCGACTATCACCGGGTGTTGCACACTAATAGAACAGCTCCACCATTAGCATTGGTAGAAGGTGCACAACTAAACACACACACACACACACACACACGTTTTTGTATCTATCTATCTATCTATCTATCTATCTATCTATCTATCTATCTATCTATCTATCTATCTATCTATCAGTAACTTCATTATCTATCTATCTATCTATCTATCTATCTATCTATCTATCTATCTATCTATCAGTAACTTCATTATCTATCTATCTATCTATCTATCTATCTCGGTCTGAGCATTATCTATCTATCTATCTATCTATCTATCTATCTATCTATCAGTAGCTTCATAATCTATCTATCTATCTATCTATCAGTAGCTTCATAATCTATCTATCTATCTATCTATCTATCTATCTATCTATCTATCTTGTTCTCTGCAGTATCTGTCTTTCTTTGTATGTATCTATGTATATCAGTATCTTCATTATTTATGTCTATCTCAGACTGTTCATTATCTATCTATCTATCTATCTATCTATCTATCTATCTATCTATCTATCTATCTCGGTCTGAGCATTATCTATCTATCTATCTATCTATCTATCTATCTATCTATCAGTAGCTTCATTATCTATCTATCTATCAGTAGCTTCATTATCTATCTATCTATCTATCTATCTATCTATCTATCTATCTATCTATCTATCTATCTATCTATCACATATAGAAATTGCATGTTTATCTGATTCTTATATAAGACATTGCTTTCTAATAAGGGCTCACAAGATTCGTCCTGAAGGTTGCAGTATAGTTTAGAACAAAATAATCTTAAAAGCAAAAAATAGTGTAAATATTTTTTGGGAATATGAAGTTTCATTTAGATTCTGGATCAGGAAAATACTCGTAATAAATGTCTGAAAACTGTTCATTTCCAGTCCTCATAATTTGTGTAATGAGGTGGTTAAAGTCTCTAAATCAATCGCAATATCGTTTCTTTCTCATTCCTGGTAACGATACAGTTGAAGTTGTTTTTTTTTCAAATTCTAAAATCAACGTAAGAAATATAAAGTGCAACTTATTAAAATAAAACAAAATTTAATTTATTGCATGCGAGAAAATAAAAAGACACTGAAATTCCATTTACACCCTGAGGCTTACGTAGCCAAAAATACTAATCTGCTCGTCGTGTGTGCGCAGGCGCGTGCTTGTGTCTAATCTAGGCGAAAATACTAAAATCCGTGCCCGTCATGTGTCTCCGAAATATATGGGTGTGTTGGGTGGTGTGGAGCGTTGGAGGTAGGAAGTTGGAGAATTGTAGTTTCTGAGTTGATCGGTCGGTCAGGGGTCATGTGAAATCTACAAGGTTCAGTGTACGTGATTTTATTTTTTCAAGCACTTAATCTTTCAACATTTTGAATTGATTTCTATGAAACCGGATCTTGTTTCACAATAAAATGAAAAAAAAAACGAAACAAAAAAAAAACAGTAATATAAGCTAACAATGCAATTGTGTGTTTTCTCTTTATCACTTGATAAATTTAATTTATTATCATTATTGAACGAGCGGACATCAGGCCAACAAAGTGACGCTAGTTTACAAATGTACGAAACTTAATATGCGTACCATATATACCAGTCTGATAAGTATAGTGATTTTCCAAGCGTAGCTTAGATGTGGCACAAGGCCGAAAGTATGGGGCACCCAGTGAGGATCGAACTCACTACTCAGTCGTAATTGTCCTAGCATGCTTGGCTTGCTAACCATTACACCGCTTAAATGTGGCACAAGGCCGAATGTATGTGGCACCCGGTGAGGATCGAACTCACTGCTCTGTCGTAATTGTTCTAGCGAGACATGCTTGCTAACATTTACCCCGCTTCGAGGATCCCAAGTCTGATATGTATATAGTAGGTACATACATTACATTCAGATTCATTTGCACGATATGATAACAGATTTTGACAATTAGAGATACTTTCAAGTCGAGAAAGTCACTCCGCTATGACGGTCTCCGGTCGGGAGGTCACAAGTATCTATATCTTTACCTTCTCGATCCTTCAAAAAAAAAAAAAAAACTATTTATATTCTTTATATCCGGACTATTGTCCCCATCTTCGTTGTTGGTGTCACTCCGTTCGACTTTCCGGTCTTCGCAAGGAATTCCAAATTGAACCCTTTCTTTAATCTACGGGGATAGACTGTTCTTGTTCCACTGCCCTGCTCTAGTTTTTATTTTTAGTACTGCTCAGTTTCCGTTCGTCCTGTTTCCACTGACCGGGATTGAACTCACAGTTAATATATAACCAAATTCACGAACCGATGCTTTAATAAACTCGAGTGGTCAACAATCTACGTCATACGTAGCTCACCAAGCAATTTTCAATGGCACGCAGCCGCAAATGACATCACGAAGTCCGAACCAATAACTATTACAAAGCTGTTTCAAAACTGCTCACTCGTTGGACTCCAATTAATAATAAAATCTTTAAAAAAACACTCTTTAAAACAGATTATTTCTATTAATGTGGTTTACATATTATTGTATATATTACTATATAAAAATATATATATTACTATATAAAAATATATATATTACTATATAAAAATATATATATTACTATAAATTGTGTATATTTCGGCAGCAATTTTTCATTAATGCATGTTTCATTAAATAATATAGACAGGTTTTGTCTATTTATTTTAAGTAAGTTCCTTTCATACTGTCTGATAAGCTTAATCACATTATCGTTGAAAGACGAAATGAAATCACCATATTGATACATGTTTAAATCCAATCTAAGCTTTCGGCTTACATAAGCCATTATCAAAGATGACAATTTCAATAAATCAAACAACACTTCGGCGAAACTACAATGATAGTCCGCCATTGCTGCTTGAATAAGCTCAAAGTAATGACAACACTTCCATGTTTCGTAAATACGAGTTTGTCGTTACTTTGAGCTTATTCAAACAGTAACGGAGGGCTATTATTATATAGTATCTCTTTGAGGCACGGACTTCCAGGAATTCCTTCAATGAGTCTATTGAAATATTTTCCAACCAATCCTAGGGCTCCAACTACAACAGAGATTGTTGATGTTCCCATGTGCCACATTTTTGAGATTTCGATTTCGATTTCAAGGTCCTTGTATTTTGACAGCTTTTCGAATATCTTCAAAGATACATTGCAGTCTGCAGGGACTGCCATATCAATAAGGTGGCACTTATTTTGTTTGTGGTCTTTAATTATTATTATTATTATTATTATTCCGCACGTTTCTTCGTTTTGTCGTACGACCTCAAACTGATAACACATTACGGAGAATATCTGCAGTGCCAAGCAACGCAGACTATTGAAGCAATGGGATACAAGATTATATTCCGATTTTTCTAGATACGACTTTATGTTCGGTGGTATAAACCCTAACGCCCCAAAGATAACTGGGACAATAGGGACCTGAACAGCCGACATTATTGGCAAACTCAGTCCGTACGTCGGTGTATTTTTTAACCCTAGAACACTAACCATCAATTAAAGTTACACCACTACTAACCATGGATATATCATACCCGATTTTGAAAATATATATAAAAAAAAATAATTAAATATAAATCTTTATTTGAAATATTTTACATGTAGGCACTTCAAACTTTGTACTTTGAGTTAACATTAATAGGAACTGAAAAACATATTATTTAGGTAAGAAAATCAGGTACTGAAAATTGTAATTAAAAATAGGAAAATCTGCGCTGGGTACTATATACCCATAGTTAGTGTTCTAGGGTGAAGATTGTCTATTATTTTGTTATAATGAAAGACACCTAGTCTATAGGTAATAGACTCTCCCATCTATTATAAGTAGGAGTCAGAGTAATCGAGTTGTGGTCGCTGAACACTACTCCTCCTCTCGACAACTACTGACTCCTACTTATAATAGGAGGGAGAGTCTATTATCTAGACAAGGTCTCTTCCACAATAACATATTTCGACCTTGATATTATGGTCACTAGAAACAGTTACATCGATGAGAATTTATTTTTTCAAAGACGATGATGTCTGGTTTCGTGACCAAAATGATTCGCCCTGTTTGGATTCTGACTTGGGAATTATATTTCAAAGGAAAATGATTGAATATTTCAATTCAAATGGTTTCTAATCATCTCAGTCCGAGCAAGACAACAAAACCACTAAGAAACAAGAGGCTACTGAGAGTGAAAGAATAAAAGAAATAGAAAAAATATTAAGGAGAGAGAAGACAGAAGATAAAGATTGACATTGTGTTTAGATTTTTGAAGATCAAAGCTGATTGGGTAGCTATAAGCTGGAAGAGTGTTCCAGAAACGCATTTTGACAGATTTATTGGTTCCTGGAAAGGGGATGTGTCTCTGTTAAGTGTGTGTGTGTTATTTGGTTCTTAAGGAGTGAATGAGTATGATATGTGTAAGCGTGTATATTGCTGTGGGTGTGTGTTAGCATTTGGATCATTAGGGAGTGAGTGAGTATGATGTGTGTACGTGTGTATATTCGTGTGGATGTGTATATAAGTGTGAGGCCTCAATACCTCCGTAATCATGTCTGCCTTGTGTGGGTGAGAGATGTGGGTAGGTTTTGATTTGTAGGGTATTATATTAATATTATCTATATTGTTAAATTTATGGTTAAGCCAGGCTGTATACTGCGTTTTTAAACGTTGTATCCACTTATTTTCATGGAACTCTAAAATCTTTCTAATGTTATCTGCTCTGGACTTTTCTATTCTCTCAGTTATAGTGAATTTGGCATGGGTTTTAAAATCGCCAGGGAAGAAACTGTTAGCCTAGAACTTACGGTTACATCTAGCAATTCCAATTGTAAAATGATGAAGACCTTGCCGCCAATCTAGTACTGCGATTAAATTTATAAAGTCTAGGTACGGTAGAGGAAAGTTCACCAGAACAGTTACCATGAAAGTGTTTATAGAAAAGTCACGGAGAAGCTGCATTTCGGCGGTGGGAAAGTAACAGAAGCCGAGATGCTAGAACAGGACTAATAACATTGCAGATACTTCTTTGGATATTATCAAGGGTCTCTACATAGACACATACCAGAAGTAGTACAGACGATGTGACAGCAATATTCAATGCATGGTTGAATAGCAGAAATATGTGTAAGATAAATTTTGGCGAATCTTTTTTCAGTTTAAAATGCTTCTTACTTTTGAACGTGCTGGGCAGGGCGATAAACTACATCCCGCAGCAAGGCTTGCAATCGGGAGGTTTTCAGGAGCGCGTAGCCAACTCTTAATTGCTGTTGTTCTCAGGTTCGGCCTCAGACGCGGTGGTAGCCGATGTTCGGGTCCCAGTTATTGACAAATATTTAACCCCCAAACTGGGGTAAAAACACTATGAAAGTATAAAAATAGGTTTTTAGTAAAAATACCAGCAAAACATTTTTGGAAAAAAAAATAAAGAAAATAAAAAGGTTTAGCAGCAACAAATACATCTTCTATTCATACGAATCTATCCTAAAAATGTTGTCATTAAATAACCCATTGATGTTGATATGCCGTAAAACAAAATAAACCAAACCAATCTAAACCAAAGAATACATATTCTATTCATACGAATCTATCCTAAAAATGTTTACGGCATTAAATAACCCATTGAGTTTGATATGCCGTAAAACAAAATAAACCAAACCAATGTAAACCAAAGAATACATATTCTATTCATACGAATCTATCCTGAAAATGTTGTCGGCATTAAATAACCCATTGAGGTTGATATGCCGTAAAACAAAATAAACCAAACGAATCTAAACCAAAGAATACATATTCTATTCATACGAATCTATCCTGAAAATGTTGTCGGCATTAAATAACCCATCGAGGTTGATATGCCGTAAAACAAAATAAACCAAACCAATCTGAACAAAAGAATACATATTCTATTCATACGAATCTATCCTAAAAATGTTGTCGGCATTAAATAACCCATGGTGGTTGATATACCGTAAAACAAAATAAACCAAACCAACCTAAACCAAAGAATACATATTCTATTCATACGAATCTATCCTAAAAATGTAGTCGGCATTAAATAACCCATTGAGGTTGATATGCCGTAAAACAAAATAAACCAAACCAATCTAAACCAAAGAATACATATTCTATTCATACGAATCTACCCTAAAAATGTAGTCGGCATTAAATAACCCATTGAGGTTGATATGCCGTAAAACAAAATAAACCAAACCAATCTAAACCAAAGAATACATATTCTATTCATACGAATCTACCCTAAAAATGTTGTCAGCATGAAATAACCCATTGAGGTTGATATTCCGTAAAACAAAATAAACCAAACCAATCTAAACCAAAGAATACATATTCTATTCATACGAATCTATCCTAAAAATGTTGTCGGCATTAAATAACCCATGGTGGTTGATATACCGTAAAACAAAATAAACCAAACCAACCTAAACCAAAGAATACATATTCTATTCATACGAATCTATCCTAAAAATGTTGTCGGTATTAAATAACCAATTGAAGTTGATATTCCGTAAAACAAAATAAACCAAACCAATCTAAACCAAAGGATACATATTCTATTCATACGAATCTACCCTAAAAATGTTGTCGGCATTAAATAACCCATTGAGGTTGATATGCCGTAAAACAAAATAAACCAAACCAATCTAAACCAAAGAATACATATTCTATTCATACGAATCTATCCTAAAAATGTAGTCGGCATTAAATAACCCATTGAGGTTGATATGCCGTAAAACAAAATAAACCAAACCAATCTAAACCAAAGAATACATATTCTATTCATACGAATCTATCCTAAAAATGTAGTCGGTATTAAATAACCCATTGAGGTTGATATGCCGTAAAACAAAATAAACCAAACCAATCTAAACCAAAGAATACATATTCTATTCATACGAATCTACCCTAAAAATGTTGTCAGCATGAAATAACCCATTGAGGTTGATATTCCGTAAAACAAAATAAACCAAACCAATCTAAACCAAAGAATACATATTCTATTCATACGAATCTATCCTAAAAATGTTGTCGGCATTAAATAAACCATTGAGGTTGATATGCCGTAAAATAAAATAAACCAAACCAATCTAAACCAAAGAATACATATTCTATTCATACGAATCTATCCTAAAAATGTTGCCGGTATTAAATAACCAATTGAAGTTGATATTCCGTAAAACAAAATAAACCAAACCAATCTAAACCAAAGAATACATATTCTATTCATACGAATCTACCCTAAAAATGTTGTCAGCATGAAATAACCCATTGAGGTTGATATTCCGTAAAACAAAATAAACCAAACCAATCTAAACCAAAGAATACATATTCTATTCATACAAATCTATCCTAAAAATGTTGTCGGCATTAAATAACCCATTGAGGTTGATATGCCGTAAAACAAAATAAACCAAACCAATCTAAACCAAAGAATACATATTCTATTCATACGAATCTATCCTGAAAATGTTGTCGGCATTAAATAACCCATCGAGGTTGATATGCCGTAAAACAAAATAAACCAAACCAATCTGAACAAAAGAATACATATTCTATTCATACGAATCTATCCTAAAAATGTTGTCGGCATTAAATAACCCATGGTGGTTGATATAACCGTAAAACAAAATAAACCAAACCAACCTAAACCAAAGAATACATATTCTATTCATACGAATCTATCCTAAAAATGTTGTCGGTATTAAATAACCAATTGAAGTTGATATTCCGTAAAACAAAATAAACCAAACCAATCTAAACCAAAGGATACATATTCTATTCATACGAATCTACCCTAAAAATGTTGTCGGCATTAAATAACCCATTGAGGTTGACATGCCGTAAAACAAAATAAACCAAACCAATCTAAACTAAAGAATACATATTCTATTCATACGAATCTATCCTAAAAATGTAGTCGGCATTAAATAACCCATTGAGGTTGATATGCCGTAAAACAAAATAAACCAAACCAATCTAAACCAAAGAATACATATTCTATTCATACGAATCTACCCTAAAAATGTTGTCAGCATGAAATAACCCATTGAGGTTGATATTCCGTAAAACAAAATAAACCAAACCAATCTAAACCAAAGAATACATATTCTATTCATACGAATCTATCCTAAAAATGTTGTCGGCATTAAATAACCCATTGAGGTTGATATGCCGTAAAATAAAATAAACCAAACCAATCTAAACCAAAGAATACATATTCTATTCATACGAATCTATCCTAAAAATGTTGCCGGTATTAAATAACCAATTGAAGTTGATATTCCGTAAAACAAAATAAACCAAACCAATCTAAACCAAAGAATACATATTCTATTCATACGAATCTCTCCTAAAAATGTAGTCGGCATTAAATAACCCATTGAAGTTGATATGCCGTAAAACAAAATAAACCAATCCAATCTGAACCAAAGAAAACATATTCTATTCATACGAACCTATCCTAAAATGTTGTCGGCATTAAATAACCCATTGAGGTTGATATGCCGTAAAACAAAAAAACCCAGACTAATCTAATCCAAAGAATACATATTCTATTCATACGAACCTATCCTAAATTTTGTCGGCATTAAATAACCCATTGAGGTTGATATGCCGTAAAACAAAAAATCCCAGACAAATCTAAACCAAAGAATACATATTCTATTCATACGAATCTATCCTAAAAATGTTGTCGGCATTAAATAACCCATTGATGTTGATATGCCGTAAAACAAAATAAACCAAACCAATCTAAACCAAAGAATACATATTCTATTCATACGAATCTACCCTAAAAATGTTGTCGGCATTAAATAACCCATTGAGCTTGATATACCGTAAAACAAAATAAACCAAACCAATCTAAACTCAAGAATACATATTCTATTCATACGAATCTATCCTGAAAATGTTGTCGGCATTAAATAACCCATTGAGGTTGATATACCGTAAAACAAAATAAACCAAACCAATCTAAACCAAAGAATACATATTCTATTCATACGAATCTCTCCTAAAAATGTAGTCGGCATTAAATAACCCATTGAAGTTGATATGCCGTAAAACAAAATAAACCAATCCAATCTGAACCAACGAAAACATATTCTATGCATACGAACCTATCCTAAAATGTTATCGGCATTAAATAACCCATTGAGCTTGATATACCGTAAAACAAAATAAACCAAACCAATCTAAACTCAAGAATACATATTCTATTCATACGAATCTATCCTGAAAATGTTGTCGGCATTAAATAACCCATTGAGGTTGATATGCCGTAAAACAAAAAAACCCAGACTAATCTAAACCAAGGAATACATATTCTATTCATACGAACCTACCCTAAAAATGTTGTCGGCATTAAATAACCCATTGAGGTTGATATGCCGTTAAACAAAATAAACCAAGCCAAACTAAAGCAACGAATACACTTTCTATTCATACAGACCTGTCCTAAAAATCTTCTAACTTATTGAGGTCGATATGCCCTGAAAACAAATATTACCCGCTATCTTACTTTTGAAATCTTATGTTTTTGGGCAATTATTAACAAACTAGTCTAGGTGCTGTAAATTAGCGGTCTTGTGTCTGATTGAGCTCAACTCTGCAAATATCTTTGTTACACAGTTTTGCGTACAAAATGTGGGCTGAGGAGTTTTCGCTGGGTACGCCGACCATTCACAATAGAGAAATCACGAGTTCATCAAGACCACGCTGATATTCCCGGAAATGTTATTCTTTTTGTTATGAAAACAGTTTGTCGTCCTTTGTATATTTAAACACATTGTATGTAAAATAAAAGAAAACTTATAAAAAGGAGGACAACTGTTCGCTTAGATGATCTAATTCACCTCGATGATTCTAAAAAAAGAAAAGACTTTTTAAAAAAAATTGCCTTCAGTTAGGCGAAATAAATTACAAAAATATAGCAAATGGCAGACAATTTACTGAACTCATTGAATTTTTGCTGACTGGCTATCTATCTATCT
>OZ038485.1:23916687-23966687 GCA_964036315.1 Acanthosepion esculentum | reverse complement strand
TCGAACTCGACTCTCCCACTTCTCATTTTGAGCCGATATCCATTGCCTCCCACTGCACATCTACATGCATGCTATTAGCAAATGGAATATTTTTTTCTTAGACATATGAAGTTATTTTGTTACTATAATGAAGAATGTATCTTTTTTTTGCTAATTAGTCAAATTTGTAGAAAAAGAATTGCACCAATAATGGCCCTTTGGCAGACATGACAATATAAGATTTCTCTGGATACAAATGCGGATACTGACGATTGAAGTAATTTGTGCTTTGCAATTGATGCAAGTAGCGAAAAAGAGTTAAAAACAAATGCTTAAGTTCCTTCCACTTGTCGCATTTTACCAAAATAGAACAACTTACAGTCTCACTAGCAAACAATTGACCTCATTATTTAATAAACACTTTGCCCATAATGTAAAAAAAATGGCGACGTCTTTTGTTAAGTCCTTTTTCTTCTGATTGTCGTCTCATTTCAGGACATTGTTGATCATGGCTTTCCACAAGTTGTAGATCTTAATAAATATTGTCTTTTTTGTTATCTCCCATAAACCATGTCCTAACAAACATTTACACAAGTTCATTCTTCTGCTCTGCACCGTGTTACGTCAAGTCGTTGGCGATCATGGCTCTCCACGATTTCCTGTCTTTTGTAGAACTTAAAAATATTGTCTTTTTGTTATCTCCCATAAATCCTGTCCTAAAAAACATTTATACAAGTTCATTTTTCTACTGTGCGCCGTGTTCCGTCAAGTGGTTGGCGATGATAGCTCTCCACAATTTCTTGTCTTTTGTAGAACTTAATAAATATTGTCTTTTGTGTTATCTCCCATAAATCCTGTCCTAACAAACATTTACACATGTTCATTCTTCTACTCTGCCACGTGTTCCGTCAAGTCGTTGGCGATCATGGTTCTCCACAATTTCCTATCCTTTGAAGATCTTAATAAATAGTTTTTTGATATTTCTCCTAAACCCTGATCTGCAAATTGATTCTTTTTCTTTTAAGAGCCGTGTGCATTCATGACGTTGGCTCTCCACAAATCTTTGCTTTTTATATTTCATAATAAAAATAAATTTCGCCTTTTTGTCATATCTTTTCAATCCTAGTCTGCCAGCTGTTTACACAAAACCCATTCTTTTTTTTTCATGTCAATATCCCTTTTGGACGTTGGCGATCATGGCACGCCACAATTTCCTGCGCATTGTAGCTCTTAATAAAATTTGTCTTTTTGTTATTTCTCCTAAATCTTGTTCAACCATCAATTTACACAAGCTCGTTCTTCTATGTCCTTCTTGCATTCAATCTGGCGATAATGGCTCTCCACAATTTTCTGGCCATTATAGCTCTTAAAAAAATTTGTGCTTTTGTTATTTCTCCTGAAACTTTTCCCACAATCCATTTACACAAGCTCGTTCTTTTCCTATGTCCCACTTGCCTTCAATCTGTCCTCAGAGTATCAGATTTTCGAAGCCATTTTTTCTCATTATATGTCACAATTATTATGAAAATGTTTTCACATGTCGATGGTTAAATATATTAAGTACGGGTGGCTTGATTTTACATTTCAAAATTTTATAGGTTATTTGAGATGAAATATGCAGCTGGTGATATATTTATAACGAAAGGTTTTTTTATCATTTCATCTCAAGAAAGTCTATGAATCACTACGACCCAAGAGGATGGAGAATATGAGGAAAAAAATATTAAAGAGAGAGAATAATAAAAAAGAGGAAACCACTATGAAGGAGAGGGAACAATAAAAAAAGAAACCACCATGAAGGAGAGGGAACAATAAAAAAGGAAACCACTATGAAGGAGAGGGAATAATAACAAAAGAAACCACCATGAAGGAGAGGGAACAATAAAAAAGGAAACCACTATGAAGAAGAGAGAATAATAAAAACAGAAACCACCATGAAGGAGAGGGAACAATAAAAAAGGAAACCACTATGAAGGAGAGAGAATAATAAAAACAGAAACCACCATGAAGGAGAGGGAACAATAAAAAAGGAAACCACTATGAAGGAGAGGGAATAATAAAAAAAAGAAACCACCATGAAGGAGAGAGAATAATAAAAAAAGGAAACCACTATGAAGGAGAGAGAATAATAAAAAAAAAACCACAATGAAGGAGAGGGAAGAATAACAAAAGAAACCACCATGAAGGAGAGAGAATAATAAAAAAAGGAAACCATTATGACGTGGAGGGAAAAGTAAAAGAAGAGACCATCATGAAGGAGAGGGAACGACAACAAAAGAAACCACCATGAAGGAGAGAGAATAATAAAAAAAGGAAACCATTATGACGTGGAGGGAAAAGTAAAAGAAGAGACCATCATGAAGGAGAGGGAACGACAACAAAAGAAACCACCATGAAGGAGAGAGAATAATAAAAATAGGACACAACTATGAAGGAGATGGAACAATAGAAAAAGGAAACCACTACGAAGGAGAGAGAATAATAAAAAAAGCAAACTACTATGAAGGAGAGCGAACAATAAAAAAGGAAACCACTATGAAGGAGAGCGAACAATAAAAAAGGAAACTACTATGAAGGAGAGGGAACAATAAAAAAAGGAAACCACTATGAAGGAGAGCGAACAATAAAAAAGCAAACCACTATGAAGGAGAGGCAACAATAATAAAAAAGACGGTAGATAGCGATTTACTTTCTATTTAAATTTTGAAATCTCAAAATGATTAGATAGCAAGAAACCAGAACCTATTTCCGCAAATGAGAAGAAACTGTTAGCATAGAATTTACGGTTACATCTAGCAATTTCAGGTGTAAAATGATGAGAACCTGCCGCCAATCTACTAGTGCGCTTAAATTCTTAATGTCTAGGTACCATTGACGAAAGTTCATCAGATGAAATTATCACCTTGAAAGTATTTATAAAACAGGTATAGAGAAGCTACGTTATAGCTGTGGGGAAAGTAATTGAAGCTGAGATGCCAGGTCAAAACCAATAACATTGCAGATACTTCTTTGGATTTCATAAAGAACCTCGAAATACATTACCGAAACACGAGAAAAACTTTGCCAGCAATCTTCAATGTATGGACGAATGGAATAAAATCTTCAATTTATAGATTAAAATCGTAGACTGACATCCATGTTTTTAGTACTTTGTATATCAATTTTTAGTTATTTAGTCGAATCCGTTTAGCAATCAATAACAATCGAAAAGCGATACACAACTTCATATTCTGTAGAATAGTGTATTATTACCAGTTTATTTATGGCATACAAATGGTGGTAGATTTTGTTAAATCATTATTTTTGAAAACGATTTTACATGTGATGCTTTCAATATATTTTCCAGTTATTAGAATATACTTATTAAAGTGGGTCTGTTTACGAAATAATAGCTGAACATCGATCTCCCACGTTATGCCCACTAGAATCATATAATTCCGCCTGTCCTTTCGTTTCTTAGTTGACACGTCGTTATACTCTGGAATACATTTCTTGACTCCTGTCAAATATATGCATTACTCGCACATTCACGGCTACTGACGGTGCTGAATGCCTCTAACTCTTCTCCGTGCACTCTAAGGCATATTTTCTGCATATTATTATTATTATTATTATTTGTGTGTTATGTTTCCTTACTTTGTACACTAGCCGGGCCCAGACAATGGTCCTTAGGCTCTACAGTAGAATTGTCATTTAATTGATAGTACTTTTCTTAGTATAAGGCATTTTTCTAATAGGGCGATTTTCTGGGAAACTTGTATGTTGATGTTACATTTGACACTGTTAGTAAAATTGTCCACTCCTTTTCTCACGAGGCCCAGAGCTCCGATTACTATTGGTACAGTTTCAGTTTTTATTCCACACATCCTGTTAACCTCGATCTCCAGGTCATTGTATTTGGATTATTATTATTATTATTATTATTATTATTATTATTATTATTATTATTATTATTATTATTATTATTATTTCCTTTGATTTCTGGTGTGTACACATTTCTTTACGGGTCTCGCCCTGAGACTTAAGGTTAGAAATGGCATCATGACATTTTCCACTGACACCCCCCCCCCAAAAAAAACAAACGTATTTTACATAGATAAAGCCTTTCGTAAGGGGTGGGTTGTACTCGTGAGAACAAGTTTTTGTATTTCTTTAAGGTAAGCACTTCCATGAATCCCTTCAGTTAGTCTACTGGAATCTTTTCCAACCAATCCGAGGGCTTCAACTACAACAGGGATTGTTGATGTTCCCATGTGTCACATTTTTGAGTTTATTATTATTATTTTTTTTTATTTCCTTTGATATCTGGCGTTTACACATTTCTTTCCGGCTCCCGCCCAGGGACCTAAGGTTAGAAATGGCATCATGACACTTTCCACTGCAAAAAAAAAAAAAAAAAAAAAAATAATTACATAGATAAAGCCCTTCGTAAAGTGTGGGCTGTACTTGTCAGAACAATTTTTTGTATCTCTTTGAGGCATGGACTTCCAGGGATCCTTTCAATCAGCCTACTGGAATCTTTTCCAACCAGTCCAAGGGCTCCAACTACAACAGGAATTGTTGATGTTTCCATGTGCCACATTTTTGAGATTTCTATTTCAAGGTCCTTGTATTTTGACAGTTTTTCGAATATCTTCAAAGACACATTGCATTCTGCAGGGACTGCCATATCAATAAGGAGGCACTTATTTTGTTTGTGGTCTTTAATAAAAATGTCTGGGCGGTTGGCTTTGATTGTTCTGTCAGTGTGTATTGTGTAGTCCCATAGAATTGTAACAGGTCTTATCTCCGTAACCGGGTCAGGGTGGTGTTCGTACCAATTTTTTCCAGTTTCCTTCCCATAGGAGTTGCAAATTTTCCAGTGCAGATATTGGCCCACTCTGTCATGCCGAGTTTTATATTCAGTGGGTGCCAATATCGTGCAACCTGATGTAAGATGATCAATGGTTTCTGGATATTTGTCACAGAATCTGCATCTTGGGCTAACACAGTATTTTAGTATATGTGCTTGATAATTCCTAGTTAACAAGCATTGGTCTTGTGCAGCAATGATAAAACCCTCAGTTTCACCTTTCAACCCTGCACTACGTAGCCACTGATGGGTGCGGTTTATGTCTACGTCTGCTTGTTTGGTACGGGCAGAGTATTGGCCATGGAGCGGTTTATTTTGCCATTGTTTCTTTATCTGGTCGGTCGCATTTCTCTTTGCATTATTTTTTAAAGTTTTTTGCAGCTTCAGCCGGTGTACAGTGATGTATTTGAATTTCTGTGCCCATTTGAAGCTCTTTTTTGAATTTTTCGGCTTCCTTTACTACAGAGTAGAGACACTTACTACTTTCATGTTCCTTGACACATACCATCATCCAGTCTTCTGTATTTTCCAAATATCTTTGGAGGCCAATTGTTGTACTTTTGTAGGATAGTTCTAGTTGAACTAGTCCTCTGCCTCCTTCAGATCTGGGCACATACAGGCGATCAATATCAGCTTTGGGATGATGCATGCGGTAGCAAGTGAGGAGCTTTCTCGTTTTGGCGTCCATTCGCTTAATTTCAGCTATGGTCCAGTTAAGTACATTAAAGCTGTATTGCACCACAGGAATAGCTAAGGTGTTTATAGCTGATATTCGGTTTTTTGAGTTTAGCTCGGTATTTAGTACCAGGCGTACACGCCTGTAGTACTCCTTTCTTACCTTATCTTTCATTTGGGAGTGTTGTATGCCATCTCCCTCACTAATTCCTAGGTACTTGTATGCTTCACCATGCTCCAATTCTCTAATCTTCATGGCAAAATCTAAATCTATTAAGGATGCTTCTAAAATTCTACCTTTCTTAAATGTTACTTTAGCACATTTATCTAATCCGAAGCTCATGCATATGTCGTCACTAAAGTATTTTACAATATTAAGTAGGCCCTTCAACTCATTGTCGTCTTTGGCAAAGAGTTTGAGATCATCCATGTATAGTAGGTGATTGAATATGTTGTTATTTATTTTGTAGCCATAGCTACTGTTGTTCAGTTTATGCGTAAGGGAGAGTATGGACAAACAAAACAGAAGTGGAGACAAAGAGTTTCCTTGAAAGATTCCACGTCGGATATTTAGTCGGTTGGATATGGCAGTGCCCCTGGTGTGACTAAGGTATAGTTTGGTGTTCCACATTCCCATGCTGTGCTTAAGGAAATTTAATACCACAGGGGAGACTTTGTACATTTCCAAAGTCTTAAGGATCCAAGAATGTTGAACACTGTCAAAAGCTTTACGATAATCAATCCACGCTGCACTGAGATTTCTACGTCTGCTCCTTATTATTATTATTATTATTATTATTATTATTATTATTATTATTATTATCATTATTATTATTATTATTATTTCAGATAAACAATGGATATTTCTTGTTTGATTGGGAGAATAGACGGAAGAAAAGATATATCAATGGCGTTGTTTGCTTTTAGTGAGAGGAAGTAAAAAAAATGAATGAATGAGAAATAAAACGGGAAATAAAGAAGGCGAGAGCACTCTCATGAGTTTAACGCCTGGTTCAGTGAAATGAAAAAGCTTGTCAATTTTAAACCCACTTCCTGCTTTCATATTTATTATTGTTATTGTAACATTTTGTTAAACTTTTAAAGCTCAAATATTTAACGATGCAATACGGTCATTTCCATAAGTATTTCATCGCCGTGGAAATCACAATGAGCTTATTCAATCATTAAGAACTAAAATTCATCAGAAAATTCCAATCGGAAAATCTTGGTTTGGTTTGGTTTGTTTTACGGTACATCAACCTGAATGGGTTGTTTAATGCCGACAAAATTTTTATTGCAGGTAATATTTTGTTTTGTCAAAAATGTATATCTGGTAATATTTTTTTTCAAAAATGTATTGCTGGTAATATTTTGTTTTCTTCAAAAATTCAAAAATTTATTGCTGATAAGTTTTTACAAAGTATTTCTGGTATTAAAACCTATTTTTACATTTAGATTTTGACCCCAATTTGGGGTTAATTATTTGCCCATAGCTGGGACCCTAACAGGTGCTACCACCCCGGGTCAGGGTGGACCTGGGAACACCAGCAATTAAGAGGTGGTTCCATGCTCCTCAAAACCTCCTGATCAGAGACCTTGCTGTTGGATGTAGTTTATCGTCTTACTCAGGCCGCGGATGTAGTTTATCGTCATACCCAGGACGAGGAAAATCTTGGAATTTTCAGGGGTATTGCTGGTTTTATAGCATTTTCTCTTTTCTTCTCTTAAGCTGGATATGTACGGCGATGGTGATCAGGCAAACCGAGTACAAATTTATTAATAGAACACACACATACAGTTAGGAATGAACAAAATATAATGTCCCAAACCATTTCCTACGAATTAAATTATATTAAAATTATAACTACACATAAAAAGTTGATATTCTTATCTTTGACTAGTTAGAAAGTCGTCCTGGGTATGACGTTAAACTGCATCCAGCAGCAAGGCCTCTGATCAGGAGGTTTTGAGGAAGCGTGGAACCACCTCTTAATTGCTGGTGTTCCCAGGTCCACCCTGACCCGGGGTGGTAGCACCTGTTGGTGTCCCAGCTATGGGAAAATAGTGAACTTCCAGGTCTTTTCCAGCACATTGAAACAATGATGTTGACAACTACACTTTTTTGAAACAATGATGTTGCCAGCTATACGTTTTTGAAACAATGATGTTGCCAGTTTTTGAAACAATGATGTTGCCAGCTATATGTTTTTGAAACAATGATGTTGCCAGCTATACGTTTTTGAAACAATGATGTTGCCAGTTTTTGAAACAATGATGTTGCCAGCTATATGTTTTTGAAACAATGATGTTGCCAGCTATACGTTTTTGAAACAATGATGTTGCCAGTTTTTGAAACAATGATGTTGCCAGCTATACGTTTTTGAAACAATGATGTTGCCAGTTTTTGAAACAATGATGTTGCCAGTTTTGAAACAATGATGTTGCCAGTTTTTGAAACAATGATGTTGCCAGCTATACGTTTTTGGTATATTTAGTAAATACTGGATCTGGCATTAAATAACCCATAGTGGTTGATATGCCATAAAACCCCAAACAAACAAACAAACTAGTTAGAAAGACTCAGATACCGAAACAAAAATAATAAAATGAAACATTCTCTTGACCATCTATTTAGTCAAAAGGTTCATACTTGGTACTCAGGACCATGCTGGTGAGGTTTCTTAACTGCCAAAAATGTTATAGCTCCCCCCCTTTTCTTCTTTTCTTAAGTCCGATATAGGTGGACATAGGGTTCAGAAAAACTGAAATTAAAAAGTTATTAATAAAATTCACTTTCTTGTACAGATAATGAGGAAGGAAGGCTCAGGAAACCTAACACTCACATGGCATATCGAGGGCAAGACAACCTAACGAGCTTGTGCGACAGGATAACGGGACAAGGAACAGAGGGTGTGGAGCTTGGCAAAGGGAGAAACGCTACTTTGGTTCACAAAGAAAGAAAGTTGTGGAGAGAAGATATCACTAATGTCTTGAAGGGACACGGCACATAGAACATTGCTGGTTTTATATTCATACTAATTTAGATATACAGTAAAAATTATGCCATTTTTAATGTCATTTCTTCCTCAGCCTGTGAATGTCCTTTGTTGTCTGCCTTCCCCAGGGTTCCTGACGAGGGATCGGGGGTTACTCTTCAGCGCTGGCCCAATGCTCGTTGGTAGGAGGTGGGCTAGAGCAACACGGATTAGCGATCATATCACTTTTCGATTCATGATCGCACAAGAGTATTTTCTCACAGTTTTACGTTTTCTCATATCGAATCGTTATCCGTTACACCACCCACACATTCAAGTTTACATCACCTGGTATCCCCAAGCGGTCACCCATCTAGGTACTGTCCAGTCTCGACGTTGCTTAACTTCAACGTGATATGGGAGTAAGCTAAAGTCATTACTAAGTTGTCGCATTTGTTCTGTCTTTAATTCCGCGCGTTGTTTAGTATATTGTTGTTTCAATCAAGGTAGAGATATTTTTCAATACCATGTATACAATATGATGTTAGACATTTGTCTTTACTTAATTTAATTGATCGATTGATTTGTATTTTTAACGGCATATCAACATCCTTATGGGTCATTTAAAGTAATAAAAGTTTTGAAGTAATAAAAATATATGTTGTTCTGCTTTCACAATTGGTTACATGGTAGATGATACGATGCTTTTATTTTTATTAATTTATTATAGCCATCGCTCCTATTTTCTGATAATATTGTATTTACAAAAATCTGCACATTTACACACACACACACACACACACACACACACACACACACACACACACACACACACACACATATCAAATTTCTTTTTAAAATATAAGAGGTCGATGAATTGTAGTAAGTTTCCGTTTATGATTAGTAAATATAGTTTTTACTTTATAATAATATCACCTAACCAGAAAAAAGTATTACAGAAATTTAGAAAATTTAAAAATTTAAAACTTTATAAATTATTCTATTTAAAAATTTAAAAAAATTCTTGTAAAAATTAATTATTCTTTATTATTATGATTATGAAACTAGTTTGGTTTTGGAGGTATAGAATGATATAAGTCAGTTTCCTTCACCATAGGGGTGTGGTCGTTAGGTCAAAGGTGAGATCAGCTGATAGGCTCAAGTGTTCTAGATTTTTTTAGGTGCACCCATAAACCGCGCATATATAATTACAAATTATCTTTGAAGTGTAGATCGTTAATATAAAGCAGAAATACAGGGGTTGGACAAAATAATTGGAACAGGTGCAAATTCAACTCCTATATTTCAAAGACCTATTATATTAAGAACTTTAACTGAAACTTCATAATTGCAGGTTATATCTATTGTAAATACGTTTATTCATCTAATTTACTGTCTTTGTTTTATTTATTTTTAGAATTTAGTAACATTTAAGCTAAATGCGTGACCACTCCGAGTTCGAAAATGGGCAAATTGTTGGAGCTCACGTGATAGGAGTGTCGATCACTAAGGTTGCTGAAATTTTTGCTTTTTCACGAGCTACCATATCAAGAACTATGACGCAATTCGAGAAACAGGGCAAAACCTCTAGCAATCTATAAAAAGAACGTATAAACATAAAAATGCCTTAAAAGAAAAGAGTACTGAACTTCTACGTGACATTGCCTCCTTTACGGCAGCGAATCTTGGACGCCCCCCCCCCCCAAAGATGAAGAAGCGACTCGAAGCAACGGAGGCATGTTTCTACAGAAGGATGCTAAGTATATCATGGAGCGAGCGTGTGAGCAACGATGAGGTTTTGGAGAGGATGCAAACAAGGAGGAAGCTTATACATAACATCAGGAAGAGGCAGCTGAAATTTCTGGGACACGTGATTAGAAAGGAGGGCTTGATACTCACAGGTCGAATAGAGGGATAGAAGAGGGTGGAGAGCCATGGTCGCCTACGTCCTGAAAGAATACTAAGCTGCTACGTGACATCTGTCTTTCTTTACGGCAACAAATGTTGGACGGTCTCCTCAAAGATGAAGAAGAGACTCGAGGCGACGGAGATATTGTTCTACAGAAGGATGCTAAGGATATCATGGACCGAACATGTGAGCAACGATGAGGTTTTGGAGAGGATGCAAACAAGGAGGAAGCTTATACTTAACATCAGGAAGAGGCAGCTGAAATTTCTGGGACACGTGATTAGAAAGGAGGGCTTGATACTCACAGGTCGAATAGAGGGATAGAAGAGGGTGGAGAGCCATGGTCGCCTACGTCCTGAAAGAATACTAAGCTGCTACGTGACATCTGTCTTTCTTTACGGCAACAAATGTTGGACGGTCTCCTCAAAGATGAAGAAGAGACTCGAGGCGACGGAGATATTGTTCTACAGAAGGATGCTAAGGATATCATGGACCGAACATGTGAGCAACGATGAGGTTTTGGAGAGGATGCAAACAAGGAGGAAGCTTATACTTAACATCAGGAAGAGGCAGCTGAAATTTCTGGGACACGTGATTAGAAAGGAGGGCTTGATACTCACAGGTCGAATAGAGGGATAGAAGAGGGTGGAGAGCCATGGTCGCCTACGTCCTGAAAGAATACTAAGCTGCTACGTGACATCTGTCTTTCTTTACGGCAACAAATGTTGGACGGTCTCCTCAAAGATGAAGAAGAGACTCGAGGCGACGGAGATATGGTTCTACAGAAGGATGCTAAGGATATCATGGACCGAGCGCGTGAGAAACGATGATGTTTTGGAGAGGATGCAAACAAGGGTGAAAATTATACTTAATATGAGGAAGAGGCAGATTAGATTTCTGGGACACGTAATGAGAAAGGAGAGCTTGGAGGGTCTGAAACTCACAGGGCGGATAGAGGAAAAGAGAGAAAGCAACGCGTGACATACCTAGCTTGGATTGGATGACAGAAAAGTTTGGGGAGAAGTAGCAAAAGGACAAAACATATTGAGAGCTTCAAGGGATAGGGAGACGAGGAGAGCCATGATCGCTTACATCCTGAAGTGACACAGCGCATAAAAGAAGATATCTCCCCAACGTACATATTATTGTACTGTAGGCATTTGATTTGATAAACTCAGGCATTTGAATGGAATGTGTCATATTTTTCATCCTGATTATATCTCGGATAGTCTTGGAGTTGATGGTAATGATTCTCGTGTCAGGAATTGCTAATTCATTTGCAAGTTTAGTTGAAGCATTGGTGGTAGGGTTATTAATTTTGTATAATTTTTGTTGGAAGTATTTGTTTGTTTGGTTTTATGGATTTTGTGAGCTCGTTTTTTTGCGTTTAAGAAGAAATGTTATGGGTAGTGTAGAAGTTTGAATGTGTTCTCAGTATAATCCCGTTCTTCAATAATGTACTCAGGACTGCATATTCTAAGGGATCTAAGGTACACCATTTACATTATTCGGACTCAAAAACACATGGCACAGTGGATAAAGGCGTTAGTTAGATCCAGTGACAGGACCCAAAGAGTATGAGTTCAATTCCCCTCCCCAAGTTCTCCACTACCTTATTAATTAATATTTTATATGCGCAGTACTTATTGGAATGTGATCAATGTCAGTGAAAGATCAAACAACTGAATATATATATATATATATATATATATATATATATATATATATATATATATATATATATATATATATATATATATATATATATATATATATATAAAAGTGGACATGGAAGTCAGCACTTAGAGGCGACAGTCTGTTTCATGCTAGTGCAATCGTCAGGCAACGATTGCACTAGCGTGAAAACAGACAATTGCACTAGCATGAAACAGACTGTCGCCTCTAAGTACTGACTTCCAAGTCCACTTTTATATTTACACACGCTCTATCTCTGATATTGAGCACTTTATCCCATAAATATAGCACCCTTTAAGACTATATTTCTTCATATATATATATATATATATATATATATATATATATATATATATATATTGTGTGTATTTAGGCAGCATTTTTTCATTCATACATGTTTCATTAAATAATATAGATAAGTGTTGTCTATATATTTTTGATAATGGCTTATGTAAGCCGAAAGCTTAGATTGGATTAAAAATATGTATCAATATTGTGATTTTCTTTCATTGTTTAATGATAATGTTATTAAGCTTATCAGACGATATGAAAAGAACTTACAAAAATATATAGGCAACACTTATCTATATCATTTAATGAAACATATATATATATATATATATATATATATATATATATATATATATATACCGTTAATAATAACACATTTCTAAAAAAACATATTTCGAATCACATCTAATCTTTCGTTGTTCCGTTATTACCTGGATGTAAAAAATAAATCAATTTCCATACCTGATGATGTCTGTATGAACAGACGAAAGTACTTGCATAAAAAGACCTGATGTACCTGGATTTTATTAAAAACAGGGATCATAATATTCATCTAGAGGTTCGTGGGTTAATGTATCTTAATAAATTTGTTTGCGAATGTGTATTCTCGCCATTTATGTTATTAAATTCACTATCTCCTTTTTGTATGAATGATTCATGATATATATATATATATATATATATATATATATATATATATATATATATATATATATATATATGGTGGACTCTCCCGTCATATTCGACGGGTCAAGCAGCTCAGTTCCTAGGAACCGACAGCCAGACAACAGCACATATAATTTGATCATAGTTGTGAAGGTTTGTGCAGAACCAACCACACTTTTTGAAGGGCCGAATACAGAGACTTGGTGCACAATGTGCCACAAGGTCCCCAAACAACCCCCCGCAGGTTTTGAATTCTGAGTTTAGGGGAACTAAACCAGTTACCATTCAAAGCTATAGAACCCAGGCTGTCCTGCATAGCTGGAGGGAGAATAATAATAAGGTTAAGGCAGTGGAGAACTTGGAGAGGGGAATTAACAGGAGATAACTGACAACTGACATCCATTAAACATGGCACGTGGAACTAGAACAGTCTACTCCAGTGAGCGAAATAAACGGTTCAGTTCGACATTCCAACCACCTGAAGAAGGCCGGAGCGTACAACGGCCGAAACGTTGTAATAAATATGTCGACAAAGATGAGGACAATAGTCCGAATAATGTAAATACTGTACATAATACCTCATCTCACAAATATAGACAGGCTCTAAGGTAAAATCCTATAATGATACCAGATTTTATTCTCCGGTTCTTGTAGGAATAGAAATTGATTAGGTCATTTTTGTTAATGGGTTTTCGGTAAGCTTTAAAATCTACCCTATTTGACGACACTTAAGACGCACTGGTGTATAAGACGCACCCCAATTTCAGCAGGGCAAATCAAGAAAAAATTAACAATTAGTAAAATTAATAAAATTATTAGTAAATGGTACAGCCGTGCCTATATTTATGAGGTATTATTTTGGTTAAACAAACCATGATTACAATTAAACGAAAAATAATAGGAAAAAAAGAAAACGAGCCAATAAAAACTTTATTAAATCCAAAGGTAAGAAAACAAAATAAAAATCAAGCAATTATTACAATTGAGCAAACAGTACTTACCATTAAAATTTTATTCATCTTCAAATCCATAAAATTCTTCATCAAAACTCTGATACTTATTTTCAATACTTATTATTTTAAATAATGTGTCATCTTCCGTTCCTTTGAGAGCATTGCTAATGCCACACTTTTTAAAAAGATTTCACAATTTCTGGTCTAATATTATCCCAAGCTTGCTTCACCCATTTGCAGACTTGTGCAATGCTGGGTCATTTCATTCTTCCTGTAAGTGCAAAGTCGTGATCAGGCATGGTCATCCACGTGTTCAGTTGCTCCTTCGTGCTTAAGTCTAAGCTAATATGAGTTGCCAGTTAGCTAATTTTGGCTGACTTTGGCGAATTTTAAACCTACATATGGTATATAAGACGCTGGGGAATTAAAAAAAATATTTTAAGTAAAAAAGTGCGCCTTATATGTCGTCAAATACGGTAATTTAATATAGTTACGTATTAATAAGATATCGAGGAAACGTAGACAGTTATTTGTTTGTATAGAATAATTAAAAGTTGGTTTGCAATTAACAACTCTTAAGAAAAGAAAGTATGGTAATTTCAAAAAATGTAAAAAAAACTTCAAAAGGTACGCAATTATCCAGGAAAGCATTTGTCTAGGGACGGAAATGTTCAGGCACGCAATTTTTCGTGACGTAAGTGTCTAGTAAGCAACTGTCCGTCTACCACACACACACAAACACACACACACACACACACACACACACACACACACACACACATATATATATATATATATATATACAGGGTGTCCATAAAGTTCGTGTGCACTTTAAAAAATTTATAACTTTATTTGTATTTCCGATAAAAATAATTTGTAAAAAATGTTATAAAGTTTAATGTACCTAGTTTTAAGTATAGCTAAAATAACTAATGTGATTTCAGGCATTACTGTAAATCAGTTGGCAAATGTTTTCCGTGAACTGCAAAATCGTATTACCCTTTGTATTGCTAATGATGGAGGAGTTGTAGAAACTTAAATAAAATTTCAATAAAACCTTAAAAAATATAGATTTACTTCTTTCTAATCCTTTTTACAAATTATTTCTATCGCAAATACAAATAAAGTTATAAATTTTATTAAAAGTGCACACGAACTTTATGGACACCCTGTATATATATATATATATATATATATATATATATATATATATATATATATATATGTGTGTATGTGTGTGTGTGTGTGTGTGTGTGTATGAAGTAATATAGTCTTAGGGTGTGCTATATTTATGGGATAAAGTGCTTAATATCAGAGATAGAGCGTGTGTAAATATAAAAGTGAACATAGATGTCAACACTTAGAGGCGACAGTCTAAGTGTTGTCTTCTGTGTTCACGTTTATATATATATATATATATATATATATATATATATATATATATATACTGTGTAAATATAAAAGTGAACATAGATGTCAACACTTAGAGGCGACAGACTAAGTGTTGTCTTCTGTGTTCACGTTTATATATATATATATATATATATGTATTTGTATGGTGAAAATGTGGAAAAGACAAAGCAAAATCCGAATATGTGAGTTTACTGTTTTTTTTTATTCGGATTTTGATTTGTCTTTTCCACATTTTCACTATACCGTCGGATCTACATCCACATATTTGCTTACATATATATATATATATATACATATATATATATATATATATATGAAGAGATAGATAGATAGATAGATAGATAGATAGATAGAGAGAGAGAGGGATACCAAGAAAATTATTTCTTTTTTCTCTACGAAGAGTTAAAATGATTAATTCAATACAATTCGGGATTTTGAATTTTTCGTACGCGTCGGCGGCTGAATTTTTTTTTTACGTACACAAAAAAAAAAATCCCCTCGTGCACCCGACTGCGTAGTTTTACCAACCATATTTTGTGTAGGCTTGATATATAGTTTATATAAAACAGTTATGTTTACTTATTATAGTGTGTCATTGTCTCGCGTTGTGAATTGCAGACATGTCGTCGAGTGTGTGGGATCATATCAGGAAGTCGCGAGATAATTAGGTCAAAACGTACCAAGAACAAAACATGCTGTCATCTGAGCAGATTAGAGGGTAAAGGCAAATAAAGTTGTAAATAATTTTTATTTTTTATGTAGGTGTTATAGTGGTCGCTTTTAGCGTGATCGTACAACAGTCTATAGAGAGAAAAAAGATGACACTGTGTACATCCATACAAATAGAAAAAAAAATAAAAAGAAATAGAAAAAAGTAAAACATTAGGATATTGTAAAAAAAAAAAAAAAAAGCTTCTCTTTTGTGTTTCAGGAGAAAAACCTTTCGAAACTATAAAGCATAAAACGGAACGTATTTAAAAAAAAATGTATTTTCACCACAAGGAAGGCGATAACGCCACACAGACGCCAGGAAATGAAGGAAACTAAGCGAACATTATTTTAGAAAAAAAATAAAGATAATACAAAAGACAGAAAATAACGATTAATGTTGCACTTATTTTAAATGTTTAAAGATTTGGCAGGAAAGGAAGAAACTGGAAGAGGCGAAAAGTCAGAGTGAAGAAACTATTAGAATAGCACCTACGGTTACACTTAGCAATTTCGACAGTGAAACCTAACAGCCAATCTAGTACTGCACTTAAATTCATGAAGTCGAGGTACCAAAGTGGAAGAAAGCGATATTTATTCTGTTAAATACACAGAAATGTGCCACAAGGCCGAAGTGGGGATTGGGGAAAGGACTGTCTTCTTCTTTCTTAACTATAACTTAGCTAGCCACAAACATTGACCCAATCGTACGAACAATATTCCTTACACCAAAACAGCACATTCATACGTACCTTTCTTACTACAACCACCATAATACCTCACTGTCCAAAGTGGAAGAAATCTCATCAGAACAATTCCCATAAAAATATTTATACAAAATGAAGGGGCAGAAAAGCTACTGCACGGCGGTGGAAAAGTAATTAAAGGCGGGATGCCAAGTTAGGACCTATAATATTGCAGATTCCTTTGTACCATAGTCGGCAAGAATATTCAATACACAGAGGAATGGTACACTTATAGAGGCAGCAAGAGAGAGTCGCGTGAGAAAAATTATCCTACTCTACACAATGAACCAATTTTAATAATTTAATTCCGAGAAAACAAGTACGCACCTATAAAAAAACATTTTGAAATGAACGAGTCTCATTGTTATCGGGCCAATAAGTCTATGATCATAATCAGTCATGTACATTGTCCCGTGAGGACGCGGGCGGTCACAGCCCCAACACAAATAGCCGACAAGAGTAGGTCTAGAAGATTATCCTTTCAAAACAAGAAGTTCACGTAATCAAAGTGAGAGAAAGCATTAATAGCAACAATGGAAATGCCCAACTCTTCTATCTGTACTCGGAATTTAGCATAAATGTTATTTCCTCACCAGGTTATCTGTCTATATTTCTGAGATTAGGTATTAGGTACACTATTACATTATTCGGGCTATTGTCCTCATCTTTGTCGCTATATTTATTACAACTTTTCTTCAGTATCTGTCTATATATTTCTGAGATGAGGTATTATGTACACTATTACATTATTCGGGCTATTGTCCTCATCTTTGTCGCCATATTTATTACAACGTTTCGGCCTTTCAGTATCTGTCTATATTTCTGAGATGAGGTATTATGTACACTATTACATTATTGGGGCTATTGTCCTCATCTTTGTCGCTATATTTATTACAACTTTTCTTCAGTATCTGTCTATATATTTCTGAGATGAGGTATTATGTACACTATTACATTATTCGGGCTATTGTCCTCATCTTTGTCGCCATATTTATTACAACGTTTCGGCCTTTCAGTATCTGTCTATATTTCTGAGATGAGGTATTATGTACACTATTACATTATTCGTGCTATTGTCCTCATCTTTGTCGCTATATTTATTACAACTTTTCGGCCTTTCAGTATCTGTCTATATATCTGAGATGAGGTATTATCAGCTCGTCCGGTTGCCTCTAGCTAGGATCGAAACCCGACTGAATTGGCGTCAGTTGGAACTTCTACCACTAAGCCGTCGGCGCACGGCTGGGATGAAGGTGAATTTTAGCGTGTTTATTTTTAGATTTAGATAAACACACAGTGACTGACAGTGACTCAATTCTGCCGAAGAGTCATGCTATATTAGCTTTAATAGTCACTGTTTAAAAACGCACATATATATCGTCTGCAGTCACTCTCTCACAGGCGTGCTGTCGCATATCTCTGTCTTTTTTACAAATTCTTTCATGGCAATTGCTCGGATCAGCTGCTTTCGCTGGTTCCCAGACTTCATGAATTCAAGCGCCCTACGAGGCTGGTATCTCGCTCTCACCCTTTCACTGTTGAAACTGTTAAATGTAGCCATCTCTTCTACTCCAATAATCTTCATATCTCGCACCTCTCGCCTGTGGAACTCCCCCTATTCCTGTTTCCCTGATAGCTATAATCTCCAACTATTCAAATGTAATGTCACTCGACATCTACAGTTGCCTTGATCTATCCACTATCCTTCTCCTCATCCTTTCCTCTATCGCTCCTATCTGCTCTCGCTCCTAATCTTCTATAGCACCTTGCGTGGTAGTGGCTTCCCGCCTTGTTTGGGGTGAAATCCTTAATATATATATATATATGAAAGCACTTTTGGTTGACTAATACAATTTTAAAAATTATGTATTTAAAAAGTGCACAATAAAACGTAGCGCTTATGTAATGTAATATATAGCATGTGAAATAAACAGTAACTGTGCAACTCGGGTTTTACGTTTTATAGTGAGTGACCTTCAGGCCAGGCGATACTTTTACAGATTGTAAAAGAATCTTTCATTATGAAGGAGTGTGTAATCTTCGGGTCAGGCGATATAAATTGTTTGTAAAACCATAGCCTCTCCCGAAGATCTCTCAGCCGTAATTATTCTTACGCGACAAACTCGATGACCCTTGCACCACGTCGAGGTGCCCCAGTGGAAATTACTTATGACCCAAGATAATTTTAAATTTGTATTTCTCTTTGTGCGTTTGTAAAAGGTAAAGTGTAGCCATGTCTGTCCTCGATTCATTCTGTCTTTTACGTCATCTGACCTTGTTTTCGTATTAGCTGACGGTAATAAGGAAAGGAGAGAGTTTTGGAAGATAGACCAAACATGGCTGACGACCTAGTTTTTATTTTCTGCATTCTATCCAGTCTCTCTTCTCTTTAGAACAAAGCAGAATTAGAATTACTCTTGTTCGGCTTAAAGCATCGATTAGAATGTAGCTGGTAAAAGAAGGGAGTGCTTGAAAAGGGGCTAGACATAATCCGTACTTTAGGTACCTTGGTTTTAAGACCCTCTTCAACGTTCTTGTGCCTAGGCCTCGAAGGCCAGCTCTGCGTTTAGCGCCATTTTTAATTGTCTGACTCATCAACCTTATAACGCAGCTCTAACACTTTCTTTCATGAGAGAGAGAGAGAGAGAGAGAGAGAGAGAGAGAGAGAGAGAGAGAGAGAGAGAGAGAGAGACGCGTCTGGGCATTTTGAAGAGACACGCAATTGAGTTGCAATTGTCGCGATGATCATTGGAGCGTTGAATTAAACCAGGTAGCGGAGTTTAAATTCTGCTTGAGACAGTTTTCCTGTTAATGCTGTGAAGAAAGGCTTGGTTTTCTCATTTCTCTATCTAGTTAGGTGTGTGTGTGTTTGGTGGTGGTGGTGGTGGTGGTGGTGGGGGTGGGGCGCAGTAAGGCACACTGGATTCTTTAGCCACGCCAACCACTCGAGAATGACAAAAGCCAGCCTCAAGAGGGATTGGCTCTGTAAGACTATCTTGCCCGTAAGACATCGCTGAAGTAACAGGCAAGACCGGATTAAGAAATAAAGATTCCCGGACGGATTTATATAATGTTTATTCATATTAATTGTCAATAACGTTTTAGTAAGATACACAAACGAGAAAATAATATTTTCGGTTTAATCAGAGTTTATATATTCACACAAAATACATTGTCCTGTCTGCCTAATGAAATTGAAGCATATTTCTTTATATAAATAATCGTTTAACTGATAGAGCATTTTCATTAAGACCGCAGTTTGAACATAAGGGTTTGGAAAAAGAATTGAAACACTTGTTGGTCCTCCTTTAGTCTCACATACAGCTTTAATACATCTAGGAATGGAATCATACAGCTTCTTGACTTCATCCACAGGAATTTCAGCCATTCTTCCATTAACACCTGCTCCTGCTCTTTAAGACAAGACGGTGGAGGATAGCGGTTCCTAACTTGTCGCTCCAAAATCCATCACAAATGTTTAATAATATTGATATCTGGAGATTGGGGAGGCCACTCCATATGTTCTAGCTCACTTTCATGCTCTTCATTCCAATTCTTAACCACTCAAGCGGTATGTATTGGAGCATTATCGTCTTGGAAGATGCAGTCACCATCAGAGAATAAAGTCTGGGCCATTGGATGAACATGATCTCCAAAAATGTTTAGGTAATCTTTGCTGTTGATTCTATCATGCAGGGCAACTATTGAACCAAGACATTTCCATGATATGGCAGCCCAAACTATCAGTGATCCACCTCCATGCTTCAGTGTTGGAAGAAGGCAGTCAGGGTGGTAAGCTTCTTTGGGCTGTTTCCACACATGAACTCGCTCTGAAGTTGGGAAAAGAGAAAAACTGGACTTGTCTGAGAATATGACTTGCTTCCATTGGTCTGCAGACCAGGAATTGTGATCTCTGCACCACTTCAACCTCTTCTGAATGTTGCGAGTGGAGAGAAGAGGTTTCCTTACGGCGACTCTTCCATGATATCCAGCCTTATGGAACTCACGACGAACAGTTTTAGTAAAAAATGGACTATTCAGATGATTATTCAACTCAGCAGTCACTTTGACCGCAGTAGTTCGATGACTTTTTGGCACATTGTGTTTCAATGCACGTCGGTTCCTGTCAGTATGTTTACAAGTCCGGCCCGAATTGCTACAGTTGCTAGTGGTTTTGCCCTGTTTCTCGAATTGCGTCATAGTTCTTGATATGGTAGCTCTTGAAAGACCAAACAGTTCAGCAACCTTAGTGATCGAGGCTCGTGCCATACAAGCTCCAACAATTTGCCCTTTTTTCGAACTCGGAGTGGTCACGTATTTAGCTTAAATTCTACTAAATTCTAAAAATAAATAAGCCAAAGACAGTAAATTAGATAAATAAACGTATTTACAATAGATATAACCCGCAATTACGAAGTTTTAGTTAAAGTTCTTAATATAATAGGTCTTTGAAATATAGGAGTGGAATTTGCACGTGTTCCAATTATTTTGTCCAACCCGTGTATAAGACCGAGAAAAAGAAGGATATTAAGACGACGATCAGTCCAGTGTTAAAATCGATTCGTTTTACCGATTTTCGGTAAGCATCAAACTTATTTCATTCATATCAGTCAGTTGTGTACCATACGTGATACACGCTTAGGCGATCATGACTGACGAGGCAGATTCATGCAGTAGGTTGCCATTCTTTGAACTATGGTGTCACGTATGTACCGAGAATGTCCGATAGGTGGCATTACCATAGGCAGCGTGATGACAAGCAGAGACATCTGGCTAAAATTGTCTTTGATAACAGACAAGTGACACTTGCTCAAATCACATCCGCATCAGGAGGTACCAGCAAATCAATTCTTTAGATTACACAGGATATGAACAGAATAAACACCAGGACCGCTCTGTTAGCACCACTGAATCTTTTTCAGCGCCTCACCTGAGCTTGTCATGTTGCTAATTGGACCCTGGAAGACAGACAATGTGTGACGAGGAGGAGGCTTTCTCTTCCTCTTTCTCTCTTGTCGAACTCTCTTCCTGTGGCCGGTGGAGAAACCCAGACGAGGTTCTGTCGAAGAGCAGTCTCATTTGGGGTGGTAGACAAGCCCGATTCCGTGTATACGGGGTCTACTGGGCAATTTCTGCCCGAGTCTACTGGCTCGGAACGTCCGACGTTAAAACCTGGCCTTGTGTCACATCTTGACTTGTGGGGAGTTTAGTAAATAGAGTCAGGCAATGTGTGGCGTAGGCTGATAACTCTCGGTTCTATTTATGGGATGATGGTATCGTTTGACTGTAGTATAAACCCCAGGAGACCATGGGCTCCAGGTTTAATAAGACATCATGTTTCGTGACCATTTATCCGTATTCTTGGACTCTATGCACCGTAAAAACAAAGGCTTATTCATAAAGGACAGTGTAGTAATATCGGGCTCAAATTGGCTTCCAACGAATAACTAGTCGGGTTCATTGCATTCACTTATATGCAAATATCCTTATGGAAAGGTATGAATCTGCCTTGTTAAGGCCAGAAATAAAGACACAAATAGCGGAATTGAGTTAAAGAAATATATTAACAGAAACAGTAATACAAACTAGTGTTACAGCAAGAACGTTCGGTCCTACTGTCATGGCTGACTGCTGGAAACTTCCCTCCCCAAAAGGCAGCACCTGCTCCTATTTATAGCCGGGAGACTCCATGCGTGCGTGGGTAAATTACTATAACAGAATCCGTCTCCCCCTCATTTATGTATTAAATAATAAAACTTGTATCTGGAAAAAAAACATACTTAATGCAATATTCAATTGCAAAAAGAGAATTATTCTTAGTATCCAAAATATATTTCGGTATAAAATAAGCTACAAAAATGATAGAACAAGCCATAAAAAGCAAATCAATTCGAGGAAAGATGTGACGACAATGTCCACCCGACATAAACCTCATCTGGTATTATGGCGGAGGGATCATTTTGAACGGAAACTCTTGCACCAGCAAATATAAGGAAGGCATGTCGCGATCTCATAGCGCAACATTTCCTCCAGAAGCCTTCCGGAATCAATGCTACGTCGATCTGCGGCACTTTGCTGGACTATACGTTGTCATATACGACAAACAGCAATCTATCTCATGACTTACTGGGTCGATCAATATATATATATATATATATATATATATATATATATATATTCGCAAATTCAGTCGGGTTTCGATCCTAGCTAGAGGCAACCGGACGTCTAGCCACACTGATGCGCTGTGAAACAGCGAAACAGTCTGTCTGTGGATGACAAAAAAAATATATATATATATGGTTATGGTTTTTTGTTTATTGACGATAAGTTTCCGTTCTTTCTTACCTTGTTAGCCGGCCTTCCCTGACGATCCGTTTAGGTGAAAGCGTGGTAGGTTTGTCTGGCTCTCTAGGTCTAACTAGGTCTGCTCTACTCACTGTATTGAGCACTTTATTTATTTATTTTTTTTCGTTCTCGTATCGGTTTTTTTTTCTTTGGGCCTTGGACTTGCAAGCTGGACGATTATTTTCGGCTAACGTACATGTTCTTGGTTCTTTCTTTTTTTTACCGTTTTTTTCCCCCTTTGGTGTTGGTTTGATTATTTGCAAATCAAGACACCGAAGGTTTTCCGATCGAGTATAGTGTCTTATACTTATAAGACTTCTTCTTCTTCTACTACTACTACTATATATATATATATATATATATATATATATATATATATATATATATATATATATATATATATATATATATATATATATATGTGTATATATATATATATATATATATATATATATATATATATATATGAAAGTGAACATAGAAGTCAACACTCAGAGGCGACAGTCTGTTTCATGCTAGATGCAATCATCGGGCCATGATGATTGCATGTAGCCCGATGATTGCATCTAGCATGAAACAGACTGTCGCCTCTGAGTGTTGACTTCAATGTCGGCCTGACGATTGCGTCTAGCATGAAACACATATAAATATATAATTTTGGTTCCTGGTACATATATATATATATATATATATATGTTTTAAAATTGGGATATAGAAATTCCGACAAAGTTTTTGGAAATTTTGACAATTGGAAACGTTTCATGAAAATAGATTTGTTTAAAAATAGATTTGGTGATGCCATTTAACGCTTCGTCAGACCCGAAAATGTGTATTTGTGTGTATGTTTAAATAATGAATCTTAGTACTTTTCCCTCAGCTAGTGTTTCTTGTGATTAAGGAAGAAAGAAAATGAGTGACCTTTAAAACAAAATTCGTTAATATTTATTCTGGTATCTTTTCTTTACTCTTGTTTCGAGTCGAAAGTTGTTAATGTATTATTCCAGTTTTTTTGTATCAGGATGGTAAGAAATTTATTTAGCCTTTTCTGAAAATGAATCCAGGGTAAATCCTCAAATAATCCTCCAGAATGGGTGGAAAGTAAATTATTTGTTTTTGGTTTATCCTCGCGTATTCCCTGCCGACAATATATGTTTTAAAATTACGATATCGAAATCCTGACAAAGCTTTTAAATATTGACAACTGGAAACATTTCATGAAAATAGATTTGTTTAAAAATAGATTTGATAATGCATTTCTCCATTTAAGGCTTAACACACACACACACACACACACACACACACACACACGAACACACGCACGCACGCGCGCGCGCACACACACACACACATGTATATATAAATAAAAAGAAAGAACGGTAAGATATATAGTCCGGTGTTCTTATTGATATTTTTTATTTTTACAAAACTGTGCTCAATGTAAATTTACAGAACATAAATATTATAAATTAACTCATTTAAAATATGTTTTTTCGCTACACAGTAATAACCATGCTTCAAAAATGGAAGTTATATTTTTAAATTTAATTATATAATTAAATTAAAAGCATTAGTTCCGTTTCATCTTCAAGCGAATTTTGAAATAACTTATTTTTAAATTTACTGAGTTTTAAACGCACATATACATTCATAATTTCCTGTTTCCAAGGATTCAGAGAAATCCAATCATTCAGACAGGGGCGGTAGCGTGTTCATTTTTTATTAACTATTATTGTATCAATTATGAGTTACGTTTGAAAAAGAGGTTAAGTTTAGGGAAGGTAGGGGTGTATTTTTCAACGAATTCTGACATCCGTTAAATGCATGTCGTCTGTTTTTTTTTTAATTGTGTACTTAAAGATTCTTTTTAGGTTTGTTTGTGTTAAATTACGTTTTATTTAACTACAATTTTAAAATATTTTTACTCTTAATTACTAATAGACTATATTTCCTTTTAAAAACAAGTAAATGTAATAGAATTACATTATTTAAAATTATTTTTTCATATCAAATATAAGTATGTATATTACCAGCTCGCATTTTTTAATTTTATTTTAAAATATTATTTAAGGAAAATTTTTGACAATAACGGCAAAGAATAGCTATTTCCTGTCTTTGATTCAGCAAATTTTTTATTTTTTATAAACTTAGTAATATATATATATATATATATATATATATATATATATATATATATATATATATAAATAAATATAGTTTTAAGGTGTGATATATTTACGGGATAAAGTGCTCAATATCAGAGATAGAGCGTATATAAATATAAATATAAAAGTGAATATTGAAGTTAACACTCAGAGTCGACAGTTTCCTAGGAATGATAATATTTTTAAAAATATTGTGTAAGTTAACCTTAGAAAACAAATACAAGCTTTTTCAGCCACATCTATAGTATATGTCATGACCGTTTCTTGTGATTTAGAAGCGATAGAAAAGGCAGAAATGAGGAACAGATATATTTCATATAAATTTACAGAAAATCAGAACCTGTGTTGTTTTGAGGTTTGTTCACCACTCGCCACAATAAGGGCCTAATTTTTAAATACATCTTTGCTTGAAATAAAAATAAATAATGATAAGCGAGAGATTTGATTAAATAAATGCTCTTTGGCTGAAAAAAAAAATACTATTTTAATTTTGCCTGTCAAAATCCGCCATTTAAGTCCTTATCTGCTAATAGAACGTTTGAATATACGTCCTAAATATACTTAAAGATAAGTACTGTTGCCTATATACGTAAGCCTCTCCACCCAAATTTTCGCACCCACATTCCCTTTTCTACTTTCCTTTGTTTGTGCCCGTTAATACTTACGTTGATTCAGGGAAACGGGTGAAGTGAAACTAGTTGACGCCCCCTCCTCAACAACTATCTCTTTCTTTTGTGCCCTCTTTCCTTTTGGTTCGAATCAGAGTTGCACGCGCACATCTCTTTGTATGCATATGCAGCTGCAATGAATCAGTGCGCTCTCCAGGTAAGAAACACCTGCATAAATGGGTAGCGGTTTTGATCAATGCACACTTAATACTGCAGACCCAACCCAAAGATATATAGGTACTAATACTATCTGTCCAAACAACAAGAAAGATCAGTTGTATACACACACACACACACACACACACACACACACACACACACACACTATATATATATATATATATATATAAATATATATATATATATATATATATATATATATATATATATATGATGAAAAATAAGGAAAAGACAAAGCAAAATCCGAATATGCAAGTTTACTGTTTTAATTTTGTTTTACTGTCGACGTCAGACGTTTCAGTCTAGTAGAACATCTTCAGGACATGGTTATTAGAAATATATTTATATTTAAGTCAACATGCCGACAAAATTTCTACCTGGTAATTTTTTCAGAAATGTATAGTTTGGTTTGTTTTGTTTTCTGGCATATTAACCTCAATGGGTCATCTAGAAATTGGCAGTTTCCCATAGCTATTGCCATGAAGACATTACAGTATACCTGTGACAATAGTTTTTTTGGGGAAAAGAAGACTTGCTGTTATAAGAGTTTGATTGATTTTGTGTTAATATACTTGATTTTAAAAAATATTGTTCAGTCGTTAGAGTTAAGAATTCTAACCTTGAACTTTTCTTTAAATTATAAATCATAGCAAATCTCCTTTCCAGCAATGGTCACTTTAGCATATATAATGAGGTATGGTGAAGTAATGAATAACATCTAAGATTAAGGAATTGGTTTGGTTTGTTTGGTTTGTTTATTTTACGGTATATCGACCTCAATGGGTTATTTAATGCCGACAAAATTTCCTTTTTTTCCAAAAATGTATAGCTGGTAATAATTTTTTTTCAAAAATGTATAGTTTGGTTTGTTTTGTTTTGTGACATATTAACCTCAATGGGTTCTTTAATGCTGACAAGATTTTTATTTCTGTTAATATTTTCTTTTTTCAAATATTTATTGCTGATACAAATTTTTTTAAAGTATTTCTGGTATTAAAATCTATTTTTACACTTTCATATTATTTTGAGTCAGGTTGTGGCGGTCAAGTATTTGCCCATAGCTGGGACCCTAACAGGTGCTACCACCCCGGGTTAGAATAGACCTGGGAACACCAGCATTTAAGACGTGGTTCCATGCTCCTCAAAACCTCCTGATCAGAGAACTTGCTGTTGGACGTAGTTTATCGTCTTACCCAGGACGCGGACGCAGTTTATTGTCATACCCAGGACGGGTGTGTGTGTGTGTGTGTGTGTGTGTGTGTGTGTGTGTGTGTGTGTGTGTGTGTGTGTGTGTGTGTGTGTGTATTTAGGCAGTATATTTTCATTCAAGCCGGTTTGGTTAAATAATTTAGGCATATAATGTCTCTTTATTTTAGATTTAATTCTTTCAAGCCCATGAATTAATTTTTTGGTGGCTGTAGAATATTGATTAAGAAAAATTCCAATATTTTCTTTCAAATAATTTTTTTTTCCCAAGTACTTTCAACCTCATCTAAGACCATCTTCAGGGGTTACACATCTATGGATGTGTTATGCGTTAACACCTGAAATCCAAAATATTTTTTGCGTCTATGCAAGGGAGGTAACTTCTGTGATTTCTTTTATTTTTAAAAATTAAAAAAAAATCTTTTTCAAATTTTAATTAAGTATTTTTTATATAAGACATTGTTGCTATAAATATTTAAATAATTGTTGCTATACTCGTAGTAGACTTTATTTATTTTTGGCCGCAATTCCCTTACCTATAACTACAGAATGAACTCTTCCTAACACTATGTATACTACGCCTCTCAAGTGAGAGGGACGAATCGTGTTGAGCCGATAGTAGTTCACTCCAAACCAGACTGACAGTCATACTAACACCTTCCACATCTTGTATTATTATTCCGTGTAATATATCTTCGTTATTTCTACTCTTGTACTCGTGTTGTTTTTCCTTGGTCCTAACCTGGACCATAACACTTATATGAAGATTCCAGAATTTTAAGTTTTTGCCTATAGTTATCTTGATAAAGCACTGATTTATTTTCTACTAATATCTGTCTAAACTGTGAATTTGGACATGAATGTTCCTTTAAATGTTCTGAGATAGAACTATGGTCAGGTGAAATAAAGTGTGTGACCGGGACAAAACAGTGAACCAGTCAGCACTGAAATTAGCAGCACACCCTCTGTTATTTAAGAGGTGCTGATATATCGTGGAACCATAGGTATTTGGGACACGTCCATTCAAAGATAAGGTGTGATTTCTGATCTTAGTGAGAATATGTTGTTTAATTCTCATGTCCAGGCGTTGAGTAGTTCTCCCTATGTAGTCAGCACCGTAACTACAATTGTATTTGTAAACAATAGAATTTATTTGATGGGGAGGGAGAACATTCTTACATCCAGAACGAAACAAAGGCCGGGTTTTAAAAACTATACAAACTTCAGCCGAGAAAAAACAACGACAAACATTAGATGAAATCTGCCTAATTATACTTTCACACTTGGATCCAATCCATGGCAATCTAAGATAAACAGGGCACTTTTTAACAGTACAGTGTGTGTATATATATATATATATATATATATATATATATATATATATATATATATATATATATATATATATATACCGGGTGTAACAGCAAAATTGTCCAAATCGTGTGACAGCACACAACATGTTTAATATCTAAAAAACCGCAAAACAATTAGTTTAGCAGTTTTTTCGAGGTTTTCAGATGAGACGTTTAGCCATTTTGACACCATTTGTCGTAAGAATCATACAAAAACAATCGTTTGAGTTATTCAGCTAGAAAGAGAACAGGTTAAAATCGTTTTTCGTCAGTCCCACTATGTATTCCCAACTGAGCAACGGTGAGTCTTCAGTAATGGTATTAACATTCATACTCTGGCTTCCATCTTCGAAGTTCATTCAAGAACCACCCAGAGAATGGTGAATAAGTTTAAAAAACGAGGCAACAGTAGAGAGGAAAACTGGATCAGGAGGTCACAACAGGAAGAGGGATCATCATTTCAACTTTGAGATAAAGAGATCAATTAGAAAAGATCCAACTCAATTCATAAGATGTTTGGAACATGAAAGAGGAGTTTCAGCTGTGACAGTTCAAAGAGCAGTGAAAAAAAGACTTGAAAATGAAATCGTACGTGAAAGGTGTGAGACACCTTGTTACTCAAGGACATAAAGTTAGAATTTAAGAGAGGGCGAAGATCATGTTGAATAAGTTGGAAAATGATCCTGGAATTATATATATATATATATATATATATGAGGTCTATTTCAATCCTTCATGAGCTTCCGATCCTTAGCTGTGATTAATTAATTATGATCATGTCATTTTCGTTTATGATTGATTTTATCACGAATCTTCTGTTAAGCTTGGAGAGTAATTATACACTCTTATGTCTCAAAGGAGAGTTAAATAATGTTATAAAAACCTCAAAAAATTACAGTAAGACATCTTCAATCATTTCTAAGATACAACGTTTCATAGCTTATACTAACAATTGGACAATTTAGCTGTTAAAGCAGGTATATATATATATTGATGTATGTTTCATTAAATAATATAGACAAGTTTTGTCAATTTATTTTTATGTAAGCCGAAAGCTTAGATTGGATTTAAACATTTATCAATATGGTGATTTCCTTTCGTCTTTCAACGATAATGTGATTAAGCTTATCAGACAATATGAAAGGAACTTACTTAAAATAAATAGACAAAACATGTCTATATGAAACATGCATCAATAAAACATTGATGCCTAAATATACACAATGTATATATATATATGTATATATATATATATATATATATATATATATATATATGTATATATATATGTATGTGTGTGTGTGTGTGTGTGTGTGCGTGTGTGTGTGTGTGTGTGTGTATGTATCTAGGCAGTAGATGTTCTTTAAGGCAAATATTATTACAGACAAAAAGCATTTCCAAAGTAAAGAAACCATTCCGTCAGAAATTGTTCATTTCGGAAGAAAAATACAAGAATTTTGGTTGATGATTTTGCGATGAATAAAGTCGTCAAAATCACGCCAAAATGAAAGTAACGCAGACATCTCATTTTAACAGATATATTTGCCAAAATTGCACAAAAATATCTTGATACACTTAAGAATAAATTTATTCATTAACATCGCCATTGGCCTCTACCACAGCTTCTAGATAACTTTGGAATCTCTTGCATCTCTTCGGGGCAGTCTCCGCGTTTAAATTGCTGAATGCTGCCATAATCCTTGCCTTCAGTTCATCTTTGGTTTTACAAAGAGTTTTGTTGGTTTCTCGCTTAGCTGCGCCCCACCCATGATAATCAAGGGGGTTGCAGTCTGAAGACTAGGTGACCAGATGTAAGGCATAATGTGGTCACCGAAATTGTCTGAGAGCCATGACAGGCTATTCCTGATTGTGTGGCAAGTTACATTCTTTTACCAGGCATTGGGTCTTCCAGCAGCCATACTCTCGATCCAGGGCAGAACTACCTCATCAAGGAATTTGATGTAGGCCCCTGTGTTGAATCTGAGGCCTTGTGAGAAGATGAATGGAGGCATAACATCGCCATCACTAGTGATCACGCCGAACACCATGATGTTGACTGGATATTTGGTTTTCATCAATCTCAGTAGATCTTTTGGGGACACAGAAAGCCGGTGTTTGTCTTGTGTGCTCACCATCTTATCCTGGCAGAAATCTTTTGTCGTGTGAGAAAAAAATACAAAGCATAATCGGTTGGAATTTGTTCAAAAGTTTCGTAGCGCAGACTTTCTTCTTTTCTTCATGGCTTGGGAAAAAAATCGGCCCTTTCTCATCATGTATGAGAATTACCCAATGTCTCCATACACTACCTTCCTGATAAGAAACTCGGACACTCCTGTGTCTCTGAATTACTTAGAGGAATCGTTGTCAATCAGGACCTGGATCTCACCAACAAATTCGGGTGTTCTTTTCTTATCCGAGTGACTTTTCCAAGCTTTCGTAATTTGGTAATCACAATTAGACTCATCCAACTCTTTTCGAATTCTCTGCACTATCCTCAGATTGATACCCAAATACTCTGAAATGTTCGTATTGGAGCTTCCGGGGCGAATGACAATACATATATATACACACACACACACACACACACACACACACACACACACACACATATATATATATATATATATATATATATATATATATATATATATATATATATATATATATATAGCATAATGAGAAGCCACGTATACTTTCTTGATATGTATATAATATGGAGAAAAAAACGGAAAAGTTGCAAATTAAAAAAAATTGAATGTTATTTTTGTGAAAGTATTTATTTATATTTTTATATATATATATATTTGATATTTCCGATTTCAGTTCCACATACACACGCAGAAAAAAAAGAAAAATACTGGATTCTAAAATTAAACACACATAAACTAGGGTTAAACAAAGACTTGGGAATTTTAAATCTGTATAAATATTTCAATAGTTAAAAAAATAGTTAGATATAGTTAAAAAACCTTTTTAAACAACATCTAAAATATTATTATCGTTAGATTTACGTTAGAAATATTCAAACAAAGTTGCATTCCACATCACGTAACGACCGCGTCTCGCGAAGGACGCTACTTGTAAACAAACTTCTGAATAAAGTTATTTCTGATGAAAGATCGGGGCAGATCTGAAATATCATATATATATATATATATATATATATATATATATATAAATAAATACTTTCACAAAAAAAACATTCAATTTTTTTTAATTTGCAACTTTTCAGTTGTTTTCTCCATATTATATATATATATATATATATATATATATAAATATACATATATATACATATATATATATATACATACATACATATATATATATATATACATATATATATATACATATATATAATCATATATATATATATATATATATATATATATATATATATATATATATATATATATATATATATATATATATACTAACCGTTTTCAAATTTCTGGCGGAGAGAATATCTCTTTTTCTCACAGACGGTGCCGAACTGACCCTACTATACTGTGCAGTCAACAAAAACAAACAAGGCGCATGCGCGAAATGAAAACAATAAAATGGTGAAAATTTATACATCGCACATTCATTAATATATTTCTTTTAATATATTTTATATACATATATATAATTGTGCATTTAGCGGCAATCCTTCTTGCTTCATTGAGGATGACTGACAAGGTATGCTTTGAAGATATGTATTCATTTTTTCTTGCATTCGTACAAGTATTTTCTTTTTGGGATATAGAATGTGTAAAAACTGTCCATATGTCTTATGGATCCGATGCTTTCGACTAATGTATTCGCCACTATCAAGGATTGCTTTTTATTTTAACTGAATACGTATATATATATATATATATATATATATATATATATATATATATATATATATATATATATATATATATATATATATATATATATATATATTTTTTTTTTTAAGCGTATCACCCCAAGCAAGGATGGAGGCCACTATCACGCAAGGGGTTATAGAAGGGTTGGAGGAAGAGCAGATAGGAGTGGTAAAGGAGAGGATGTGGAGAAAGAGAAAGACAGTGGGTCGATCAAGGCAAGGGGGTTACAGAAGAGTTGGAGCGAGAGCAGATAGGAATGAAAGGTGAAAGGATGTGGAAAAGGGAAGTGGATAGATCAAGGCAACTGGAGATGTCGATTGACGCTACACTTAAACCGTTGGAGATTGTATTTGTCAGGGAAACTGTAATACGGAAGGGAGTTCCATAGGCGAGATGTGCGAGACATGAAGCTATTGGAGTAGAAGAGACGTCTACATCTAACAGTTTAAACGGTGAAGGGGTGTGAACGGGATGCCAGCCTCGTAGGACGTTTAAATTCATGAGGCCTAGGGACAAGCGAAAGCAGCTCCTCGGAGCAATTACCGTGAAAGTATTTGTAAAAAAGACAGAGCGAGGCAACATCGCGTCTGTGAGAGAACGACTGCAGACGAGATGACAGATCAGGTCCAATCACATTGCATATCCGTCTCTGGATCTTATCAAGAACCCTGAGGCAAACAGCAGGGGCCCCAGACCATATATGGCAGCAATACTCCATGCAAGGGCGATTGGTCGATTTATAGATTTGGAGGATAGATTCCGGGGAGAAAAATTTCCTGGCTCGGCACAGCGAACCAACTTTCCTTGCGGCGGATAATGCAACTGACTCGATGTATTTGTTCCCTCTCAGATCAGCGGACAGCGTGAGACCGAGCAGTCGCAGAGAGGAGCTCTCAAGAAGTTGATCTTCAGACATTCTAATGGGATGCAGGGATGGATCCTTGTGGTGGTTAATAGAGAGCAGTTTTGTTTTAGAGGCATTAAAGTTAACCATCCATTTCTCGCCCCACTTCACAACAGATTGGAGGTCCTTTTCAATTTGAGCTGCCAGGTTAGCTTTGTCAGCACCACTAGATTTGTATATGTATATATATATATATATATATATATATATATATATATATATATATATACATATGAAGAAATATAGTCTTAAGGTGTGGTATATTTATGGGATAAAGTGGTCAATATCAGAGATAGAGCGTATGTAAATATGAAAGTGAACATAGAAGTCAACACTTAGAGGCGACAGTCTGTTTCATGCTAGATGCAATCATCAGTTCTGACGATTGCGTCTAGCATGAAACAGACTGTCGCCTCTAAGTGTTGACTTCTATGTTCACTTTTATATATATATATATATATATATATATATATATATATATATATATATATATATAATTACAATTATTTATACGAAAATTATAGCATAAATATGTTATAGAATTACTACAATAATCATTTTGTTTCAAAACTTCTGGTGTTTTATCAAGTGATGATGTTGAATATCGAATAAGGAATTTACATTCAACACCATCACTTGATAAGACCCCAGAAGTGTTGAAACAAAATGGCTATTTTTGTAGTGATTTTATAACATATTTATGTTATAATTTTCGATTAAATAATTGTATTTGCTCTAATGTATTGAGCACTCTTTTAAGAATAGTATTTGTTGGTTATTAGAATTTATTCCGTATACACCAATCCTATACTTGTATATATATATATATATATATATATATATATATATATATATATATATAGATGGATGGATGTGTGTGTGTCTATGTATATATGCCAAAAAACGTTTAAAAATAATGAAAAATTATTGATAAATAAGAGGGAGCCAACTCTTACTAAAATCAAATATGAACAATATCACAACATGCTGAACGTGTCAGAAATAACATTCAAATCCCAATATATGTGTGTGTATATATATATATATATATATATATATATATATATATATATATATATATATATATATATATATATATATCTTTAAGAGTTTCGCCCACGCAAGGGGTTACAGAGAATTGGAATGAGACCAAATAAGAGTGATAGAGGAAATGATGAAGAGAAGGATATGGGATAGATCAGGGCATCTGGAGACGTCGATTGACATTGCATTTGAATAGTTGGAGATTATAGCTATCAGGGAAACAGAAAGAGAGGAGGGAGTTCCACAGGCGAGAGGCGTGAGATATGAAACTATTGGAGTAGAAGAGACGGCTACATTTAACAGTTTCAACAGTGAAAGGGTGGGAGCAGGATGCCAGCCTCGTAGGACGCTTGCATTCATGAAGTCTGGGAACCATCGGAGCAGTTACTGTGAAAGTATTTGTAAAAAGACAGACGGAAGCAACGACACATCTGTGAGGGAACGTCTGCAGACGAGATGCCAGATCAGGGCCCAAAAATATATATAATGGATTAATCGGTTAAAGGTACGTCAGCCTATTGACGGTTCAGTATAGGATACAGGTTCGATTCTTGTGGGAGGACGAATATTTTCTATGAAAATTTCTCGGACATTCAGGCCGGTAAATGTTATTAATAATGTTTATTATAAACAGAGCATTTACTTAAATATCTGTATCTATAAAAAGAATGTATAAACATAAAAATGACTTTATATATATATATATATATATATATATATATATATATATATATATATATATATATATATATATATATATATATATATATATATATATATATATATATGTGTGTGTGTGTGTGTATTACTTATTACGATCAGAGTGAGTTTTTTTTACACACGCTCTATCTCTGATATTGGGCACTGAATTTCAAATGATTAAATTACTAAACCTAAATTTAAAGTTAAGTTTGCTTATTTCAATATTTGTTTATTGAAATTAGTATTTTAAAAATATGTGACTGTATTTGGGTAAAAAGTAGCACCTAATTATTTAAATCCGTATTTAAGAGTAAGATAAAACTAGTTCATCCTTTAAGACAATGATCATTAAAAGTGAAATTGAAAGAACTTTCATATCGTAAAAGCTTTTTCACAAAATACTTATCATGTTAAAGTAATATTTGAAGTAAAATATAATATATACAGAATAGATTAAAAAGAAGCCTGTCAAAAAAAAATAGTTAAAAATTAATACAGTAAATACATATAAATATATTTAGCACATTACGATAAAGAGTGTGACATACATGTAAGTACGCCACTACATTTTCGGCTAAATGTCCATTTGGTTAAATGTCTGTCGGCCAAATGTTTGAGTACCAAAAATCCTCGATGTGGCTAATAAATTCTTCTTCCCCTCCTCTTCCTCCTCTCCTTTGTTGTTCTTCTGGTTATTTTCAAGCACTGTCTTAATTTGATCAAGTCCAACTGGCCGATTTGATTGTGGAGCATCTTTTAGCGAGAAATCTCTGGACCGAAACTTTGCAAACCATTTTTGACACGTTCTATATTTCACAATACCTTCTCCATAAATTGCATAGATCATTTTTTTTCGATCGCAGGTTATTTATCTTTATTAAAAATGATAAAGCATAATATATCGAAAAATGTGGCTCATTCTTTCATCCTCAAATGTAATAAACAAAGTATTGCCAATTTAAAAATAGTGCCTTCTGATATAACCGCAGTTACAATGCAATCCAAAGCGGTTTTTTAATGTAGTCAAAACTAAATGCTCCGAATGTCATCTAAAAACAAATGCGGACCAAACCTGTTAGCAAATCGAATACATTACATGTGTTTTCGTCTTATAGTCTAAGTTGGCAGCGGGCCAATAATAATAGCCCAACAGATAAAATAGTTCATGTGAAAGAAATTAAAAACGTAAGTGTCTCGACCTTGCAAGAGAGCAAAGGAAGTTGTGGATCATGAAGATGACATTAGTTTTCAGAGCACTGGGAGCAGTCCGGAAAAGTCTAAGGAAAGGGCAGGAGGAATTGAAAATTGGAGATACCGTTGGAACTAACCAGACGAAACATTTCCTGGAGGACTGGGAAGACAGATCTCTTAATCACCAGTGTAAGCCACCAATTACTACTACTTGCGTGAACACTCAAAGTGTATAGTACTAATAGTAATATTAATACTATTGTTAATAATAATGTGGGATACGATTATCTTGATTGACAAGCGCTTGGACAGCAATCATCCTGATTTCGCACATTAGCAGTCATGAATGGATCCTGATAGGTTTTGGATGAGTACATCGTGAACTCAGAGCAAATCAGAGAAATATACCAAGCAGCAGCAGCCTAAGTTTTTCTTTTTGTGGTTGATGCAGCACCAGGGACTATATCCAGGAATCTTTCTGCTTTTCAGTCCGCCTTGGAGAAACACGACATGATTGGGAGTAACCAGGTGGAAACACTGCTTGTAACAGTTTATATGCTGATGAAATTGTTGCTGTCTGTGGGAAGGGACTGAGAGATGATTGTCGTCACCAGGCCGAAACATCAAAGCGTGATAGAAGATATCAAACCAAATCTAATAATAATAATAAATTGTGATAGCCCAAAATTCAGGTTCTGTGATAATTGCCCCTCAAAAAACTGATCATCCTGTATCAGGTTGCACGGTATTTCCACCCACTGAATATAAAACACGACATGACAGAGTTGGCCAGTATCTACACTTGAAAATCTGCAACTTCTATGGAAAGGAAACTGAAAGAAATTGGTATGAACACCACCCATACCCGATTACGGAGATAGGACCTGTAACAATTTTATGGGCCTACACAATACACACAGACAGAACAATCAAAGCTTATCGCCCAGACATCGTTATTAGAGACCGCAAGCAAAAAAGTGCTTCCTTATTGATATGGCAGTCTCAGTAGACTGCAATGTATCTTTGAAGATCTTGAAAAAGCTATGAAAATACAAGGACCTTGAAATGAAAATCTCAAAAATGTGGAACATGGGAACATCAACAATCCCTGTTGTAGTTCGAGCCCTCGGATTGATTGTAAAAGATTCCAATAGACTCATTGAAGGGTGCCAGACCAGGGGAGCGTGGTGGCCATACCAACGGTCCTTCGCGACCTATGCAATGATTTGGGAAACTTTAATCGAGACAAGCGCGAACAGTACGGGCAAAATGAGGCGGTGCACCATCCTGTTGGAAATACCCTGCTCGTCTGATTTTTAGCGGTATGTTAGCAATGGCAAATTCTTGCAGCATTTAATCATTTGCAGTCACCGATGGAGTTCTAAAGGCATATTGGGCAATTACACCCTGTGACCTCTGCTTATAGGGTAACACTAAAGGATCACGTACATAGCAAAAAGGTTGGAGACATCGGAGGACAGAATAAAAGGTGTAACATCAAACATTCCCCGCGAAATGTGTGTCAAGGCACTAAATTTTACTGGTATCGCTGGTTTCTGTGCATCAATCGTGCTGGTGAACAGGTGGAGACTGTTCAGTAAACTAAATAAATGATTCCTCTTATACTAGTTTTAACATAATTTTGACTCACTCTGTATATATATATATATATATATATATATATATATATATATATATATATATATATATATATATCTGTGATACAGCGAAACAGTAATGTCTGTGAATGACATAATTTAGCTCTTGAAAATACATTTCAATTGAGCACTGTTGAGTGATAAGCTAATTCTATAAACAACAGCCACCTGAACTAATGCAAAGCTCTTCAGTAAAATGAATGGAGCACTTTGGCTGATGAGCATTTGTTTACATTTGTAAAAACAATACTCTAGATTTAGTTGTGTAACTCTACCGAGTGAAGATAGCTCTGGCTGGCACCAAATTAGTTGTGTTTCAATGCTGGCTTGAGGCATTCGGAAATCTAGTCACACTGAGGAGCTGTGATACAGCGAAACAGTACTGTCTGTGAATGACATAATATATATATATATATATATATATATATATATATATATATATATATATATATATATATATATATATATATATATAAGTGATAGAAATTAGGAGGATTTGAGATGATTATAATTAAGTAATTCATCGAGTCTAGAAGAAACCTCAACGGAAGGCACTGGACGGCTGTTTCGTCCTATATTTGGGACTCATCAGCAGTGCGCATCCTACCGAGAATTGAAACCCGGAGAGTTTCATTATCAGGCAAACGTCATATCAACTGTTCCAACTAGTCTCGGTGACGAAGAGGTAGCGAATCTGATGAGTCCCAAATATAAGACGAAACGGCCGTCCAGTGATTTCTGCATTCTGTTGAGGTTTCTTCTAGACTAGATGAATTAATTATAATTATCTCAAATCCTCCTAATTTCTATCACTTGTATAGCCTAGCTTGAACCGGTTTATAATGCTCTGGATGGAGCGGCTTGGGGATAGTAGTCTTGGCTCGTGGGGACACAACCCTATGTGTAAAAGAGAAACTCGGATGAGTTCCACCACGAAATATGTGATCGTGCTGCGCTATATCGAGTCTGATTTGCTACCTCTTCGTCGCCGAGGCCCGTTCGAACAGTTGGTATGACGTTTGCCTGATAACATAACTGTCCGGGTTTCAATTCTCGGTAGTGGATGCGCACTGCTGATGAGTCCCAAATATAGGACAAGACGGCCGTCCAGTGCTTTCTGCATTCATTTGAGGTTTCTTCCAGACTCAATGAATTACTTAATTGTAAATATATATATGAAAGCTGTTATTTTGTTAGTACACATTTGTATTTTTTTAAATGTGCTAATATCCCTATGTATCCATATATATCTATATATATCCATATATATCGATATAATATAATCGATATAATTGCATATGTCTGCATGCCATCAAATTTATGTGAGCATTTCCATTATATTTATAATAATTTAGATGTGTATATTTGTATTTGAATTATAATAACCTTTTCGTAGTTGGGGGTATGCAAATTGTAAAGATCTGTATTTGTATTCACGTGTTATATGTTATGTGGACATGTTTATGTTTTGTGCATATTTTTATGTGTATATAATATTATTTAATTTAATTGTTTTTACATTTATTTTTATTTATTTAAACTTAGTTTTCTTTCGTACATTCATCATTTTTTAAACCTACCCCGTAAATAATATCAACTGCTCCAATATATATATATATATATATATATATATATATATATATATATATATATATATATATATATATATATATATATATAACGATCAGTTGGGCGGCGTAATGGTTAGCAATCTTGTCGCACGAGAGCAATTACGACGAGCAGTGATTTCGATACTCACTGGGCGCTCCATACTTTCGGCATTGTGCCACATCTCAGCTACGCTTGGAAAATAGCTATATTACGATCAGTTATCAATCCACGCCTGAAGATTGCGTTGTGCATGAAACTCAGTGTTGTGCTACCGGTGCGGTAAAAATATATATATATATCTATATCTATCTATCTATCTATCTATCTATCTATATATATATATATATATATATATATATATATATATATATATATATATATATATATATATATACATATATATATGTATATATATATATAGAGAGAGAGAGAGGGAGAGAGAGAGAGAGAGAGAGAGTAAAGGTTAACAAATATTAAAACTTATTCACAAAAGAAGCTCAATGTCTTTATTCTTACAGAGCAAATAATAAAATGCATATGAGGTGATTTTGGATTTTATTGTTCATTAATTATATATATATATATATATATATATATATATATATATATAAATATAAAAGTGGACATGGAAGTCAGCACTTAGAGGCGACAGTCTGTTTCATGCTAGTGCAATCGTCAGGCGACTAGTGCTGTTATTTTTCTCGGCTGTTTATATAAGGGTCAGTGGTGCATTATGGGTAGTATATTTTAGCGGTTACTTTTACCGGAAGTCGCTTATTTGTTTATTTATTTATGTCAAATTATTTTGCTTGTTTTTTTGTTTGTTTTTTTATTTTTATTTTTATTTTTTATCTTATATATTTATTCTTTTATTTTGATCGGTGTTTTTGGTTAACGTAGTAAAAATTTGTTTATATAGCTTATTGTTGGTAGTCTATAATGGCCGCCATTTACCGGAAATCGCTTGTTCGCTTATTTATTTGGGTCAAATTGTTTTGCTTATTATTTTTATTTTTATTTGTATAACAGTTATAACTTTCGTCCGTTCTTTTGTTTTGATTTTATTTCGCATATTCTAACAGGTGTGGTTTTGTGATTTGTTTGGAGTAGTTTATTTTGCTTATATATATATATATATATATATTGTTATTTCCTCTTTAGCCAGCTTACCCTGATGATCCGTTTAGGGGAAACCTAGGTAGGTTATTCCTGGCTCTTTAGGATTCATTCCATTTATATATATATATATATATATATATATATATATATATATATATATATATATATATATATATTGTTATTTCCTCTTTAGCCAGCTTACCCTGATGATCCGTTTAGGGGAAACCTAGGTAGGTTATTCCTGGCTCTTTAGGATTCATTCCATTTTTATATATATATATTATCAAGTGATGTTAATAATGGAACAGATTTAAGTTCCGAAACAGAAATTTTCGTTTCGCGATGTAAAATGTTTTTTACGTAAAAATATTATAATATTATGCTCTACGCTTTATTGAGCACTTTATTTTAAAAAAATTAAATGCTAAAAACCAGTGGATTCTAACCTGACTGTTCTTTCTCTTTATTTGGGTATATATATATATACATATATATATATATATATAGAGAGAGAGAGAGAGTTATAATATATTACTTCACTATAGAGAGCTCTCTAAGGGAAAGAGAAATAATAGTAGGCCATTGGAAGGTTTCAATGACTGTATCAAGGCCGACATTGGCTAAACCGGAATAGCCCTCAAACAGTTGAATAGTGTAACAGGACCGAACTGAATGGCATGTCCTGATGCCCGAAGTGACGCATTTGAAGACAAACGACGTGGCAGCATCAATGAAGCCCGTACAAAAAGGAAGACAGTAGTAGAAGCACATAAACCTCTCCGGGCCAATTTTCATGTCCCTACCGCAGACGTCTTTGCCGTTCCCGCATTGGATTTCCCATTCACCTTCAAGTTCACCTTTGCACAGAGTTGTAATTGTCGAACCGGACAGACCACCACTTGTATACTACTCTATATTATACAATGTAACCCGGATATAAGAGACCCAGATATAAGATAAACCCGGATATAAGAGAGATTTTCTCTGGTCCCAAATTAGAGCCTGTGTTAATGTATATATAATAGACGAAACCCGGATATAAGAGAAACCCGGATATAAGAGACTTCGTATCCGGTTCCAAGAACTCTCTTATATCCGGGTTACACTGTATATAGTTTTCTTTTAGACTTCAAACCTTATTTTGAGTGGCTATGCGTATTTCAGTAGAAGCTCTGTTTGATTTTAAATCGTATTTATTTCGCCTATCGGCCTGCACACGCGAGAAAACTTATTAATGAAAATGTGCTTTTACCAATAGGATTCATATCTGCGTAGGAGAAACCACCGTCATATACGGCGTGCTTTAACCGTTCGGCTACGGTGAGCCTCATAATCAAGCAAGGTTCTATTTGCCTTGTAGAAGGGAAAACAGCAAAACTTTTGGAACAAGACGCTCTCGTACGTGTCTCATGCGCAAGATACTTCGAAGAAAACATGGCCGATACAAAAGCTATAATTTAACAACAACCTGATCTGGTAGCACATAGATTTTGCGAGACGAATTTGTGGCTCATGCAAATTTCCGAGCCACAACCACTCGATAAATGGAGAACAAGTGTGAGAACATCTGAGGGTGGGGCGTGTCTGGTGGTCATGCTTCGTTTGCGGAGTTTCGCAGTTGTCTCACCGATTGTGATTGTAAAACTAAAACTGGTACTCTAAACAGCTATACCTTTTTATTAGAAGCCTTTTAAAGCACATTCATTTGTTAAGGTTTTCTCGAAAGCTTCATATCTGCTCAGTTCTGTATCCGAAATGTAAACAAAGCAATTTCTAAACAATTAATGGATATGTCTGGGTGTGCCGTGGATTTCGACGGATGAAACGTCACCGATTCGTTTTAGAACTTAATCACTAAACTAATCCTGCATGATTTGATTCTAACGATGAAGGCTTGTATAGAATTAGCTAGATTTCGGGAAAAAATAATAACAAAGAGCCAGTGCATACTACTACTTCTATATGCCACGGCTCTCCACAACTTCCTGTCCTTTGTAGCTCTTAATAAAGTCTTTCTGTTAGCTCTCCTAGACCCTGTTCTGCCATCAATTTCCTCAAGCTCTCTGAATAAGTTATGCGTTATTTTCCTTTGTCTCTCTTATCTTCAACCTGTCCTGTGAGTATCAAATTTTCCAAGCTCCCTTTCCTCATTATGTACCCTAGAAATTTCAACTGTCTCTTTTTTTTAAAGTATATATGTTTGTTTTTTATTTTCTCTAAAACTGTGTCGTTGCTCATATGTTCGGTCAACGGTATCCTCAGTATCCTCCTGTAGAACCACATTTCTGCTGCCTCAAGTCTTCTCTTCATCTGTGATGAGAATTTTCCAGCATTCCGTTCCGTACAGGAGGACGGATAATGTCACGAAATCTCCGGTGAGCCTTCACGTAGTTTAACCTCTCCGAATAATGTCAAAGCGCGAGGATATTTTTTCCTTTGCGTCATATCCTTTCAGGAAGTAGGCGATTATAACTCTCTACGACTTCCTTTCCTTCTTTACCTGTGAATTGCTATGATGTCTTCGGAAAGATAGTGGAGTTGATTTTACGGTTTGGAATTTGGAATATTCCTTATAGACTTGCTGCTATTCAAGGCTAGCGAGCCCATCTAATACGCTGTTTAACCCATAGCTGGGAGAGAGAAGAGATCAATTCGTGCATTTTTTAAGGAAATTTGCGTGAAAGTGATCACAGCAGATTAGGCTGGAGTTTGAACTCGGTTCGCTGTACCTTTTTCTATACAGAAAACTTAAGATATCCGTACATCCTTAAGTCCTTAATATTTACTTAAAAGTGATCCACTGCGGATGACGTGGCTTGAATTCAAAGTTTTCTTTCGCCTAAACTGGCTGCCATTCAAGGCAAGAAAGCAGTTCCTCTCCTGTTATTTAACCCAAAGCTGGTTTAAGATAAATTTAAGCTTTTTTTTCTGAGGGCATTATCGCAAAAAAAAAAAAAAACGAAACAATATTGGGCTGAATTTAAACTCGGCTTGTCCAATTTCTGCACCGATAAACCTTGCGTCAAGCACTTTTGCATGTTCCAGTACGCGCGTGCGCACACGCACACACACACACACACACACACACACACACACACACACACACACAGATGTGCGTGTACGTCTGCTGGTAAAATCTCATTAGTACGATTTAATAAGTAAGTAAATTCACTTAGCGACACTTTAATTAGAAGCAGATGCTGTTAACTTTGTGCCCGCTTGTCTGTTCGATGTATGTGTCGGTTTTAAACATATATTTGACAGGTGACACGTACCTAGCGGCTGTAACACGTTCACCTACACGACTAAATTGAGCTTTCTGTCACCTGGACAGCAAGTGATAGACGGGAAATCATTAAGATCCCCAAATCTGTTTAACTCGTGGTCTTGTTCCATTTTTAAACGCAGCATGACATTATAATACGTTTCCAGATATCTTTAAACATCAGTCTATCCCGATATGCATCGATATCAACGCCGTCCCAGACGTAAATGATAATAATTATGTTCATGCATAACAGTGCGTGATGTTACGCCAATGTGACAAGACAGCGGAATATATGGAATTTACGAAGTCCTTCGTTGTCTTATTGCTTGCAGCTAGATTCTACGCTCTTACACTTGGGCCATGCCACCGGTGAGTACGTTCCATAATACATTCTTCTTCTTCATCTATATGCCTTCATCTTTCAGGACATGGACGGCCATGGCTCTCCAAGACTTCCTGTCCTTTCTAGCTCTTACAAATATCTCCTTACTATCGCTCCCATTCTGCTATTCATTCTCACATGTTCATCAGGCAGGTTACTCGCTGTTTCCCTAGCTCCGTCTTGCCTTCAGTATGTCTTGCGAGTGCCAAGTTCTCCAAGCATTCTTTCCTCATTATGCATCCCAGAAATTCTAACAATGTACTTCTGATTCTAAGGAAAAGCATACTTGTTTGTTTCCATTTTCTTTAAAACTTTCTCCCTATATGTCTATATTCCTGAGATGAGGTATTGTAATTATTTACATTGTCCGGACATGTTGTCCTTATATTTATTGCCATATTCCCGACGTTTCGCTGTACGCTCGGGCCTTCTTCAGGTGATTGAAATTTCGAACTGAACCCTTTATTTCGTCCAACGCGGTAGATTGTTATAGCTCCACGTGTCATGAGATAACTGAAATACCCGGAAGAGGTATGGCACGGCATGGCACGTGGAACGAGAACAATCTACACCGGTGGAGGAAATAAAAGGGTTCAGTTCGAAATTCCAGTCATCTGAAGAAAGCCGGAGCGTACAACGACCGAAACATTGTGAATATGACAATGAAGATGAGGACAACAGCCCGAACAATGTAAATGATGTAAAACTTCCTACTTGCTTACATGCTCCGTCTAAGGTATTCTCAGTATCCTTCTGCAGAATCACACCTCAAGTCTCCTCTTCCTCTTTGGGAAGATTGTGCAGCATTCAATGTTATGTCGGAGGATATTATTTGTTTCTCACGAAATGATCCGCCCATCGTATTCTCAGCATCCTTCTGTAGAGCCACATCTATGTTGACTTTTGGAAGGCATCGTTGGCCATTCCGATGTGCTTTCGGATTTCGGTGTCACATTTTCCGTCGTCTGTTAACACACTTCCAAGGTAGTTCCATTTCTGCACCTGCTTGATTTTGAGGTCTCCAATTCATAGCTCACATCTTAGCCTTTCTCTTTTGCCATACGTCGTGCCGTATTATATGAAATGGTTAGTCCTTTATTCGAACGTCTGCCCTTAGTTCTGATCGTTACAACGTTTCGGCTGCTGTAGCCCTTCCATCGTTGTCAGGTGGATGATGAACTCATTAACCTTATCAGACTATCATACTGGACTTTTTCGGCCAGGTCAGTGAAATTCGTAATTTGTGGTTTATGGGAAACGAACGGAAATCGCGTCAAAAGGAAGGATCACCGAATAAGAGTTTAACTAATGCAAAATTATCCCTTAGCACGGGTTTTAAAATAAGAGCAATTCGTTTCTGTGGATTGAATAAAGGGCTCGGGTCGAAATTCTAAAGGAAGGCCAGAGGGTTACGTTAACCGACTATGTCAACTAAGATAAAGACAACAGTTCGAATAAGCCAGGGTTTAATCATGGTTTCACATTTGAAAAATGCACACACACACACACACACACACACACACACACACACACACACACACACACATACATATACATATATATATATAAACTATTTTTGGGGAATTTAATCAACAACCGGTGAATATTTATTTGTATTCTTAAATTTTTAAGATGTTGAATATCGGATTTTAAATTGTGGATAAACGGTTCGAAGATCATATTTTTTGTTCTGGTCTTTGTTCAAGAATTTCTGACCGTTTGATCTGACCCCTTTGATATGTATTTGATGCAATACTTGATTGAATGAACTGATGAGCAGATTTTAACATTGACATGACAGTTGAACTCTCGCAACAAATATGTATTGTAACGCACTACCCACTGATTGGGAATGTTTTGCTCAGCTTGACGTCCATATTGTCTCATTTTGATCTTGTCGATGTTACCTCCATCTTCTGACTTTCTCCTTCTATATGTTGGATAGGAGTCATTCCCTTGTTCAAATTTGAATTTAATTTAAATCAGAGAAAAAAACAATTTCAATGGGGGGGTGTCTCCCTGGGAACCCCCTTTGATCAAAATGTAATATACTTATACAAATACCTTAGGAGTCATTCCTTTGTTCAAATTTAAATTTAGTTCATATCAAAGAGAAAAGAAAAAATTCAGTTGTGGGTTGTGCCCTCCCCCCCGGCACCCTCTTTGATCAAAATGATCTTGACCTCCATTTTCTTGCTTTCTCTTTCTATATTTTGGATAGGAGGCTTATACTTATCCAAATAACTCGGGTAATGTAGTTTCAGAATATATATAGTTATGGGAGTCTATCTCAAAAACCATAGGAGGAGTCCGATAAAAAACAGACAGACAGCGGCTACAACTTTTTATATATAGATTAAAGTTTTCCTTTATATTTTTCCACTCATATATTCTTTTGTTCTGATCTTTAATGTATTTTCCTAATTTTAGTAAACTTCTATAATAAAATTACACACAATGAAATAAACAGTAATACATTTGCATCATACAAATAAGAAATGTACATTAATTCCTGACCACTGAAAATTCCTTTTATTTCTTTTTTATATGCATTATTTTTATTCATATCGCAATCACGAGTCCCGTACCCTTTCGAGTCGTAGGTGCACCACATGTGCAGCTTCCGCAGTAGAAGTGGTACGTCTTGGGTAAGATAGCCTGGTGGAGACCAACGCTCTCCAGGTTGGTTTGAATTCAGAGTTTTCCTTCTCCTAGACCGGTTGCCAATCTTGGGTAAGATAGCCTGGTGGAAACCAACGCTCTCCAGGTTGGTTTGAATTCAGAGTTTTCCTTCTCCTAGACCGGTTGCCAGTCTTGGGTAAGATAGCCTGGTGGAAACCAACGCTCTCCAGGTTGGTTTGAATTCAGAGTTTTCCTTCTCCTAGACCGGTTTCCAGTCTGCCCTGCTATTTACCCATCGCTTGGAGGGGGGGAAGAAGAGATGGATTCATACCTTTCCCAAAGTGAATGTAATAAACTCGACTGGAATTCGAACTCGGCTCTCCGATTCTACAACCCGAGACGCAATCCATTAAACCGCCGTGCCTCCCATTTTATCCCTACCTGAAGTTAATTAATGGTGAGAGGGTTATCGCTCCGATCATGAGATCCAAATTCGAATCTTACCATGCTCGATTTGAGATAGACTCTCCCGTTGTCTTCGACAGAATGGGGGGGGGGCGCAACAGTTCAACTCGCAGAACTGAACGATCAGTCAACCACGCCCATTTGATTATAGTGGTAAGCGCACGTGCAGAACCAGTTACACTTTTTGTAGGAGCAGGACTAATGCACAAAGTGTGCCACTAGATCTCCAAACTGACGTGCTCGGGATTTTCATATTACAGATTTGTCCATCGCCTTGATTGTTTGGCATACAAAGTTAACGAGCCCTAATCTTTCTCCCTATTTAATCCATAGCTTTTAGATGTATTTTAAAATAACGATATGTTTTCTCGATCGATTCGGAAAACAAGAGCGTCTTTCTTGTGAATGAATTGTAGCTAGCCTCAGGCAGCTTAACTCGCAATTGTTATCACTGGGCTCTATCTACAACTGAGTAGAAGTCTGTCGACCCCCTTTTAAGCAAGAATTCAACTCTGATACGAAAAACTGTTTCACGGCGTAAGGTTGAATCTTCATCACGGTGCCTCACCGAGCAAGTGCTTCCGTTATACGCCTAAGATATACAAGCGAGTGAAAAATCCCCAATAATGTACTTATTAACTCAATATTCCCATTAAATATACATTAACCGCACGAGCTAGTTCGGATAAAATGGTGGGAATATTATAAATAATTCAGGAACTGATTCATGGCTATATTATATCTCAATTTTTAATTGTTTTTGCCGGAAAGCTGATATTTTCTGGATAGATGTGACAAGGCTGAGATCTACAACCTTGTGCAAATTAATTGAAACAACCGCTTTAGTTTCCTTTCTTTCACCATTCGGTCAGTTGTAGACCGACTGGAATGACGGTGTAATCGATTTTTATTTTTTCCTCAGATTAGGTCATTTGCAGTGGTGTGCAGTAATATGAATCTATTTTCAGGGCTTATGATGAAATTAGTTTGATTCTGAGAAATATTGCGTCATCTGTGATTACGTCTGGGTTTTTATCACGCCCAGGCACTATTGTCTCGACTGTCGATTAGTTGTCCTACGGCTATTGTCTGCGATGGACGTTACTCTAAGGAAGCGTACGAATATTGTAGCGCTGCACGAACACAATGGCAAGCTTTACCAGTGAGCAAATCAAAGTACTATCGACTGGCTCGGAAACTCTCCTGATTTAAATCCAATGGAGAATCTGTGGTCAATCTGCAAAGAAAGACTTTGTGGAATGGACATACAAAGTACTAACATGTGCACTGGGTATTGTTTCATTGGAAAAATATGAAAAAAATTAAATAATAACGGAATTATTCGTTTTGTTTCAATTAATTTGCACAAGGGTATATGCACAAGGATATATATATATATATATATATATATATATATATATATATATATATATATATATATATATATGTATGTATTTGTGTGTGTGTGTGTGTGTGTGTATTTGAGCATCGGGATCGTCATCTCTCCTTAGTTCCTTTCTCAGTCTACCGCTGAAGAGTCGTAAGCAGTAGTCACAGAGGATTGTGGGTCGTGGACGCGGCTGGGTGAGTCGGGCACCCGTGACAGCACGTCGCAGATCCTCTTCATGTTGACGGTTGGATTCGAAAGTTTCGGTCTCTCCCTCGGCTGGTCCCATGCCAGGATGGCCGATTTTCAGCAACGCTTTCCAATGTCTCAAGTTCGAATTTGGGCTGTGTGAGGGATGTCTTCAGCTGATCTCAGAAGCGTCGTTTTGGTCCTCCGCTCAGCCACTTGTTGCTGGCGAGTTCCCCAAACAGCATGATACATATGATACAATATGATATATATATATATTATAAAAAAAAAAAAAATAAATATGAGCAAAAGGAGCTAGAGGCAAATGACAGCGAGCCCCAACAAACACTCACGTGTGTCCTTAGATCTATTTCCATTTTTTTTCCCCCTCCACAATTCTTTTTAGTGTACATTTTCTGTTTTTTAAATTAAAATCTCCCGTTGCAAGCCTGATGAGCGGGAGCGAAACCGGTTGCTTCGCGCGTTTTAATATGTCTAGTAATATTAAGCTGAATACCTTTATCGCCATAATAAAATTTTGTACCTTTAAAAATATCTTCCAATATATATATATATATATATATAATTGACTCTCCAGACGATTTCAAGGTATGAGGATCCGACAACCCATATACATATATATACACATACACATATATGCCGGATCCGCCCGTCGTATTCGACGTATGAGATTCAATCAACTCAGTTCGTAGGAACCGGCAGCCAGAGACTTATAGTGGTGAAGGCTTTGTTCAGAAACGACCATACTTTTTGAAGAGCCGAATACAGAGACCTGGTGCATCACGTGACACAAGGTCCACAAACA